>VZQC01001212.1:499554-772578 GCA_009823505.1 Rhizomys pruinosus
TGTGTGTGTGTGTGTGTGTGTGTGTGTGTGTGTGGTGTATTATGTATGTCTGGATATCCATCACTGGAAGGAAACTCTTATTGTTAGGTCATGCATACAAAGCCTAGAGGATGATAAGAAATAGTCTTTTTCTCTCTGAAGCCAGCTAATCGGTCCATAAAGAGCTCACCTTGGACAGGCATCTGAGACTAAGCCTGTGCCTCTGGTCTGACTCTGGCTCCCTTTATTCTCTAAATCCTTTCTGTCAGGTCCAGCCTAATCCTTGAGATCGACCACGGCCCATTTTTAGCATGTGTTACAGAAGAGGCTTTTAGCTCCTTACATTTTTCAGAATAAAGTATTTACAAATAGCATCAGGATTGGATTCAGCTGTCTATGACATAAACCTTCACAGTTTCTTAAAGACAGTGATCTCTCTCTCTCTAGCTCGCCCTCCTCCCTCCTTTCCTTTCTCCCTCTCTCCTTTCTTCCTTCCGTTCTTAAAAAGATGAAGGAAATTCAGGACCGATGCTCTCAAGGGCCAAGTCTCCTTCATACGTGCTGCTCCATTATCCTTAGCTCGTGGCTTCCATCTTTGCTGTGACTGAAATGTGTCCCCAAAGTTCATGCTGAAAACTCAATTGCCAAAGCAACAGTGTTAAGAGGTGGGACCTTTAGGAGGTAATTAACTCATGAGAGCAGAGCCCTCCTGAATGAACTTATGTGTTTCTTTCAGAAGTGGTTAGTTATTAAAGTGGTAGGTTTCTGATAAAAGGATGATCTTTCTTTCTTTCTTTCTTTCTTTCTTTCTTTCTTTCTTTCTTTCTTTCTTTCTTTCTCTCTTCCCTTAGGAACAAGGACTTTAGCAAATGTGAGCCATTCAACCTTGGATTCCCCAGAATCCAATACCATAAGAAATGAATCTCTGTTCATGATAAATTGCCTAGCCTTGGGTACCTTTATACCATCACAAAATAGACTAAAGCAATCTTCAGGGTCCACTCCTGGTTCAAATTGGGCACTGAACCTCTAGTTCAAGGAAGAAAGTAGAAGAAGGCAAATACAAGAATCCTTCTCAGTGGAGCCAACCCTTCCAGTGAGATTTCCTAGGGCCTGGTCCACTGACCAATCGATGCTCATCAGTCAATTCCATCTACAAGGATGGTTTAAAAAAATGTTATACTTCAGCCGGGCACCCAGATGTCCTGAATAAATCCAGTGTCCGCTACTACAGAAAACAATAGAAGCCAGGAATGGTGGCACAGTTTATAATCCCACTGGAAACTGAGGTAGGGAAACAACAATGTCCAATCCAGCCTGAGCTACAAATCAAAACCTTATCTCAATCAATCAGTTATAAACCAGCAGCTCAAAACATAGCTCAGAGTCTTCTGGAAGGCTTCTTTTTTATTTATTTATTTATTTATTTTAATTTAATTTTTATTTTTGTATGTGTACGAACGTACTGTCTGCTTGTAGGTTTGTGCACCCGTGTCGTGCAATGCCAGGGAGGTCAGAAGAGGGCATCGGATTCCCCTGGAACTGGAGTTCTGGAATTGGAGTTACAGACAGTTCTTAGCTGCCATGTGGGTGCTGGGGATCGAACCGGGGTCCTCTGCAAGAGCAGTCAGTGCTCTTAACCGCTAGGCTATCTCTCCAGCCCCTGGAAGGCTTCTTAAAAAACAGTTTCTGATTTAGTAGGTTGAGGAAGATCATGAGAATCTTCATTTTTTTTTTTTTTTTTGGTTTTGTTTTGTTTTGGTCTTTTTGATACAGGGTCTGTCTGTAACCCCAGCTGTCCTGGAACTCACAAGAGATCCACCTGCCTCCACCTCCCAAGTTCAGGGATTAAAGGTGTGCACCACCACCCCCAGCTGGTTTGGTTTTTTGAGACAGAGTCTCACTATGAAGTGCTGAATGGCCTGGAACTTGCTATATACACCACATTAGTCTTGAACTCACAGAGATCTGCCTCCCTCTGTCTCTCAACTACTGAGTACTGGGATTAAAGGTGTATACCACCTCACTGGGCCAAGAACCTTCAATTCAGTAATGTTCCAGGTGATGCTAAAGTAGAGGGTTTGGCCAGGTGTGGTGGTGCACACCTTTAATCCTAGCACTTGGGAGGCAGAGACAGGTGGATCTTTGTGAGTTCAAGGCCAGCCTGGTCTACAGAGTGAGTTCCAGGACAGCTGGGGCTACAGGAAGACCCTGTCTCGAAAAGACCAAAATAAATAAGTAAATAAATAAATAAATAAATAATAAAGTAGAGGGTTTGAAGATTATACTTGAAAATCTTTGAAAACCACTAGNCTGTTGCTTCTGTTTCTTTAGAGAACCCTGACTAATACAATGACCCAGGTGTACTTACATATATACATACAGATACTAAAATAAATAGAATATTAAAAAATTTTTTTTATTTATTTTTGTATGTATATGAGTGTACTGTCTGCATGTAGGTCTGTGCACCCGTGTTGTGCAATGCCTCGGAGGTCAGAAGAGGGTCTCGGATTCCCCTGGAACTGGAGTTCTCCTGGAATTGGAGTTACAGACGGTTCTCAGCCGCCATGTGGGTGCTGGGGATCGAACCCGCGTCCTCTGCAAGAGCAGTCAGTGCTCTTAACCGCTAGGCCATCTCTCCAGCCCCGAAAAAGCACAAGACTTTTTAATCCATCAAAGGGACCCTTCCCAATTGAATCAGGAGGAGATTAGAGAAGCCATGTAAGGGAGAAAGCAAATCAAATTTTGCTTTTAACAATCAGTATATGTGTCCTCACTGGCCATTTGCAAGCTAAATGTCTACCCGTGAGGAGGTTGAGACCTAAACTGAGAGGCATTGGGCATTAACAGCATCAATTATTGGAGCTCAGGGAAAGAGATAACTATGATTGGACACAACAGACAATTCAGCTAGAATTCTCAGAGAATTAGGACTTCTAATGGCCACGTGAATAGTTTCACTCTTTCATGGAGCAAGCAATGAGGTAAACCAATCCAAAGGCAGAAAGATGATGTATAAGACCACAGAAGACAGTAGGGAGAAAGGGTTGTGCTCCACACCCGTGCCAGCAGCAGCACCAGACAGCCTGGGTCAGGATTCATCAGCCTTGAGATCAGAGTCCTGTGCACGGGGTGCTCGGCCCCTGGTACCCCTATTCTATTTCTCCCTTGCTTTCCTCCTAGTTTTTGTTTAATTTAATGTAATTTTTTTTGTCTTTTTGAGACAAGGTCTCCCTGTAGCCCTAGCTGTCCTGGAACTAACTCTGTAGACCAGGCTAGCCTTGAACTCACAAAGATCCGCCTGTCTCTGCCTCCCAGGTGCTAGGATTAAAGGCGTGCGCCACCAGGCCCAGCTATTGTAATTTTTTTTTTTTAATTTTCCTTTTTCAAATTTTTGCTGAGTGAAGGAAGGAAAAGAACTTTTGTCTAAGCCTTGGCCCAAAGAAATAAAGAGCTACAAATCCCTAGAGACCAAGCATGGTAGAGAGAGTGAAAAGTTAACGAAACCCCAGAGAGAGCTGAAAACTTGGGCCAAGAGAGGGAGGGGCCGTTCTCACAGAAGCGTGTGCCCCTCCTGGGGCTGTTAGCACACAACCTCTTCTTTCTTTCTTTCTTTTTTGTTTTTGGTGTTTTTTTTTCTTCTTACTTGGGGAATTTTAGGTTAGATTTTATGATATATTTCCCACACAAACTATTCTTCTGGTGAGGTCTGACTTGAAAAATGATGCTCTGTTGCTTCAAACTGCTTTGTGTATGGGGTGCATATGGGTGCACGCTCATGTCTTGAAAATTACTCATAGTCAACAAGAAGTGCTGATGGGGGAGGGGATATAAAGATGATTAAAACTGTTTCATATGAAATGCACAAAAACCCAATAAAAATACCTTGAAGAAAAATAGCATGAATTAGGTGGGGTTTTGTTTGTTTGTTTTGCCTTCTTCCCCTCTGTAGGATTTGGGGCTCCTAAGGGCACTGGGTGGCCCTCTAAATTCTACATATTTGAAGAAAGAATTTAAAATTCATATTAGTCTTATTTTAATTGCGTTGTAGCATAATTTAGACCTGATATTTCTTTTGCTAGCCACATAACCAGGGAGCCTCCTCAGAAAGTGGAATCCTGCAGGACTCACCATGAACCGGACAAGGAGATCATCCTAGACACACGGTGGCGCTCAGCTGGGTCAGTACTTTCCCTCAGCAGCCAGAAACCGTAGCTGTGGTTTGGAGCCGGAAGTGACTTGGGAGTGGGGAGGGACACTCCAATGCCTGTACCGCCATTCTCACTTTGGCAACCCCACCTTTCCACCCATACTTCTCTACCCTCACAAGATTCTGAAACTTAGTACATACCTTGGTAACTCGAGTTGTCATTTTTCAATTAAAGCGTGGCTTACTCTGTTTCAGATGTTGAATCAGGGACTATATAAAAAAGGAGAGGGCTGGAGAGAGGACTCAGTGGGTGTGCTGGATAGCTTTAGTGTCAACTTGACACACCTGGGTTGAGGGAGCCTCAGTTGGGGAATTGGCTCCATTGGACTGGCCTGTGGCCACGTCTGTGGAGTATTGTCTTGATGGTCAAGCAGTGTGGGAGGGCCCAGCCCACTATGGGTGGTGCCACCCCTGGGCAGGTTGTTGTGTACCATATAAGATGGCAGGCTGGGCATGTGCCAGTTGAGCAAGCCAGTTATTAGTATTCCTCCACAGCTTGTGCTTCAGCTCCAGCCTCCAGGTTCCTGCCCTGAGTTCCTGTCTTGGGCTCCCTAAGTGATGAACTGTGACCCAGGAGATGTTAGCTGAATAAACTCTTTCCTCCCCAAGTTGGTGTCGGTCAGTGTTTTGTCACAGCAATGGAAGAGAAAAAAGAACAGAACTTGGTACCAGAGAGTGGGGTATTGCTGTGACAGACCTGACCTTGGTGTTTTGGGGAAGGATTGTGGAGGTGTTTGGAACTTTGGGCTGGGAAGATCATTGAATGCCTAAAGATCATTGCTGTGGAACTTGGAGCAGTTTTGCTGAAGGATTTGTAGATGATGGAGGCCTGGCTTGTGAAGTTCCTAGTTTCAAAGGGAAGCAGAGATCATCAAGACTGTTTAATCTATGGGTTCTGGTCAGCTGGGGCTGAAGAATCAGCTGTAAGTAACAAGAGACCAGAACCTGAAATGAATCCTTTGTTGTACTGGAACAATTGATGCTGGTTAGCTGGGGCTGAAACTATCAGCTGTAAGTAACAAGAGACCAGCATCACTGTGGTGAAATCTTCTGGGAAGAATTTCTTCATGGTCAGCACACAGAAGCTGTGATCCAGAAGGGGCCCGAGCCTCCACGTCAAGCCAGAAGCAGGATTTGGTAGTGTGTAAGAGTGTCCTATATGGTTCTGGTGTTGAAATTTGAGGGGGTCACAGAAAGTACCCGAGGCTTGGCACTGTGACAGGTCAGGAAAGACCATTGGTGGAAGTGCACCTCAGTTGCAGTGAAGACCCCAGGATTGCAGGGGTCATAGAGAGAAGCTGAGGCTTTGCATCAGGAGAGGTCAGAAGAGACCATTGCTGAAGGTGCTGCCTTAGTTTCAGTGGCAACCCCAGCTTTTTGGAGATACCAGGACCATGGGACGACCACCAAGAGCAGCAGTAGGTGTGAAATGGAGCTGGCCTGGGCCTAAGAGATGAGCTGTGTGTGCCACAGATGGCAGAGTCAGAGAAGAGGAGCTGCCGAGACCCTTTGGAGCCCAGAAGATCGTGAGTCCCAGGTGTCCAGCCTTGAGCTACTTTACTGGACTTAGGTTTTGAGTGTGCCTGATTCTTCCCTTTGAAATAAGACACTACTTGTTTTGGATTTTACAGCAGCCCACAGTTAAGAGACTTTTAATAGACTGTGAACTTTTAAGTGTTTGGACATTTTAAGGACTGTGGGGCTTTTAAGGTTGTACTGTCTTAGGTTGTGATTAATGTTAACATCATACTTTGGGGATAAGAACTGGAAAGGTGGTGGTTTAATAGTGATGTGTTTTGTGTGTCAAGTTGACAAGGGGTCAATTGTGCTGGATAGCTTTAGTGTCAACTTGACACACCTGGGTTGAGGGAGCCTCAGTTGGGGAATTGGCTCCATTGGACTGGCCTGTGGCCACATCTGTGGAGTATTGTCTTGATGGTCGAGCAGTGTGGGAGGGCCCAGCCCACTATGGGTGGTGCCACCCCTGGGCAGGTTGTTGTGTACCGTATAAGAGGGCAGGCTGGGCATGGGCCAGAAGAGCAAGCCAGTAAGTAGTACTCCTCCACAGCTTGTGCTTCAGCTCCAGCCTCCAGGTTCCTGCCCTGAGTTCCTGTCTTGGGCTCCCTAAGTGATGAACTGTGACCCAGGAGATGTGAGCTGAATAAACTCTTTCCTCCCCAAGTTGGTGTCAGTCAGTGTTTTGTCACAGCAGTGGAAGACAAACTGGAACAGTGGGTAAGAGCACTGACTGCTCTTGCAGAGAACCTGGGTTCAATTCCCAGCATGCATGTGGAGGCTAACAACCACTTATCACTCCAGTTCCCAGGGATCCAATGTCCTCTCCTGTCCTGCTCAGGCACTTACATACATGCACCCATAACACTCATACACATAAAATAAAAATAATAAATTTTCTAAAAAAACAAAAGGAGAAAAATGCAATTGCCACTTACTGTCCACAAGGCTTCTAGCAGGAGGGATGAGATGTGCCCAATCATGGGCAGGCATTCAAGGTAGACAGAGCTCCAGACACAGAAATGAAGAGGTGACCAGATAGCAGGGAAACGGGGGTGGGCAGGGGAGAACCCGCCCCAGTCTGAAGCAGTTGTGCATGGAGGACGCGGCTTGGAGCCCTTTAGAGAGTAATTACAGATATGACTATGAACTAAAGTAAATCTGGGAGGAGGCCATCTCTAGGGCCAGTGCAGAATAAAGGCTGGCCACCAGAAGGCTCAGAAAGGAAAATGCACTGTTTGTTCTGGCTGCAGAATGCAGCCCTGTGTCAGGGTTGCATGACAGCCACAGCCTGCCCATCATGTGTAAAAGAAAGTCGATTTTTAAAAAGATTTATTTTATCTTCAATTATGTGTATGTGTGCATGTCTGTGTGGGGGTGTACGTGTCTGTGGGGGGGGGTTGTGCATGTCTGTGAGGGGGTGCGAGTGTCTGGGTAGGAGTGTGCGTATGAGTGGAGGTGCCCACAGAAAGCCCCTGAGCCCCTGGAGCTGGAGCTACAGGTGGTCATGATCTGTTAGGCGGACACAGTGGAACTGAGCTCGCCCTCTGCAAGGACAGTATGCTCTGTTAACTGCTGAGTTGTCTCTCCACTCCCCAAAACAAATTTCTTAAAATACGGACAATGTGTTATTTTGTTAGAGCTGCTGACAACAGAAATGTGTTTTCTCAGTTCTGGGGCTACAAATGCAAGATCAAGGTGCTAGCAGGCTTGTGTCATAGCCTGCTCTCTTTTTCTGCACACATCTTCCTTCTCACTGTGTCCGTACATGGTCTCCCCTCCTTCTCTCTATATCTATTGTCTCTTCCTCCTAGTTACACTGGATTAAAAACCCACCTTCAGGCCATCATCTAACTTTTCTACCTCTGAAAAGGCCTTGTTTCCAAAGACAATTCCATTCTGAGGTATTAGGTGTTAAGATTTCAACACAGAGATTCAGGGTAGGAAGACAACAGTTCAATTTATAATTATAAATTGCATGTTATTACTTAAAGACAGTGACTTTTTTTAAACAAAACCTACCAGGTATAACACGAAAGAAAGCCTATTAACAGTGGTTACACATTTAGTGTCACACACATTTTCTGTGATTCTCTTAATCAAGTGTAAAGTTTAAAAGAAGAAATTCAAACACCACATAAGAATTTTAAAAAGAAAACACCCTACATTTTCATTCTTAAGAATTTTCCCAGGAGGAAAAAGAAAGCACAGGTCTATATAGAGATGTGTATGTAAGTAAATATTCATAGCTACTATGTGGAAACAACTCAAATCTTTATCCATCGGATGAGGAAACTGTGCAGTGTCCACCCAATGGAATATTGTTGGGCTATCAAAAAAGATCAATGCTGATACATACTACTGAATAGAAGAACCTTGGAAAAATTATGCAGAGTTCAAAAGACCAGGAGCAAAAGAATGCATGTAATATGATTGCATTTACATAAAATGTCCAGAAAAGACAAATTTACAGATAGTAAGCTTATTAGTGGTTGCCAGGGAGAATCAACTTAAAGTTATTTATGAAAATGTCTCATGTAGTCAGGGATGGCCTTACACTATATAGCCAAGGAATGACCTTGAGCCTCTGTCCGTCCTTCCTCCACCTGCCCTGTGCTGGGATTAAAGGTGTGCACTGCCACTCCCAGTCACTGGAGATGGAAAGCAGAGCTTCATATGTGTTAGGCAAGCACTCTACCAACTGAGCCAATTTTCAGTCCTAAAGGAACTTTTTTTGAAGAAAAATTTCTATTTGTGCTATAGATTTACTAAAAGTAGTATATTACAGAATTATAATGAGTGAAATTTTGGGTAGGTAAATCAGACTTTAATAAAGGTAGAAAATCCTCATAAGGAAAGACATAAGATGATTTGAAAATTACAAGAAATAAAATGAACTTAAGCAGTGTCTTGCAACCAAATGGCAGTGTTCATTTCTTTCTCATCCTGTATGACGGCATGGAATAGCCGAGAAGATAGGCCTGAAGAACAAAAGAAAGCCTGCGCTAGAGTTTTGCGAACTCACCCCCGCCAATCGAGCAAGGAAGGCTAGTTTCACTTCTTTACTTCCGCGTACTAACATGATAATTAGGGACTATGCTAGGAAGGGAAGGGATTGGATCAATTAGGGACTTGTAAATTAAGCCTCCTAAAAGGACCAATTAGGAAGAGACACATACCCCAGTAGGGAAGCCAGCACAGCTTATAAACCTCTGTAAACCTGCAATAAAGTGAGCTTGAGCTGTAACACCCTGACTCGACTCCCTGCCGTGGTTACTTTCGGTTCGGCAGCGCACTTACTCTCCCCAGCCCCACTCCGTCGCGGGCCAACAGAGTGAAGATCTTCAGCGGCGAGGAAACTGGAGAGGGTGGTCTTTGCCTACCACCTCTCTACAACCCCCGCACCTGTAGAAGGAACTCCCGGCCCGATCCCAAGTGAGTCTTTGGTTCCGCACTGTGGGGTGGAAGAAGAGGTAGGACTCTGCAGCTCAGCATTTCTCATCCACTGACTAAATCCTTGTGATGCTGGAGAGTGGTAAAGTCCTGTAACAGTAACATTGGGAGGGCCTTTGGGGCCCAACTTCTGCAAGCCTCTCATGTAAGTGGAGCTGGAATGGAGATTCTGAGAATGTTATAGAACGGACTTGCTCAAGATCCCAAATGCGGTGAATGGCCAGGTGCCCCTGATTTCTCACCCAGCGTCAGGCTGTCTTCCCACCTTGGCTGTACTCTGCAGAATGGGCGTGGTATCCTACTGGGCCCTGCCTGCTTCCAAGGCCATTTAAAGATCCAATAAAACACAGTGATGTGGAATTACCTTCAAAAAGCAGGAAGTTTCTGTCAACAGAAAGCACATTGTGGTTCTTTCATGTGTACAGGCCAACTGCAAGGCTGTCCGGTTCAGAGGCAGACCCAAGACCTACAAGAACACACTTCCAGGAGGCACATGGGTTTGTCCTGCTGTGAAAAGGAATCTCTGGGGAGAACTGCCTTCTTGTCACAGAGGGTGGAGTCAGGGTGGTGAGCAGATGGGGGGAGGGCTTCACTCCTATTCTCTTAATCTTCCAGGACCTCTTCTTCTAAAACAGCATCTTCCTACTTTCCATCTGTGACACTCGAATAAATCTGAAGACAATGAAATTTAGTCTGTGTCATTGAACTGTGATTCTTTAAACAGCCAAGATGAAAATGAGGGATTCGGTTTAGACATCTAGACCTGAAAACGTATTTATTTTACCCCCTTCCTTTGAAAAACTATCCATTATTGTTGGGATGATGCGTAAAGGGGCCCATGTGTCTACAACACCTGGAAATCCTCAAGACTGATATACTCAGAGCGTCCTGGAGTGGATTCGTCTCTGCTGAAGTGTATTCATCCCCTTGGCCCGCTCACTTCCCTGAGCCTCAACAGCCCACACAGGGGTGGGACCGACCTAGAATCCTCAGTGAAATGAAAGCTCACTAAACCAGTCTTGCTGGCCCCAGGAAAACACCAGGTGCACAACCCAGCTCGGAATGGGAACTGGAAAAACACTTATAAATCAAGCCTGGCTGGGGAGGGAAAGTACAAGTTAGCAGAAAAATAACAACAAAGTGGCTGTGAACTGTTAAATCACAGCAACCCAACAGCAAGCTAATTACAATGACCTCTATAGAAAGGATATGGAGTAATAGGTTGGAAAAAAAGCAGCACTCTGACCTCCCGTGACCCACGACCTTTCATACCGGCCCTTTCACAGTGATGTATGTTGCAAAAGGTTTTCCCAGTGGCCAGTTGTCTTATGACTTTGCCATGATTTTTTTTTAATTTCCTGTGAAAATATGTTCTATTTTTGGTTCATGAGATCAGTCTTTTTGTTGCACCCAGATTTTTAGTTGTATTTAAGGAATATCTCCTCATAGCCACATTATAGAGAACACCATCCACATGTTCTTCTGACACTGGTGGGTTTCATTCTTCTACACATCTGGAGTTATCATATGTGGTTGCTTAATGGGCCTCAAACTGCTTATTCAGGAGTTCACTTTTCACCAGTAATTCCAGCACTTGGGTAGAAGACAGTTGAGTGTGAGGCCAACCTGAGCTAAAGGGTGAGATTCTGTCTCAAAAAGGGTCGGAGAGGGGAGTCAGGCAGAGAGATGGCTCAGCTGGTAAAGGGCCTTATTGCACAAGTCTGATGACCTGAGTTCAATGCCCAGAACCCACGGTGGAAGGAGAGAACCTACTACAGGAAGTTTCCCTCTGACCGCTACGCATGCGCTGTAGCATACGTGAGCCACATTCACACACACACATACACACACACACACACACACACACACACACACACATGATAATAATAAATAAAATTTAAACATAGAAAGAAATGTCATTCACTTTTATTCCAGCCAGTGTCACTTTAGAGACATTGCCTTTATCATGGACTGAATTTCCACAAACACTTGTGTCCATTTCTATACTTGCTATTGGAGTCTATTGGCTACACTAGTGTCCGCATCAGTCTGATACCACTTGAATTGTAAGAGCTTTACAGTACATTTAAAAAGCTTTATAGCAGCCCTTTTCCTCCAACTGCTCCCAAGCTATTCTTGCATCTTGGTGGTATGTTTGTTTGCTCATTATTTTTTTTCTATGTTAGCTTTACTATCAGAAAAACCCTTAGGATAGTGACTCATCCTTTCCAACAACAGACCTTCCATAGGTGTTTTGTGTTTTTTCCCATCTGAAATGCCCACGTTAATTTTCCACCTTCATTTTGTTTCTCTCTTACCATGATCACCAGTCTCCTTGTGAAAATCTGAGAGAATCTCCACTGACCTGTTGGAAAAAAAAGAAGCAACAGTTGGTCTCAGGTTTGAGACAGGATGACATAAGACAGTGGCAGACACGGCCTTCGGGTCTTAGCATGGAAGCATTCACATAGGGCTGGGGGCAAAGATAAGAAGTTACAGGACTCATATTTAAATATCTGAAATTAGATTTAACTGGTCTGCTTTTCTCCATCAAGTAAACTCTATCTATCTTTGTGACATCTCAGACAATCTCCTAAAACCTCTTTCCTCTGCTTGGTCTGATATAATACAGTAGACTCATGAGAAATAGTATTGAAAAATCCCTCCTATAAATTCTCATTTCCTAATATTTCGCTAATACTTTCATGATCTGAACTCCATGCAGACACAGAAATCTCTGGAAGATGGTCGTCTCTGAGGCTATGTGTAACACCAGTTGGAGGCAGTTAGGATATACATTGCAGAGCGTACATTTCCATCCAATTCAAGCTCCTAAGGTCTCTGCTGCTTTCCTCAGGTGGTTACTGCCTAGTCCTCCTGAGACCCAGATCACTGCTTGCATTTCCCGCCAAGCCAGCCAGCTGGCCTCTCTCGTATGCCTGTCTTCCAATGGTACTTTAATCCTATAGACCCCAAGTGTACTCTGTAAGAAACCTAGATAGATTTTAGGAAGTCAAATAATAATGTAAAAGCAATTTGGGACTGTTCTTGTTACTTTCTGTTGCTGTGGTAAAACACTGACCAAGGATTTATTTGGCTTTCAGCACAGTCCATCATGCAGGGAAGTCAAGGAAGTCACTCAAGGCAGGAACCTGGAGGCAGGAGCTGAAGCACAGATCATGGAGGTACACTGTTTACTTGCTTTCTCCCCTGGCCCATGCTCAGCCTCCTTTCTTATACAACTCAGGACCACTTGCCCAAGGATGGTACTGCCCACAATGGGCTGGGCCCTCCCACATCACTCAACAATCAAGAAAATACCCCCACAGACATGGTCACAGGCCAGTCCAATGGAGACAGTTTCTCACTTGAGGGTCCCTCTACCCAGTGTGTCAAGTTGACAACTAAAGCTATCCAGTACAGGGACCTAAAGTAGTAGTAGTAGACTGTTTTTTGTTTTTGTTTTTTTTTTTTTTTTGGTCTTTTCGAGACAGGGTCTTCCTATAGCCCCAGCTATCCTGTAAGTCACTCTGTAGATTAGGCTGGCCTTGAACTCACAAAGACCCACCTGCCTCTGCCTCCCAAGTGCTAGGATTAAAGGCATGCGCCACCACGCCCAGCTAGTAGTAGACTTTTAAAAGACTTTGGCAGGAATGAGAAGACTCCTACAGGGTATTACTTTCAATCCCAAGCTCTTAGATGTTCTTCAAGGTCAAGTTTGACAGTTTTGTACATAATTTTTTCATGAGATCTCTACCTTTCCAAGAAGTAATTGCTTCTTCATCCATTTCCCATTATACTTTACATATGCTTCTATTATAATTCTAATTACATTGCATCATGGTTCAGTCCTTACTTGTTTATATGTTTGTCTACCTATTCGGCTTCAGATTCCTGAAGGACAAAACTGTGTTTCATTCACCTCAGCTTCCTCGAGATTTAAGGATTTCACTGAATTAAACTGACCTGAAGAACAGATATGAGCTTTGTTTCTAGTCACCATTTGAAGTCACTAGTCACAGCCTCAGCAGGAAGCAGTGATCCACATTTGTACCAAGAGACCCAAGAGAGACTTCCTACCAGAACATGGAATGCACCCCTGTAGCCTGGCTCTCTTTCAGCCTAGTAGTGAACTCTTAATTGGCAAAATGAGAATCATTCTAAAAATTAAATGAAGTGAGACAAGTACCACATGTAGTAAAACATTAATTATAATAGTAACATACTTGTAATTTTATTACTATGCAGATTGATGAGAAAAACTGAATACTAAGTAACAAAACTCATGAATCAAATGAATTCCCTTAATGGATGGCTGTGTGACCCAACAAGCCAGTAATTCTCTATCTTTTTTTCTATCACTATATTTATTTATTATTTATTTATTTATTTATTTATTTATTTATTTATTTATTTTGGTCTTTTTGAGACAGGGTCTCCCTGTAGGCCCAGCTGTCCTGGAACTCGTTCTGTAGACCAGGCTGGCCTTGAACTCACAAAGATCCGCCTGCCTCTGCCTCCCGAGTGCTAGGATTAAAGGCGTGCACCACCACACCAGGCCTATCACTACATTTAATTGGAGGATGTAGCGCCAGGCCATGCATGGCCGGCATAGAGGATTCATGCTCACTGTGGGCCATTTCTAGAACTGTGGGTAATTTCTAGCACACTTTTTGGTATGCCCTGTACCTGAAGAAGACGTAACTAAAAATGACATAATTATAGCCACACATCTTTTCATGTTAATTCATTTTTGTGTTCACTCAATTCTTTACTGTTAGTGATAAACTACTCCAGCACACTTCTATTTTTACACAGCAGTGTTGCATAAAACCCAGTTTCTAAGATCTAATTAATACAAACCCTGAGGACTGAAGGCCGGTCACTGTCACTGTGACATGGCTACAACTCCTACACCTCCCATAATAGTTACAAGTGACTCTTCTTTTCTCTCTTTCTTTCTTTCTTTCTTTCTTTCTTTCTTTCTTTCTTTCTTTCTTTCTTTCTTTTCTTTCCTTCCTTCTTTCCTTCTTTTTGTGACAGAGTCTCACTGTATAGCCGTGGCTAGCCTAGAACTCACTATGTAGACCAGACTAGCCTAAACTCACAGAGATCCACCTGCCTCTGCCTCTTGAATTCCCCACCCCACCCCACAGATGGTAGAAGTGCTTCATTCTTTGAACTGCATGGCATAAGCATGTTGATTTGCATAATGCCTTTGAATGTTGTACTTTGGTTTTCACATTTGAATGTATACAAACTCAGCCTGAATTCATTAAGCACAACCAGACAGTAGAAGTTTTCTGATATGTCACATATAATATATATCACAGTTATATCAATGATTTTAGTGGCTATTTTAACTAAGAATTTATAAATGTTAAATTTATTATAGCTGATTTTTTTTATTTATTCATTTTATTTATGTGTATGAATGTACTGTCTGCATGTAGGTTTGTGCACCCGTGTTGTGCAATGCTGCAGAGGTCGGAAGAGGGCGTCGGATTCCTCTGGAACTGGAGTTAAAGACAGTTCTCAGCTACCATGTGGGTGCTGGGGATGGAACCCAGGTCCTCTGCAAGAGCAGTCAGCACTCTTAACCACTAGGCCATCTCTCCAGCCCACAGCTGATTTTTTAATGTAATAGTGTGTATATTGGAGTTTCTCCTGTCAGGATGTATAAATGAACACCTTGCAGTGAAGAGTTAGACAACACTCTTTAACATCATCAAATTATTCTTACAGGTCATTGTGACACTAAATGAAGCTTCCCAGTCCCATACACAATGTGTTTTAAAGTCTAGGTCTTAGAAGGAAAGAAAGGAGCAAGTTAACTGCAGAAATTTTGATGGAAGGACTCACTCAAATGTTGGGCAGACTTACAGGAAACCAAAGAATGGTGAAACCCCAGCAGCTAATATGACCTAGAAATGGCTGCCACCCACGTACCCTAGGCCTGAAGGAGCCAGCAATCACTCAGTCAGTGGATCCTCCAGAGGGAGCGTCAGCTGTGGGAGAGAGCGCCAACAGGATGCAGCCAGCCACTGAGCCCAGGGAGGAAAGCCAGGGGAGTCAGTCCTCCCAGGTTCCCTTCTGCCTGTGCTCCCACCGCCCAAACCCAGGTGCAGGCATAATGTCTTCGTGGGCAGAAATCAGGGAGAGGGAAGTAAAAAGTATCTAGGGAGGTAACTAAGAAACATCCGCACAGATGTCAATTAGCTCATTTGTCTTTAAGACAGGGTCTCATGAAGCCAGGTTGGCCTCAAATTTGGGATGGATCCTAGGATGACCTTGAACTTCTTATCCTCCTGCCTTGACCTCCCAAGTCCTTGGATTAAAAGGTGCCACTACACTGTGCTTCTCTGGTGCTAGGGATCAAATCCAGAGCCTTGTGCATGCTAGGCAAGCTCTCTATTCACTGAGCTACATCCCCCAGCCTACAGCTAAGTCTATTTTTTGTTCCCACACCTGGAATTATAGCCTTGCTGTCATTGGTGGTGGTGATGGTGTTCTTGTTTTTAATGTACTAAAGGAAAAAAAAAAAAACCCACAGTTTTTAACAGCAAAAGTAGAAACAATTAGACCCCTATGTGTGCAACAAAACCCTGGAAATTCATAGCTCCATCTTTTGTGTGTTTGTTTCAGATAGTTTCACTATGTAGCCCAGGTTGGCCTAGAACTCACTATGTAGGCCAAGCTGGCCTCAAATTCACCAAACCCTTGACGCATTCTTCAAGAGCTGGGATTTTATATTTTAGGTGTCCGCTTCCTCAAGAACCTAAGTAAAATGAGACCCCAATCATGCCTTCCCCAGATCAATTTAATCCCCAGATCAATTTAATTCTGAGTGTTTCACTCTCTTCATTTTCTAATTACCAATCAGGCAGAAGATAGACAAAGCTTAATGACTGAAAATGAAAGAGAGAGAAAACCCTGATAAAAAACAGGGACATTTTTACCCTCTTCCTTTTTAATTCGTCTCATGCTTACTCAAGAGAATTTTGACCGTTGACAGAACTGAACATCCCACGTGTAGTTGGTCCCTGCTCCAGCTGGAATCTCTCTCAGAGAAATGAGGGATGGCGAGCACGACAAGCTGCCTCTCCTTGCCAGCAGGTGGGGCCTCCGTTTTCGAAGGTTTGTTCAGCTGAAAGTTTAGAAAGGATACCTCTTGCAGTTTCAATATAAAATGTCCCCGTAGGCTCATATGTTTGGATACTTGCCCCAGTCAGTGACTATTTGGGAAGGTTTTGGAACTTTTAGAAGATGGAGCTTTGCTGGAGAAAGTCCACCACTGAGGGCTGGCGCTGAAGTTTTATAGGGAGTTCTCTCTCTCTCTCTCTCTCTCTCTCTCTCTCTCTCTCTCTCTCTCTCTCTCTCTCTATGCTGGGTAGGGATAACATGTGATCAGTCCGCTCCTTGACTGCCGGCCTGGGCCGCGCTTTCCTCACCATGACGAATCTTACCCCCTCTGGGCCCAGTTTGCTTTCTAACATCAAATATTTATTCTTTTTTACATTACATTTTAGTTGATTCTTAAAATACTCCATACACTAGTTCCCCTGATACCTGAGAGTTCTAGTCAAAGACTCCGGGAAACCACAAATTGTACTGAAACCCATCTGTGCTATGCTTTTCTTCTCTATATACACATATCTATGATCAGTTTAATTTATAAATTAGATACACTAAGAGAGTAAGAATAACCCCGGACATGGTGGGGGCATGGTGGCATGAACCTTTAATCCCAGGCCTCAGGCTGGGACTAAGACCCTGTCAGAGAGAGAGAGAGAGAGAGAGAGAGAGAGAATGAGAATCAATAAAAAATTAGAACAATACATGGTAATAAAATTCAAATTTTATGAATTATTTATTTCTAGAATTTTCCATTTACTCTATTTTGACTGCAATGGACCTTAGGTAACTGAAACTATAGAAAACAAAATGCTGAACAATGGGGCTACTTTACATGTTGAATTACATGTAGTTTGTAAGACATGCAAATATATAAAGAAGAAAACAGAAGTAGTGATTAACCTTATCACGTGGTGGGAATATTGGTGACAGTTGTCATAATTCTGTTTCAATCTCTTTATATCCATTTATTTCCCAGCATTCCACATGCTACACTGCTTTGCACTCTCCTTTATTATAATGGACATTATAGAACTAGACTATCTGTACCATGAAGTAAACTTCAAAATAGTAAAACTCAGAGACTGCATCTACACATGTTATACATGAATGATTGATTAGACCTATTGTATTTAACCATTCCCTTCTTATTAAACATTTAGAATTTCTCCAGTTTTCTCTATGACAATAAATACTTCCATTTGTACATTTTTATCCTATTTATTTGGTGTATGAGAGGGCACACACCATAGTGTGCTTGCAGAGGGCAGAGGAAGTCAGAAGTCAGCTTGCAGGACTCAGCTCTCCCCCTTTATCATGTGGGTTCTGGGGCTCAAACTCAGGTAGTCAGGCTTGGCAGAATCTTTATACGCTCAGCCATCTCACCAGCTCCATCATTCATGTTTTCTTTTTTTGTGTTTTTAAAGCTATAATAAGTTTCTTAGAAAAAAATTCTAGACGCAAAGTTACAATGTTAAAGTTTCATTTTAAATCTAGAACTGGACAAATGGTTGCTTTTTTGTTTTTGTTTTCATTGTTGTTTTGTTTGAGACAAGGTCTCCCTAAAACTCACCAGGCTGACCTGGATCCCACAGATATCTGTCTGCCTCTACTTCCCAGTGCTGGGATTAAAGGTGTGTGTCTGGGGCTGGAGAGATGGCCTAGCGGTTAAGAGTGCTGACCGCTGTTGCAGAGGACCCGGGTTCGATCCCCAGCACCCACATGGCGGCCGAGAACCATCTGAAACTCCAATTCCAGGAGAACTCCAGTTCCAGGGGAATCCGACACCCTCTTCTGACCTCCGCGGCATTGCACGACACGGGCACACAGACTTGCATGCAGACAGTACATTCATACACATACAGAAATAAATAAAAATTAAAATTAAAAAAAAAAAGGTGTGTGTCACCACACCTGAGCCAAATTGCTATTTGAAAACATTATGCCTGGGGCTGGAGAGATGGCCTAGCGGTTAAGAGCACGACTGCTCTTGCAGAGGACCCGGGTTCAATCCCCAGCACCCACATAGTGACTGAGAACTGTCTTTAACTCCAGTTCCAGGGGAATCCAACACCCTCTTCTGACCTGCGAGGCATTGCACGACATGGGTGCACCAACCTGCATGCAGACAGTGCATACATACACATAAAAAATAAATAAAAGAAAAAAAACATTATGCCAATTTACATGACCCCCCCTACTGGGCAGAAGAATGCCTGTTTTTACAAAACCTGGCTGCCTGAGTGTCGGGATGTATTTCTGTCAATAGCATCTGCTTGCGATCTTAACTGAAATTTTGTGTTCAGTGAGCTTGGCCATTTCTTCACACGTTGTAGGCCACTGAATCCCCTCCTTGGGGGTCGTCTGTTTCTGCAGTTTGGCAGCTAACCTTTCTTCCAATCTTTTGTTCCTCTCCTGAGGATCACAAAACTTCGTACAACTTTATTCCGATTCATTGAGTGTTTTCAGATGGTTGGTTGCTTTTAATAGCGAGTGGGATTCCAAACATGTCATTTCAATTTGGTTTTTGACAGAGAAAGGCTATGTGCAGCTGAGAGCTGCCCAGACACTTTTCTAAAACCACAACTAAAGTTATCTTAATTGTCTCTCTGAATATATTAAAATACACAGTAGCCTACAGTTTGCAGTCCATAAATCCAATGCTCTTGGAAGCGAGTTTTTTTTTGTAGGCCTCGCTAGGCCTAATTAGGACTATATGATCCTTTTTAGGTACTGGAAAGAGAGAGAGAAAATAGTTTGGTCAAGTACAGGTCTTCTGACACAAGCTTCAACTTAGTGTGAGGCTCAGAAAAGGTGGTACCAGTGTGTCCTTAAGTGTCTGAGTGCTCTCCCACTGTTTCCATGGTAGGTGACGATGACACTGTTTCTATGCTTGGCCACACCTTGCAGTAGCTACTAGAAGTTAGCGATCCCCCAGGAAAAGTCAAGAAAGGCAGTGGGATGTAGGTTCCTAGCATTGTTTCACATTTGCAAGTTGACCAGGAATAGCAAGTACAATTTGTTGAGTGTTTTCCATTTTAAAAACATTTTCTCGCTCATTCTCATTTAGTACTTGAAACAACCACATGGGACGTTTAGTCCCATCTCTCACTTTGCGGGGTCAATTAAACATCTGGCCCAGAGTCACAGAGTTCATGGTAGTTGGTGCTCAAGCTCCTGGCTTCTGTTTCTAAATGTGATTCCAACTCCTTTCTGTCACCCGGGTCTTCATTGTTCGGACGCTCCTTAGAAATGTAACAGGATCATGGAACAGGGCTAGAAAAAAGAACAGCAGCAGCCACCAAAGCTGAGAGACCACCCAGGCCATCACCTTACTCAACAGTCAGGAAAGAAGAAATGAGATACTGCTGAGATATTCCCACTGAGTACTTGCATTGGTGGTCTTTGAGTATGCCTCTCATTGGGACGAGCCAGTCACATTCTCTATATCCTCTGGAAGACTTTGACATTTCCCTTTTCACTCTGTCAATACAGTTTGGGCTTTCAAAGCATAAAGTCATCGTTGACCATTCCAAATGTTGTAGGATCTATAGGTCAGAGTATCCAGAAAGAGAGCCGGAGAAGATGAGAGGTCACATTAGGAAACAGCACCACTTCCAGAACAGTCTATTAGTCTTTCTTAATATAGCATTATATTCTCAAGTTTGAGGAAATCTTGAGACTGAGAAAAATGTAAGAAGAGATTTTTGCTGGAATTTGGACTAGTCTCATTGGTGGACGGGAAATTATCTCTCATAGCTTTACCATTTTCGCTGGATACTTGGGACCATGGTGGAAACATTTTAAAAAACTCCTATTGATGTACCTGTGAAGATATCCTAAGCATAGGATAAAACTTCCTGGAGGAAAAGGAACTTGACCTCTAATCCCTATCCTCATTATCAAAAAGACATGAAACAATAGCTTGGTCTCTGCCATGACCGTGAACGTGTAAAGCTGCCCTGAGGTTTCAGAAGACCTCTATCAGCATATCAGGGGGCCCCACAAAACATGCATGCTGGAGGCCGCTGCACGAGCTGATGGTGAAACCCACCACAGCCACCCAGGACAATCATGTGCCCTGGATGATGGGCCTGGAGCTGATGAGGGGGTAGGATCATTGTTGGGACCCAGGCCACTCTCCTCTGAGCACTACTTCACTGAGCAAAATTCAAGAGTGAGACAGTCTTATAACCACCGCTTGGAAAGTGGCTGATAAACTCTGTGCTGTGGTGATCAAGCAAGTCCAACTCACCCTCAAGTGACATTGGGGCTGGGTGTGGTGGCGCACACCTTTAATCCTAGCACTTGGGAGGAAGAGGCAGGTGGATCTCTGTGAGTTCAAGGCCAGCCTGGTCTACAAAAGCGAGTTCCAGGACAGCTGGGGATACAGGGAGACCCTGTCTCAAAAAGACCAA
The DNA here is from genome assembly GCA_009823505.1 of Rhizomys pruinosus. NCBI lineage: Eukaryota > Metazoa > Chordata > Mammalia > Rodentia > Spalacidae > Rhizomys > Rhizomys pruinosus. Next base: position 520,267 of record VZQC01001212.1, read on the forward strand.
AAAAAAACCAAAATGAGATGTTGGATATTGGGTGTGAATTTTCAAGTTTTCTTCTCCCTCCTCCTCCTCCTCCTCCTCTTTCTCCTGGGTGGATGGCATCATCTTCACCCTCCTAAACAAGATGAAAGCAGAATGGGGCATAGACCCAGGCTGTTCTGCATCTTGGCTCCTGTTCCTGTTCCTTTCATGTCCCTTCTGCCTCCCATAACTAGTAAGGTTCTTATCTGCCCTCAGCAGAATATTTACAAGATAGACTCCCTAGAGTTTGGAACTTTCAAGTTCTTTGATTTCAAAAAGAGAAAAAAAAAAAAGCTTTATTGGAGAGTGGCATTTCTCTAAGCAAACAGCAAGGTCTACCTATTAGCTCAGATCCGCCCCCCCCCCAGTCCCCTCCATGGAAGATAGTGCTCATCTTAGCATGTAGGAACATGAATGGAAAACTCATGCCACCTTAATGAGACATGCATTAATCTCAGAGGGAAGGCAGAAACAAAGCTCTCTCTGACCCATGGCAGAGCAATATGTTAGCAGAAGGCCTTCAGAGCTTTGCACAACTCAAAAGCCATCCCATCAAACCCAATCATTTCCAGACACATGATGAGGGTCAAGTACTATCTGGAGATATCATGGATATTTTATTTGGAAATGCTAGACAGTTGTTCTGTTAACTTTATATCCATTCCTCCATTCTTCATAGCAATTAAGGGGAGAATAGCCTTCATGAGCCAATTTAAAAGTTTTCAAATTTAAAAACATCTCTCCAGACATTCCAAAGCAACCGCCACATTACGGTAACTCAAAAATACATGAAATTGGCTATCTTCAAGCTGCCATTCATCTGCTGAGTTTGGGAGGTTTCCAGCATCTTACAATCTGAGGATAAGGAAGAAACAACTATGAAATCTAGACTCACAATGTTTTTATATCAAAAGGTGATACTGGCTGTACTATGATTTATGCTTTTATCTCTATTGAGAAGGAGGATTACACTAGACATTTCAATTAAGTGAGTTCATAAATCTACACACACACCCCTTTTTAAGTCAGTTTGGTTTAAGATTCTCTGACACTTGCAATCAGTTAAAATCTGATTAACAGAGTACCTCAGAAAATATGTGGACCAAGAAAATTGGAAAATCAGTCTCTTTTGATTATTAATCAGCTTTTATGACTAATCAGTGTATTTCCAACTTTATGATTTAAATAATCTTAATTACAGATCTTTAGAAGTTTTCCTTTAACTTAATCCATTAACTGGGCATAGTGGCACATGCCTTTTATCCCAGTACTTGGGAGTCAGAGGCAGATATCTCTGTGAGATCAAGGCTAGCCTGGTCTATGCAGTGAGTTCCAGGCCTTCTGGGGCTACAAGGAGACCCTGTCTCAAGAAGACAAAAAAAAAAAACCTTATTCTGTTTATTGATTGATTGATTGATTGATAATGATCATATCCCTTGCTCTAAATAGATGTTTATGGAGAGAAGATGGAACAGACCATCTCCATCAATCCAAAAGAGGTGATTATTTTGTTTCTATGGAATTGCTTCTTACATCATCCCTCTTTTTAATTTGTAAAAATCAGTGTCTGTACTAGATATACAAGGTCCCCCCTTGTATTTATCAATTCCTCCTCAGGCTAGATCCCTGCCAATATGTAGTAAATACCTTCACTAACACATTGTTTCACCTCTCTGGGAGCAAACATATATTTTTAATTTCTGATATCAATTACCATGAGAAATATAATGCACCTCCAGCAAATTTTAAAACCCTGAACAATTATAAGTAACATAATATTTCAACTTAATGACCAAAGAAATATGGAACTTGACCAATTGGTTACTAAATATGCTTCAAAGATTTGCCAGCAAGTCAGTTACATGAAACTCAGGACACGTTTTCCCCAAACACATTACCTTTTTGTTGTCGCTAATACTGTTTTCCCATAAGGAAGCTTTATGTTAGTTACATAACATCCCATCCTGGAAAGCCACTCAGTCAGGATCCTGAGGCCAACAGAGCAACTCCCCAAGACTGCTTTCTCATAAGGAAGTTGTATTTTATTTTTAATATTTTATTATCTTTATTTTATGTGTATGAGTTTATTACCTGAATGTGTTTGAGTGCACCCATGTCATGCAATGCCCATGAAGGTCAGAAGAAAGTGTCAGATCCCCCTGGAACTGGAGTTACAGATAGTTGTTAGTCACCATGTGGGGATCAAACCCAGGTCCTCTGCAATAGCAGCCAGTGCTCTTAACAGATGAGCTATCTTTCCATCCCCAGGAAGCTGTATGGCATAGTACCTAGTCCTTCAGTGGCCCTGTAGAATGATCTTGAGGCTCCTAGTACAGTAGTTAATACAAGGTATGTCTCAGAAGGAATAATGATGATGACTATGTGACAATAATTACACAGACGTTCAAGTTGTAGGTCCCTGTGAGCTGAAGATAAGGTCTGAGGAGAGCTTTCTTTTACCAAGCTCACGTCCATGTTGTATTTATTGAGAAAATGCATGGTGAGTGTGTTAGTTTCCTCCAGCTGCATTAATGAAGTACTGGGTTAACTAGGACAGAAATTTGTTGCCTCATAATTCTGGAGGTTAGAATTTCAAAGTCAAGGCATGGGCAGGGTTGGTTCCTCCTGAAGGCTATGAGGAACAATCTCTTCCCTGATGGCAAATGAGATTCTGATAACAATGTAGCTGGTATTCTCCTGGGTCCCTATGCCATCTTCCTTTGTGTCTGCCTGTCTACTTCCCCTCCTTTTTATAAAGACACTGTCCCATTAGGTTAGGCCCCTACCTTTTATCTATAAATATTCTACTTCTAAACAGCCAGTATAATGGTGCACACCTATAATCCCAGCATATGGGAAGTAAGGACAGGGAGATCTTTGAATTTGAGGCCAGCTTGGTCTATATAGTGAGTTCCATGCCACCAGTCAGAAAATTATATAGTGAGAGATTGTGTCAATTAAAAAAAAAGCATCTCCAGGTACAATGAATTAAGAGCTCATCTTTTGAGGGGCATAACACATAATGGTAAGTAAGTAAATGCTTTTACTGAGCAGATTCTTACAAGGACATATTGGGCCAGTTTCAAGATGGAGGAGAAGATGAGTGTTTCGGCATCTCCAGGTCCATGGAAGGAGGTATGTAGCCTCTACTACCAGCAACATACATGAGTGTCACCTATGTATACAGTGGTGTAAAAAACTAAGGAATAATGTTTCTCAAAAACACAGTCAAGTCACCCAAGGTAGATGTCCAAATGTGAGCCTCACACTCCATTCTTTTCAGATACACTGCTTTAGTTCCTAAACAACTTCAGCTCTTACAAAATTACTCTTTCTTTCCAGCTATGGGAGTTCTGAAATGGATCGTTATAATATTCAATGCCTAGTAACAGTTTTTACAACATCTGGGGTTTCATTAATTTCTCAAAAATTCTCAAAGTGAAATGAATTTTATTTCCAGTTAAATATTTAAAACAAGCCCCCATGCCTCAACACTTTGGGAGGATGACATCATCTTGAAATCTAACAAATGACAGGAGGATGTCCCAGTTTTCCGTATGTTGGGAATCACAGCACTGAACAGCATGTCTGACCTCTGCAAGGAAAATCAACTCTCTCTGGTGACTCATTCACCACCAGGAAGTAATTTCCCCACCAGGAGACTGTGTCTCAATAAAGTTCATTCTGCGTACTCCCCCAGGCAGAGGGGTGATTTGGGGTTACTCTCCTAAGTACACACCCTTCAGATTCCTGCAGGATGTCTACAGGGGGGTTCTGATCTAACCCAGCTCAGTCTACAGGGGAGTTCTGATCTAACACAGCTCAGTCTACAGGGGGGTTCTGATCTAACCCAGCTCAGTCTACGGGGGAGTTCTGATCTAACCCAGCTCAGTCTACAGGGGGGTTCTGATCTAACCCAGCTCAGTCTACAGGGGGGTTCTGATCTAACCCAGCTCAGTCTACAGGGGGGTTCTGATCTAACCCAGCTCAGTCTACAGGGGGGTTCTGATCTAACCCAGCTCAGTCTACAGGGGGGTTCTGATCTAACCCAGCTCAGTCTACAGGGGGGTTCTGATCTAACCCAGCTCAGTCTACAGGGGGGTTCTGATCTAACCCAGCTCAGTCTACAGGGGGGTTCTGATCTAACCCAGCTCAGTCTACAGGGGGGTTCTGATCTAACCCAGCTCAGTCTACAGGGGGGTTCTGATCTAACCCAGCTCAGTCTACAGGGGGGTTCTGATCTAACCCAGCTCAGTCTACAGGGGGGTTCTGATCTAACCCAGCTCAGTCTACAGGGGGGTTCTGATCTAACCCAGCTCAGTCTACAGGGGGGTTCTGATCTAACCCAGCTCAGTCTACAGGGGGGTTCTGATCTAACCCAGCTCAGTCTACAGGGGGGTTCTGATCTAACCCAGCTCAGTCTACAGGGGGGTTCTGATCTAACCCAGCTCAGTCTACAGGGGGGTTCTGATCTAACCCAGCTCAGTCTACAGGGGGGTTCTGATCTAACCCAGCTCAGTCTACAGGGGGGTTCTGATCTAACCCAGCTCAGTCTACAGGGGGGTTCTGATCTAACCCAGCTCAGTCTACAGGGGGGTTCTGATCTAACCCAGCTCAGTCTACAGGGGGGTTCTGATCTAACCCAGCTCAGTCTACAGGGGGGTTCTGATCTAACCCAGCTCAGTCTACAGGGGGGTTCTGATCTAACCCAGCTCAGTCTACAGGGGGGTTCTGATCTAACCCAGCTCAGTCTACAGGGGGGTTCTGATCTAACCCAGCTCAGTCTACAGGGGGGTTCTGATCTAACCCAGCTCAGTCTACAGGGGGGTTCTGATCTAACCCAGCTCAGTCTACAGGGGGGTTCTGATCTAACCCAGCTCAGTCTACAGGGGGGTTCTGATCTAACCCAGCTCAGTCTACAGGGGGGTTCTGATCTAACCCAGCTCAGTCTACAGGGGGGTTCTGATCTAACCCAGCTCAGTCTACAGGGGGGTTCTGATCTAACCCAGCTCAGTCTACAGGGGGGTTCTGATCTAACCCAGCTCAGTCTACAGGGGGGTTCTGATCTAACCCAGCTCAGTCTACAGGGGGGTTCTGATCTAACCCAGCTCAGTCTACAGGGGGGTTCTGATCTAACCCAGCTCAGTCTACAGGGGGGTTCTGATCTAACCCAGCTCAGTCTACAGGGGGGTTCTGATCTAACCCAGCTCAGTCTACAGGGGAGTTCTGATCTAACCCAGCTCAGTCTACAGGGGGGTTCTGATCTAACCCAGCTCAGTCTACAGGGGAGTTCTGATCTAACCCAGCTCAGTCTACAGGGGAGTTCTGATCTAACCCAGCTCAGTCCTCCCAAGATAATACTTTGACTCTAAAAACAAGCACAACTCACTGGTTTCAGGCAGTATTTTTTTTAATTTTATTTATTTTTGTATGTGTATGAGTTACTGTCTACATGTAGGTTTGTTCACTCGTGTCGTGCAATGCCGCGGAGCTCAGAAGAGGGTCTCGGATTCCCCGTGTACTGTCTACATGTAGGTTTGTTCACCCATGTCGTGCAATGCCGCGGAGCTCAGAAGAGGGTCTCGGATTCCCCTGGAACTGGAGTTAAAGATGGCTCTCAGCCGCCATGTGGGTACTAGGGATTGAACCCGGATCCTATGCAAAAGGAGTTAGCGCTCTTAACCGCCAGGCCATCTCTCCAGCCCCATCAGGCAGTTTTTTAAGTGAGATACACATTTGTGTTTCTAGCAACCCAGTGGAGATGAAGACACGAGCCATTATCATCTAACAATGCTAAGAGAAGGGGTCCTTTGCCTGGGCTACTTCCGCCATCTGGCCCAGCTTTATGCTTCTCATCCACCTGAAACGTCTTTTCTCAGAGACACCTAAATGACCCCCCCACCTTCATTATTTTTTATCCCAGCATCCCAGCTATTTCTTCCTTTTTTTACTCACCGATAATTACTTTTTTTGATCTACCTTGTTGTTAGAGTATAAACTTCAGAAGCAGAGAATGTTGCCAAGTCTCTTCTCTGCTTTAGCCTTACTTTTGGTACTTTTGATACTAAATAGATGCTTAATAAATGTGCATGGAATGGTTAATGTTCTAAATAGCAGCCAGGAGGACCTATTGACCTCTGAATCAGGTTGACCAGTGTTGAAGGTGTAGTACATACTGTAGCTGAAATCTAGCAATAAAATATTGACCTGAAAAATATTACTTTCCTGAATATTCACTCTGGCCTAAATAAACAGAAGGAACCCTAAGGAATTATCCTGCAAGGCTGATTTAGTAGAATCATTGGCACTTGTGTAAAATTTTGGAGAATAATGTCCTAAGCACAGATGCTATTTTTAAGAACTTAACACCAGGACAAACCTTCTGGGGCTGACTCTGTGGGAATGAAGCCCTTTTTATGTCATAGGTGATGTATGAACTGATGGCTCGTGAAAGGTGAAGCTCAGACTAAGTTATCAGACTTTTTCCTTTTGAGTTATAGCACAGCAAGCAGACTTGACCGATTACTGCCACTGACAAGAGCTAAGAAATCTGTGAGCTTGTTTATGTTACCAGAGAGAAGTGACAATACGGCCCAATTTAGTGCCGCTAGCCCAGCATAACTAAACAAATTTTCTTTCCCGTACAAGTCGAAGATCACCTAAGCACAGCTGGATTTATAGGAAGCAAATGCTCAAGAGGATCCACCAGTCTACAGTGCTTGTTTGGAGCCAAATTACTTTAAAAGTCACAAGTTAGAAGCTTGAAAGAGAGGGGGGAAAAAAAAAAGAAGTTTAAAAAGAAAAAAAAAAAAGCTCTAAATAACGCATCTAGATTTCTGGCATCCGGAGCTTGCGAGTGTTGGGCAAGGCTGTTTGCGGAAGAAAGGAGGGTCACAGGGTCACCCACCTAACCAACATCTCACAGAGCATGAAGACTCAATAACTCAGAGTCAGGAGGCTTCTACACAGCTGCTGACTTTTAATGACAACATCCATCACCCAGTCAAGGCTTTCAAGGACAAAGGTCTTCCAGCAAAAGCAAGTTTACCTGCTCTGTGGGCAGGTCCAGAGACCCGGGGTCCACTGAGCCAAAGATGCAGGGCTTCCTCCCTCAAGAACAAAAACAATTATTAGAGGAAAGAAATGACAGCAGACATTTAGATCTTTTTTACTACTACAACTTCTGTGTTAATGAAAGTGGGAAGCATTCCTGTAAAGTCTCCCTTCATCTTTTTCTGAAATAAATTGTGTTTAGGTCTCAAATGGAGAAGTGCTTCTGCATCTCTCTTCCTTCAGAACTGTGCTTCTTAATCTGAGGGGGGAAAATGAGGGTCCCAGATCCCTGCAGATCAGGGTGGACCTTCTCACTGGGGAAGTGGAAAAGTTTCCTGGGGTTCAAACAGCCCATTTTAAGCACCCTTTCATGGAGCGGCAGAGATCTCTGTATTCTTAGAACAAAAAATGCTCTGACGATGACTATAAATAGAAGATATTGTCAAGATGTGATTCCACAGAGATGAAGGTGGGAGACCGGAGTGAGGCTTCCTAAACTCTATCCTCCTAAAACCCGATCCCTAAGTCACAATGCAAAGGTTAGGCAGATGCCAATGTTATAACAGGTCTGATTTTGACTGAAGGAGACCAGGAAAGCCTCCCATGGTTTGGGCACTAGGGCAACCAAGGGGATCCAGTGGCTGAGAGTCTCTTTCCACTTTCCACAACCAAGTAAGTCAACGAGGTTTATGGCTAAAAAGCATAGCAATGAAAGGCTTAAGGGGCATGAGATGGATGCTTTCCTGTGACAAGTCATGGAAGGCGGATATTGTTACTGCTATTTGCCAGATGAAGCAAGTGCTACAAGGTTCAATAAAGTTAATTTAATATTTTGAACATCCTCTGCCTTCCTCAGTTCACAAAATATGAACAGTTTTGAGATGTATATTAATACACTGTTATTTGCCTTTCTTTTAAAATTTTTTTATTTATATTTGTATGTATCTAAGTGTTTTTCCAGTATTATGCAAGTACATCATGTGCATGTAGTACCCACGGAGGTCAGAATGGGGTGTCAGATGCCCTGGAACTGAAGTTAAAGACTGCTGTTAGTGATCCTGTGCATGCTGGGAACAGAATGAACCCCAGTCCTCTGCAAGAGCAGCCAGTGTATTTAACCCCAGAGTCAGCTCTCTAGCACCTTATTTGCCTTTTTTATTTTTTTTGACTTTTTGACTTTTTGAGACAGGGTCTCCCTGTAGCTCCAGCTGTCCTGAAACTCACTATGTCGACCAGGCTGGCCTTGAACTCAGAGATCCACCTACCTCTGCCTCAGAGTGCTGGGATTAAAGGCATGCGCCACTGTCACAGTGATAAGAAAGGCTCTTAGTTGCCTTTCTTATCACTGTGACAGAATATCTGATAGAAATCATTTAACAAAGGAATGACTTCTTAAAATCCTTGGCTCGGGGTTTCAGCAGATAACAGTCCATCTTGTGGGGATGGGGCAGGGTAGCATGGTGGTGGGAGCTCGTGGCACAGCTTTTCACATCTTAGAAGATCAGGAAACAGAGAGCTTGGGCAGAAAAGGTGAGGAATCTATAACCCTCAAAAACCCAGTTCCAGGGCCAGGCGTGGTGGCACACACATTTAATAGCACTTGGGAGGCAGAGGCAGGCAGATCTTTGTGAGTTCAAGGCCAGCCTGGACTACAGAGCAAGTTCCAGGACAGCCAGAGCTACAGGGAGACCCTGTCTCGAAAAGATCAACAAAACAAAACAAACAAAACAAAAACAAACAAACAAAAAAACCCCAGTTCCAGTGAGCCATGTCCTCCAGCCCTGTCCCCCTCCCCAAAGTTTCTATACAAACCGCCACACTAGCTGAGGATTGGGTCTTCAAGTACATCAATCTGAGGGGGCATTTTACATTCAACCTAAAACATTTATCGATTTTACTAATGATGAAGCTGAACTGGGAAATTTAGATGATCTTCAAGTGAGAGAGCTGAGATCGGAAGCCTGACTTGGCTTGTTCCTGCTGCCCTGTGATCTGCCGTACCGCCCAGCTAGGGAACTCATGTCCGGCCCTGAAGAGAGTGTCCTCATCCCAGAGCACCTCTGGACTCCCCGTCTTCACAATGTACATCCTCTGAGAAGTCACTTCTCTTAGTTGACTGACCCAGGCAGATAGGTTGTGTATTATCTCATTCAATCTGTATAAGCACCTTATGTATAAGCACAATATGTATAAGCACTTTGTTTCACAAAGAAACCAGGCTGCAAACAAAGTGATATTCTCTCTCTCTCTCTCTCTCTCTCTCTCTCTCTCTCTCTCTCTGTGAGTTCAACTTTTTCGAGTGAATTTTTTATGTGTTTCATACATAATTTTTCAATAGGTCTTAATCGCCTTCATACCGGCTTCTCCCCAGGCACCCTCCTGCAGACCACCCCCCATGTTCACACATTTTGTTATTTGTGCTGGGGTCCACTTTGCTAAACTACTCTCCTCACCCACTCCTCAGTGCCAGTTCATCCCCTGAACTCCAGTCAGCCTACCCAGAGTCCCTTTCCTAAAGAAGGCCAGGTCTTCCTCACCTGACTGCCATCAGCTGCCAATACTTCTTCAGTCAAGGTTGGGCTCTGCTACCCATTTCTGCAGTTCTGTGCAGGATTTTTGTCCAACTGAGCTTGCATGGGTCTTGTGCATGCTGATTCCAATGCTGTAGGTTCTTATGAACAGGGTCCCAGGAGCTCATAGGATTCATTTACGTTTGGTCTTGCATCACCTCCCAGGCTCTTACCATCTTTCCCCACCCTCTTCCACAGTGTTCCCTGAGCCCTGGGCAGGTGAAGCTGAATATAAGCAACCTGGAAGTGATATTCTTAAGAACATAGCAGTCATGAACCACCTGCCCAGCTCAATATTTGATCAGTGACTGGCCTATTTCAGCTAGTGTAAGATTTTCAGTGTGTAGCCATGTTGTAACGTGTGTCAGAATTTCCTTCCTTCTTTTTTTTCTTTTTTTTGGTCTTTTTGAGACAGGGTCTCCCTGTAGCTCTGGCTGTCCTGGAACTCGCTCTGTAGACCAGGCTGGCCTTGAACTTCAGAGATCTGCCTGACTCTCCCTCCCAAGTGCTAGTATTAAAGGTGTTGGCTACCACACCCAACTTCCTTCCTTCTTAATGCCACCCAGCTATTCCAATGTGTGTGTGTGTACTGTGATTTGTTTATGTATTCATCTATTGATAGACATTTGAGTTTCTTATACCATTGGGCCACAATGGACACTGGTATGCACATACTATTTGACTGTCTGCTTCTAGTTACTTTGGATATCTGAAGGAGTGGAACTTCTGTTTACCTTTGTGAGAAATGGCCATGTGTTTCCACAGTGTCTATACCACATTACATTCCCACCAACTGTGCAGCACCTCAGGGCACCTTTACCCCCAAGTCAACCTCCCCATCCTCTGACCTCCCTGCCCCCCTCCTATCCCCCAGGCAACTTTACCACAACTGCTCTTGAAGAGGTGGTGTGATTCAGTGCAAAGGCAGAGGCTTTCTAGTCAACTAACTCCAAATAAATCTTTTTTGTTTGTTTTAAAGGAATTCGTTCTATCACAGTTCTGAAGGTTGAACACAGAGCCTTCCAAACTCCAGGTAAGCATCCTGCTAATTAACATTCCCAACCCACTTCTTAGAAAAAGCCCAAGAAGCAATACACTGTCTTCTAGTTCAATAAACCACAAAGGTCTAAGCTTCCTGAATGCAGTGTGGTCTTGGCCTGTGTCTTTAATTTTTAATAAAAATCTTACTAGGTGTGGTGGCTCATACCTTTAATCTCAGCACTCAGGAGGCAGAGGCAGATAGATTTCTGTGAGTTCAAGGCCATCCTGGTCTACAAAGTGAGTTCCGGGCCAGCTGGGGCTACAGGGAGACCCTGTTTTAAAAAAGACAAAAATAAATCTTGTTCATTGGGTTCCAGACTTAGAGTAGCTGTTCTGGCATATGGGAGGCAGTAAATAAAACTATGTCATATCATCTCTAAGTGCTGGAATCCAGGTCCTTAAATGTTTTCCTTTATTTTCCCAGCTTCATTGGGGGTATAATTGACAAAAAGAATTCATATATAATTTGATCTTTTGATGCACATGTACATTGTGAAATGGCCCACCCCAATCAAGTTAACTACTTCATTATTTACTTCCCATAGTTATCATGAAAGAGTTGTATTGAGAAAACTTAAGATAATACCTTCTTAGGAGCTGGAGAGATAGCTCAGTGGTTAAGAGCACTGACTGCTCTTGCAGAGGACCTGGGTTCAATTCCCAGCACCCGCACAGCAGCTAACAATCATCTGTAACTCTAGTTCTAGGGCATCTGATGCCCCCTTCTGACCTCCATGGACATTGCATGACATGGGTGCACCTACCTACCTGCAATTCTAACACTCATACATATGAAATAAAAATAACATAAAAATTTTAATCACAGATAAAAAAAAAACTACCTTCTTAGAAAGTTTCAGGTATGCCTTTAACCTAGCACTTGAGAGGGAGAGGCAGGAGGATCTTTGTAAGTTCAAGGCCAACCTGGTCTACAGAATGATTTCCAGGACAGCTGGGGCTACAAGGAGACCCTGTCTTGAAAAGACCAAAAAATAAAATAAAATAAAATTTCAGGTATGCAATACAGCACTGTCCAGCATGACCACATGCCTTCACACCTTAGATTAATGTTCTTGATCAGCAATCACATGTCAAAACAAAGCACCCTTAAAGAGAGCTTTGAAATTCTTCCTTACTAAAATTTGAATGTGAAATGACCCCCAGGGCTCCTGTGTTTGAATATTTGACCTCCAGCCAGTGGTGCTATCTTGGGAGAAAGCGTGGCTGGAGAAGGTAGGCGGCTGGGAGCAGACCTTTAAGGATTATACTGGCCCACTTGCAGCCAAAGCTCTCTGCTTTCCAGCTGGGACCACATGAGACGTCATCATCATGAGTTCCCATTGCCATGACACAACCCACATCTGCCCCGAGCCTTCTCTGCCAGGATGGACTATGTCTCCTGAACTGTGAGCCAGGATAAACCTTATGCCCCTCACTTAAGTTGTTTCTCTCTGGTATTCTGTGACGCTGACAAGAAAAGTCACTGTGCAATATCCTCAAACACCTGGAAATGTCATACAAATGTACAACATGTTGTACATTTTAAAATATTTTTTTAATAGCAACTTAACCTTGTCACGTCTGCCACACACCACGTACTACAAGAAAGAGATGCCATCAGCAATTCCTTTTCTAAGGTCATTAAACTTGAAAACCGGACAAAAATAAATCCATAGCACAAAGAAACACTATATACAAGACAGAAAATTCTAAGAAGTTGAGGGAAGTGGAAGCCTTTGAATGGTTGCATTGAACACTTCCTGTGCTCTGTTATACCCAGCCCCACAACAAGACTGCTCTCACTAATTGGAGCGCAGAGATGAAAAATACCTGCCCCTTCCTCACCTCACTCCATGAGTGACAGCTGGTGCATAGCAGAGATGGAATCCAGTCCACAGGACCGTCACCCTCTCCTGCCTATCCTCTTCGATGTTCCCCATGTGATGCTGGAAGGGCCTGTGAGTGTAGGGAATGGAGAGCAGGTCAGGAGGGCATAGTGTGAGCCTCAGGACACTTGTTGTAGTCCATTCAATCTGCCATAACAAAAACTCAGAAGCTGAATGGCCTCTAAACAAATGTTTACTCCCACAGTCTTGGATGCTAAAGAGTCCAAAGTTGGGGCTGGAGTGATGGCCTAGCGGTTAAGAGCGCCGACCGCTCTTGCAGAGGACCCGGGTTCGATCCCCAGCACCCACATGGCGGCCGAGAGCCGTCTGAAACTCCAATTCCAGGAGAACTCCAGTTCCAGGGGAGTCCGACGCCCTCTTCTGACCTCCGCGGCATTGCACGTCACGGGTGCACAGACTTGCATGCAGACAATACATTCATACACATACGGAAATAAATAAAAAAATGATGCAACCACTTTGGAACACAGTTTGTTACAAAGCGGTACCTACATACTCTCACCTTCAGTTCCAACCATTATGCTTCTTGGCATTCATCCAAATGAGCTGAAAACTTACCTCTATGCAAAACTCTTATGTTTTAGCAATTTAACTCATAACTACTCAAACTTAGATGGGAATTGGATGGATTTTAATAGGAAAATGGATTTAAAAAAAAAACTGGTGGGATCCATGCAATGGAAAATTACCAGTGATAAAAAACCAGACCTGTCATCCCAGCCCAGCAGAGGCTAACACAGAAGGGCCTGATGCTGACAGTAGTCTGGGCTACATAGCAAAACCTGTTTGAAAAAACAAGCAATTATTCCATGAAAAGATACAGAAGAAAATTGTTGTTGAGTAAAAGAAGTCAATGGGAAAAGCATGTGTACTGTTCGAGTCAAACTCTCTTGCATTCTGGGAAAGGCTAAACTAGAAATCAAGAACTGGTTGCTCTGGAACAGAGGGGAGGAGAGAGATAAATGGTGGAGCCCAGGGGGATTTTTAGGGGAGCGAAACTGTTTCACATGATTCTGTAATGGTAGATATGTGACATATCTACCATTAGGTAGTTATCAAAAGGTGTTATCAAAATCATAGAACTATACAATATAAAAAGTGAATGCCAATGTAAGTTATATTAATAATGTGCCAATATTGGTTCATAAATTGTAACAAACATATCACTAATAGGATGTATATTAGTATTTGGTTGCTGTGACAAAACTATATGACAGAAAAAAAAAATTTTTAAGTAAGAGCCCAAAACAGTTCCATCAACTCAGGAGCAAGCATCCAACCACATGAGCCTGTGAGGACATTTCATGTCAGACCACAACAGGGAGGTTAACATAGACAAAGCTGGGGAGAAAGCACATGGAAACTCGAGGCTGCCTGCTCAGACTTTCTGTAAATCAAAAGCTATTAAACAACCGTCTACTAAAAAGAAGAGGCCAGATGTGGTAGCGGCTGATTCTTATAATCCCAGAACTAGGGGGAGGACGGCAGGGAAATTGCTTTGACCTTTAGGCCACTGGGTAACAGAATGAGTTCCACACAAGTCTAGGATACAGAGTGAGTATCGAACAAACAACAATAAAGCCACTGGGATTTCACTGAGTGGAAAAGGCATGGAGAATAGGCACAAGGATGTCAAAGAGCATGGCAGCCAGAAGGCACAGCTGGGCACAAGCTCAGGTATAAGCGATGGGAGAGAGTGTCTCATGACCCCAGAATCATGCTGTATGTAAGACAGAGGAGTAAATATGAATGTGGCTCACAGGACATTGCACAGCTCCCTGAAGAGCTTTGACTTTTACACTGAGAGCAATGGGGGGGGGGGATCATTTGGGAATTGTAAGAATGGGACTTGGTGACTTTAGAAAGAGCCCTCTTGAACCCGTATGGAAACTGATGAGGAGAGGAAGCAAGCCTGGAGTCGGGAAGGCCCTAGGAGAAACTGCAACAGCACAAGGATGGCATGGGCACGCTCCTGGCACCTCCAGACACTGCCTGCCCAGCCCTTCTCTGTGCCAAGGAGCCAGACTCAGGAGCACTGGACCGTTGGGAACCTTGTCATTCCACTTCAGCTAGGGGTGGCAGACGTGAGGTACCAACAGGAAGCTGGAAAACAGTACAAGAGAGAGGTGTCCATTCTTCCTCCAACTTTGATACTTAGAGTCACGGCTTCCTTCCACACATCTGCTTTGACCACAGTAACCCTGGCAGCTACTGCCTTTAGTAGGAGCCTTGGAAAAAAGGGGCGTCCATTGTCCTTTAACCCTACAGTGTAGCTACCTATCACTATGCGTGTAATCCAGGTACCCACTCTCCTCTGTCTCAACGCTGACTGTGCACAACCTTGTCATTCCCAATGCCTGGGGTGGGTTCAGGTTTCTAGCAGGCCTAATTGATACAGTTGCCTTAACCAGGTAGCAATGACTCTGGGAATAGAAAAAAGGAGACAGTTGGAGAGATAAATCAGCAATAAATTTGACAAAAGAATTTAGACCAGGGACCAGTAGACAAGCACAGGTAGGAAGGCACTGTGGGTTACACTGAGTTTTTATCCTGAACCCCTGGGTGAATGGTGATGCCATTCACTACCATTATCTTGATGCTGTTCCTTAATGCTAGGAGATTTAGGACAAACTACAGCAGTAACTCTACCCTGCTGTCTTGTTACTCTTAGACATGCAGTTCAATGATTCACTTCACTTGAGAGTCAGTAACTCTCTAGGCCTATTTAAAAGGCTCCCCCAAACATCTGTCCTCGATTAAACAGCAGATACCACTTACAGACCATGTCTGTTTTCAAGGGTTTCAGAGCAGTAATTAATCAGGCAAATGAAAAAGCACAGACCTCATCTTTTTATCCAATTAGAGAAACCTCTGGACGTCCAGGGCACCAAACTGTTTGGTTTGGTTGAAATGTATTGTGGTGAGTGACTGGTTTTAACATCTTAGAAAATATCAATATTTACTTTAAACTTCCAGTGAAATTAAAGAAAAACAAAATGTATTAGCTAACTGTCACAGAATATATGGCGGCGGCGGCGGCTGCCTTGCCACCGGGGGGTACTGTAAGAAAATAGCTGCGCAGGACTACGCCCTCCACCAGCTGCTGAGCCACTCCAGGTTTTCTCTTTTGCTTTTAGGTTTGTTTCCCATCCATCACCCTCACCTGATGGGCTTGTTTCCACCTCTACACATTTGCCCAGAAATCCTAGCTGGTCTTCTCTCTTCCATATCCCATCACAATCATCATACCTTAGAGCAGGTCACATGTCACTTGTAGGAAAATCCTGCCAGGCTGATGCTACTTGAGTTCTCTTCATTTGCCCAGCACCAGGAAAAGCTGTTCTCATCCTTCTTGAAACAACCAGTAATTGAATCGTGTTGGCTAACAAATGCTAACTGCTCCCGGTTTTCCCATAGACTTCCACAAGGCATGGAGGAGTCATACACGCTTAAGAAAGAGGTGTTGGCCCCACTGCACCTAAGCCCCCTCTTGGCTGCTGAGGAGACTGCGGTACTCTATTGGATGGAGCCCAGAGAGCCGGTCTGCAGACTTCCGGCCCAAGCGCTTTCCCACCAACTCACAGGCAACCAGGTCTGTGTTCAGCCTCTAGTCTGTCTCCTCAGCGGGACAGATCCGTCATGGGAAAATCTGATGGAGCAAAACCAGAAAGATATTTCTGCTCAGAATAAAGTCACACTAGATATGCACTACAATAAAATACAGCTGCAAAGACAGTAGTAAGGGGCTACAGGGAGACCCTGTCTCGAAAAGACCAAAAAAAAAAAAGAAAAAAGAAAAAGACTTAAACATACGAATGTAAGGGGATAATAAGCATTTACTCCTTTTTACAAGATGGAAAAACAAAGAAAGGGGAGGGGAGGGGAGGGGAGGGGAGAGAATTCATGTTTATAAACTATGAAGGTCCAGATTGCCGGAGCCATCCAGTTTTCAAGGATCTTAAAATCAGGTGGCATTCTGAGACTGTGGAGCAGAGAAGCAGGCTCTGAATGGGAGAGAGATTGCTGCTGTTTCAGGAGCTAGACTAAGCACAGACAGAAGGTGCAAAGGGGTTCAGACGGTCTCATGTGGTTCACGGAGGCTGTCATATAGCCTGCCAACAAGATCGCACCAAGAGGCTTTCCTACCCCACTAGCTCCCTCCCAGTTGAATCTTGGCTCTCATTCTAAAGCATAGGCAGTGACAGGCTGGATGCCCTTGAGACAGCCACTTAAAACTCCCTCACTCATCCCTTTTAAAAAAAGAGCTTGTGGAAAATCGAGTAGCATGAGAACTCCCATGGGTATTTCATCAGCTCTTCCCTCTCAGCAATTCCCTTCGGCTCCATTATTTTTCTTTTATTGCCTTTTTTCTCTTTGGCTTATGGTATCTTGCAAATGGTAAGCATTACTTTGCGATCATGAAATCCAAAAACAAAGGTAAGCTTTTATTTTCCTAAGAAGATATAACGATGAAAATGTCCAGACACAGTGTCAAATCAACACTTAATTCTACGACTCTACAGATTCACTTTGGCAAGCTCTCCACCAGTAAAGCCTTCATTTATCTACCAAGTCTTTTGCTTGTTCAACAACTATTTATTGAGCCTCCACTACATGCCAGGCACACCTGGGCTCTGGACTCTCGACGATGACACAACTCCTACTCTTGGTCTGATTGATGACATAAGGGAACAAAAAGACAATGGCAGGGCTGTTCTGAAAGAATAAGTGTTTGAAATTATGGTACACATAGATAGGATCCCTATTTTTGTGTTGGACAAGATTCCTGATTGATTTTCCAATTCACTATCCCTCCCTGAATCTACATTTTTGTTGTGGTTTATTAAAAAAATAACCTGAAGTTAGGGCTACTTACTTTGGCTCACAGTTTTAGAGAGTTCAGTCCATGGTCGGTCATTGTGGTGGGAGTGTGTGGCACATCCTTCCCTTCTTGGCAGACAAGAGGCAGGGAGAGGCAGGGATTGCGGGCATAATATAACCTTCAAAGACAGACCCTCAGTGACCTAGTTTCTCCACCGAGGCCTCATCTCCTAAAGTTTCCACAGTCTCTCAAAACAGTAGCCCCAGCTGGAGACAAGCATTCAAACCATGAGCTTTGGAGGGCACCTCATATTCAAGCCATAACACTTGGCTCCATCCCAGCACCCTTGGCCTCAGCCTTAATCAGGTGACTCGAATTTGGCAGCACGCAGGGTAAAGCAATGCTAGCCTAGTTCTGAATTCGGGACTTAAGAAGCTCCGCCTATTTCCAAGGTCCAGCTTGCATCTTCACTGTGATGGCGAGAAGAGTGTGTTTGCTGTAGGTGGACTGGGAAGATGAGCCTCATGGAGAGGAGCCACTCTACCAAACCCAGAGGCCTGCACCAAGACAGCGCAGCCACTGCACCCTGCAGCAGAGCCACCAGCATCTCAGCCCACCATGACCAATACATCACTGTCATTTTAAGCTTCACGTTTTAGGATGGTTTGTCCTACGGTGATATTAAGCCTTTGAAGGAATTGTCGCCATAATAAAATCATGAGATATGTGGTTGAGCATCCCTAATCTAAAGTCAGAAATGTGAAAGGCTTGAAGGTCTGAAGCTTTATGAGCGCTCACATGATTCTTTCTAAGGTTCCTCTCAGAAGTACTCAAGGCAGATGGGCATGGAAGGAAACAACCAGAATTTGACCATGTGACTTAATATGGCCATGGCATGAAGGCAGAAATAAGAGTGTTTCAAATCAGAATACTCATTTGGGTTATTTTCTTCTGGCATCTACTAAGGAGCACATAGCTCATCATTTTAGTCTACAGAGCTCCAGATCAAGAGAAGCCATGTCTGAACAGACATGGAATATGACATCTTGGTCTCTAATGATGCACCACCTCTCTCCACTATATATCCATATCTTTGCCAGGCCCTCATACTCCCTGTTACACAGAAAAGCCTCTTTGATAGGCAGATAGCCATCCCACAGAAGATACTAACTAGGCCATTAGCTAAAACTGGAGCAGAAATAGAAAATAAACATGAGAAAAGATTCTGAATGTCGAATGTCACCAGGGAACTGAAATATTAAAACAACCATGACATTCTTTTCCACATCTACTAGAATGACAAAAGTCTAAAGCTCTCACAATGCCAGCACTGGTGAGGGTGTGGAGGGACAGGCATGCTTGCTCATTCTTTGCTGGTCATGATTCAAAATGATGCAACCACTTTGGAACACAGTTTGTTACAAAGCGGTACCTACATACTCTCACCTTTCAGTCCAACCATTATGCTTCTTGGCATTCATCCAAATGAGCTGAAAACTTACCTCTATGCAAAACTCTTATGTTTATAGCAATTTAACTCATAACTACTCAAACTTAGATGGGAATTGGATGGATTTTAATAGGAAAATGGATTTAAAAAAAAAAACTGTGGTGGATCCATGCAATGGAAAATTACCAGTGATAAAAAACCAGACCTGTCATCCCAGCCCAGCAGAGGCTAACACAGAAGGGCCTGATGCTGACAGTAGTCTGGGCTACATAGCAAAAACTGTTTGAAAAACAAGCAATTATTCCATGAAAAGATACAGAAGAAAATTGTTGTTGAGTGAAAGAAGTCAATGGGAAAAGCATGTGTACTGTTCGAGTCGAACTCTCTTGCATTCTGGGAAAGGCTAAACTAGAAATCAAGAATCTGGTTGCTCTGTAGACAGAGGGGAGGAGAGAGAGATAAATAGGTGGAGCCCAGGGGGATTTTTAGGGGAGCGAAACTGTTTCACATGATTCTGTAATGGTAGATATGTGACATATCTACCATTAGGTAGTTATCAAAAGGTGTTATCAAAATCATAGAACTATACAATATAAAAAGTGAATGCCAATGTAAGTTATATTAATAATGTGCCAATATTGGTTCATAAATTGTAACAAACATATCACTAATAGGATGTATATTAGTATTCTGGTTGCTGTGACAAAACTATATGACAGAAAAAAAAATTTTTAAGCCCAAAACAGTTCCATCAACTCAGGAGCAAGCATCCAACACATGAGCCTGTGAGGACATTTCATGTTCAGACCACAACAGGGAGGTTAACAGTAGACAAAGCTGGGGAGAAAGCACATGGAAACTCGAGGCTGCCTGCTCAGACTTTCTGTAAATCAAAAGCTATTAAACAACCGTCTACTAAAAAGAAGAGGCCAGATGTGGTAGCGGCTGATTCTTATAATTCCAGAACTAGGGGGAGGCAAGGCAGGAAAATTGCTTTGACCTTTAGGCCAGCCTGGGTAACAGAATGAGTTCCACACAAGTCTAGGATACAGAGTGAGTATCGAACAAACAACAATAAAGCCACTGGGATTTCACTGAGTGGAAAAGGCATGGAGAATAGGCACAAGGATGTCAAAGAGCATGGCAGCCAGAAGGCACAGCTGGGCACAAGCTCAGGTATAAGCGATGGGAGAGAGTGTCTCATGACCCCAGAATCATGCTGTATGTAAGACAGAGGAGTAAATATGAATGTGGCTCACAGGACATTGCACAGCTCCCTGAAGAGCTTTGACTTTTACACTGAGAGCAATGGGGGGGGGGGATCATTTGGGAATTGTAAGAATGGGACTTGGTGACTTTAGAAAGAGCCCTCTTGAACCCGTATGGAAACTGATGAGGAGAGGAAGCAAGCCTGGAGTCGGGAAGGCCCTTAGGAGAAACTGCAACAGCACAAGGATGGCATGGGCACGCTCCTGGCACCTCCAGACACTGCCTGCCTCAGCCCTTCTCTGTGCCAAGGAGCCAGACTCATGAGCACTGGACCGTTGGGAACCTTGTCATTCCACTTCAGCTAGGGGTGGCAGACGTGAGGTACCAACAGGAAGCTGGAAAACAGTACAAGAGAGAGGTGTCCATTCTTCCTCCAACTTTGATACTTAGAGTCACGGCTTCCTTCCACACATCTGCTTTGACCACAGTAACCCTGGCAGCTACTGCCTTTAGTAGGAGCCTTGGAAAAAAGGGGCGTCCATTGTCCTTTAACCCTACAGTGTAGCTACCTATCACTATGCGTGTAATCCAGGTACCCACTCTCCTCTGTCTCAACGCTGACTGTGCACAACCTTGTCATTCCCAATGCCTGGGGTGGGTTCAGGTTTCTAGCAGGCCTAATTGATACAGTTGCCTTAACCAGGTAGCAATGACTCTGGGAATAGAAAAAAGGAGACAGTTGGAGAGATAAATCAGCAATAAATTTGACAAAAGAATTTAGACCAGGGACCAGTAGACAAGCACAGGTAGGAAGGCACTGTGGGTTACACTGAGTTTTTATCCTGAACCCCTGGGTGAATGGTGATGCCATTCACTACCATTATCTTGATGCTGTTCCTTAATGCTAGGAGATTTAGGACAAACTACAGCAGTAACTCTACCCTGCTGTCTTGTTACTCTTAGACATGCAGTTCAATGATTCACTTCACTTGAGAGTCAGTAACTCTCTAGGCCTATTTAAAAGGCTCCCCCAAACATCTGTCCTCGATTAAACAGCAGATACCACTTACAGACCATGTCTGTTTTCAAGGGTTTCAGAGCAGTAATTAATCAGGCAAATGAAAAAGCACAGACCTCATCTTTTTATCCAATTAGAGAAACCTCTGGACGTCCAGGGCACCAAACTGTTTGGTTTGGTTGAAATGTATTGTGGTGAGTGACTGGTTTTAACATCTTAGAAAATATCAATATTTACTTTAAACTTCCAGTGAAATTAAAGAAAAACAAAATGTATTAGCTAACTGTCACAGAATATATGGCGGCGGCGGCGGCTGCCTTGCCACCGGGGGGTACTGTAAGAAAATAGCTGCGCAGGACTACGCCCTCCACCAGCTGCTGAGCCACTCCAGGTTTTCTCTTTTGCTTTTAGGGTTTGTTTCCCATCCATCACCCTCACCTGATGGGCTTGTTTCCACCTCTACACATTTGCCCAGAAATCCTAGCTGGTCTTCTCTCTTCCATATCCCATCACATCCATCACTACCTTCAGAGCAGGTCACATGTCACTTGTAGGAAAATCCTGCCAGGCTGATGCTACTTGAGTTCTCTTCATTTGCCCAGCACCAGGAAAAGCTGTTCTCATCCTTCTTGAAACAACCAGTAATTGAATCGTGTTGGCTAACAAATGCTAACTGCTCCCGGTTTTCCCATAGACTTCCACAAGGCATGGAGGAGTCATACACGCTTAAGAAAGAGGTGTTGGCCCCACTGCACCTAAGCCCCCTCTTGGCTGCTGAGGAGACTGCGGTACTCTATTGGATGGAGCCCAGAGAGCCGGTCTGCAGACTTCCGGCCCAAGCGCTTTCCCACCAACTCACAGGCAACCAGGTCTGTGTTCAGCCTCTAGTCTGTCTCCTCAGCGGGACAGATCCGTCATGGGAAAATCTGATGGAGCAAAACCAGAAGATATTTCTGCTCAGAATAAAGTCACACTAGATATGCACTACATAAAATACAGCTGAAAGACAGTAGTAATCTAAAGAAAAGATCCAGCCAGGGGCTGGAGAGATGGCCTAGCGGTTAAGAGCACCGACCGCTCTTACAGAGGACCCGGGTTCGATCCCCAGCACCCACATGGCGGCCGAGAACCGTCTGAAACTCCAATTCCAGAGCTCCAGTTCCAGGGGAATCCGACACCCTCTTCTGACCTCCACGGCATTGCATGACACGGGTGCACAAACCTGCATGCAGACAGTACATTCATACACATACAGAAATAAATAAAAATTCAAAAAAAAGAAAAGATCCAGCCAAATTCTACTTGTTTTGAAATTATAAATGCAACACATGCTGAGATGTATAGAGGAAAAAGTTTAAATAACCTATAATCAAACACATAATCACAGCTCATTAACATCTTGCTATATTTATTACTATATTTTTAAAAAGCATACTTCACTTTTAGACAGAAATATAATTTACATATTAAATAATACTATAATAGAATTATTTGATGTAGTTTAAAGCAAAGGAAAAAAAGAAATTTTCAGAAAGCTGGACTTTCTTTTTAAAGCTGTTGACCATTAGTATAATAGGAATTAGACATGACTAGCCACTGAATACATTTTTTTACATTGACCCATTTACAAGTGATTTTTTTTTCTTAAATTTGTTTTGAAACCTAAAATTACTATATTTTTTAAAAATCCACACATGACTAAAAAAATTAACTTCGTACACAAAGGGAAAATTATTTTAAATGTGAAAATCCCCAAACATATCTAAATACAATACCAGTATACTTAAGAATTTGTAAGACAGAGTCGTGGAAATGAATGGAATAACATCTCTTGATACCAGGACCGAGAGTGACTCTAAGATGGAAGGCAGAAAGGGGCTGACTGCGGTGTGGCAATGCCTGTGGCAGTCTGTAATGGGTGACTCAGATAGGGTGCTCCCCGTGGCATTCCCAGCAGTGTCTGGTTGTCACTCTACAGGTTCCCAGGAGTTGTGGAATCGTCTGGGGAGCCGCCAGCGAGGCCTGTGGGTGAACAGCTTCTCCCGTGGCTTAGTGCCAGCGCCCTTTACCACTCCAGATCCTAGCTGCAGAGAAAGTGGGCCATCCCCTGGCTGAGTGGACTGTAGACACAGACTGGGTCAGAGCCAAGGACCAGGCTCTTACCAGAGCCCCAGAAAGCACTGCTGCTTGAGAAGGCTTCCATGTCTTCATCGTTAAAGCCCTAATAGAGAGAGGTGCTGCTAAGCCAGTCACCCAGAACATGAAAAACAGGCGCATAAGTTGAGTCCTGGACTCAGGCCAATGAACTCACATCCAAAACACAGAGTCCCCAAGAGGAGGGAAGAGGAAGGTCAAATTAACACCTACAGCTCGGCAAGCCTGTAAGCCCAGCACTTGGGAGACAGAAACAGGAAGATCTGTGTGAGATCTAGGCCAACCTGGTCTATATATCAAGAGCAAGGCCAGCTGGGGCTACAGGAAGACCCTGTCTCGGAAAAGTAATAATAATTAACACCTACAGATGTCTTGTTTCATTGAGGCTCAGACAAGAGTTGGGCTTCTGAACCTGACCTTCTGGATTCAAGTCCTAGTCTGCCAGAAGTTGCTCAGTGACATCAAGGCAAGAAGCATGCCAATCCCTCTTTTTTCTTTTTTTTTTGGGGGGGGGTGTCTTTTTGAGACAGGGTCTCCCCGTAGCCAGCCCCACCTGGCCTGGAACTTGCTCTGTAGACCAGGCTGGCCTTGAAATCACAAAGATCCGCCTGCCTCTGCCTCCCAAGTGCTGGGATTAAAGGGATGCGCCACCACACCTGGTACCAATCTCCCTTAGTCTCTATTCTTCATCTGTCACACCGGGACTGTGAAACCCCAGGACTGTGGTAACAGGGAAGTATGACATATGGACTGTATGAACTGCACAGAGTACCTGGAACTTAGTGCTCCATAATTTCTAGCTATGGATAGTAACCAAGCCCTTTCCATGTATGCTTTCCTCCTCCTACCATACACGCATGCATGTCAGTGTCTCCAAACTTCATGAGAACGCTGAGCAGCCATGCCCAGCCATCTTCTACAGCACAGCTCTAGGATGAAGAGGAGGCCACAGCATGGGGGTGGAGTGTCCTCGTGGGTCCTAAGACCACCGCTCTTCTGCCTAGAGTCTAGCAAAAGCTTCACACACATTGGTCCTTCAGCTGGGGTGTGAGGTGCTCTCCAAATCTGTCTCTGCTTCAGCTGGATCTCAAGGCAGTGGGCACAAGGCACTCTCCCAGCATACTTCTAAGCAGCTCTCGTGGTCCCTCTCTGCAAACTGGAAAAGATATTTCCTTGGGGCTGCTGAGATGGCTTAGTGGGACATCAAGCCTGGTGACCAGAGTTTGATCCTTGGGACTCACTCAGTGGAAGGAGAGAACTGACTCAAGTTGTCCTCTGACCTCCACATGCACACGATGGCATACCCCCCCATAATACACACACACATACACACACACACACACACACACACACACACGCATACCCCCCCCATAATACACACACACATACACACACACACACACAAACACACAAACACACACAATATATATATATATATATATATATAATCTTCTACAGCACAGCTCTAGGATGAAGAGGAGGCCACAGCATGGGGGTGGAGTGTCCTCGTGGGTCCTAAGACCACCGCTCTTCTGCCTAAGTCTAGCAAAAGCTTCACACACATTGGTCCTTCAGCTGGGGTGTGAGGGTGCTCTCCAAATCTGTCTCTGCTTCAGCTGGATCTCAAGGCAGTGGGGCACAAGGCACTCTCCCAGCATACTTCTAAGCAGCTCTCGGTGGTCCCTCTCTGCAAACTGGAAAAGATATTCCTTGGGGCTGCTGGAGATGCTTAGTGCATCAAGCGGGTGGACAGAGTGAATCCTTGGGACCCCTACAGTGGAAAGGAGAGAACTGACTCAAGTTGTCCTCTGACCTCCACATGCCACACGATGGCATATACCCCCCCATACATACACACACACACATACACACACACACACACAAACAAACACAATAAATACACAAAAAAAAAAAAAAAAAAAAAAAAAAAAAAACACACACACATATAAAAATATATAATATTATATATAAAATAAAATAATTTAGAAGATAGGCCCAGGGCTGGGAGATGCTCAGCATTAGAGCACCAACTAGCTCTTGCAGGGGACGCGGGTTCGATCCAGCCACCCACATGGGCGCTGAACCATCTTTAACTCCAGTTCCAGGGAATCCAACCCTCTTTCGACCTCCACGGCATTGCACGACATAGGTGCACAGACCCATGAAGACAGTACACTCATACACATAAAAAAATAATTTTTTAAATTAAAAAAAAAGATAGTCCCACACAGAGATGCTGCTACTTTGTGTGGGCCATAGACTTTTGTCTCATTACTTCCTTTGCCCAGGCCCTTGTTTGTAGAGAAGACTGGAATATTGTGGCCTGAATAGGAGGGTGGTGTCCACCACAGACCATACTCTTCATCTTTCTCTTCTTTGTCCCCTTCAACAGCGCCCTACTCAAAACTACTCTGTTCTTGCTGAACCCTTTCCTGAAACAGAAAGCCTTTCAGTCCATGCAAAGACATGTTTGGATGGGATTAGGGAATGTCATCTACAAATCAGCATTATCTAGAATAGATATTTAAAGCCAAGCGGAATACACCTACCCAATACAAAACAGCCTCATGCTAATCTAGCGCTCTCCTGTAGTAATGTTATATTGTTTAATATATAATTATATAAAAGATATGTTGACAATCAAATCTAGACCCCATGTNTATATATATAGAAAAATAATAATTTTTAAAAAAAAAAAAAACCAGGGGCTGGAGAGAATGCTCAGCAGTTACGAGCACCAACAGACTCTTTGCGGGGACCTGGGGTTCGATCCGCACCCACATGGAGCTGAGACATCTTTAACTCCAGTTTCCAAGGGAATCCAATGCCCTCTTTCGACCTCCACAGGCAATTGCACGACATAGGTGCCCACAAAACCCATGAAGACAGTACATCAACACATAAAAAAAATTTAATTAAAAAACACAGATAGTCCCACACAGAGATGCTGCTACTTTGTGTGGGCCATAGACTTTTGTCTCATTACTTCCTTTGCCCAGGCCCCTTGTTTGTAGAGAAGACTGGAATATGTGGCCCTGAAATAGAGGGTGGTTGTCCACCACAGACCATACTCTTCATCTTTCTCTTCTGTCTGTCCCCTTCTCAACAGCGCCCTACTCAAAAACTACTCTGTTCTTGCGAACCCTTTCCTGAAGACAGAAAGCCTTTCAGCCATGCAAAAGACATTTGAATGGGATTAGGGAATCGGTCATCTACAAATCAAGCATATCAGAATTAGATATTTAAAGCCAAAGCCGGAATACCCTACCACATACAAAACAGCTCATGCCTAATCTAGCGCTCTCCCTGATGAGTATGTTATATTGTTTTAATTATATAATTATATTAAAAGATTATGTACAATCAAATCTAGACCCATGTCCCCCCACCCCCACCCAAGACTCATATGCATTCTGCCAAACATATTTTTCATCTTTTTCTCAGTCTTTTTTTTTTTCTTTCTCGTCATCTGTTTTCTCGAGCAGAATTCCCATTTCAGTCAGTTCTTTGATGCAGATAGTCCTGTTTCTTGTTTTGTTGTGTTTATGGAGTGGTGCATACCACTCCCAACTACTGTGGAAAAAAGCTCAGGAGCCCTGCAACAAGAAATTACTTACTACTAGGTAATTGGCGCTAGCATCCACAGATGGATACACATTCATCGTTGTTTTTCTCTGGGACTGGTTTACTTCACATAAACATAGTTCTATCTTCTGTATTCCATCATTTTACCTGTAAGTAATGTTTATTATTGTCTCTGCTTCGAGAGGGAAGAACTAAAACTAGAGAAGTTACAGGACTACACAGCATCACCGGATTAAGAAGCAAAGGAACATCAAACTCAGGCCTTATTCGTATTTCGATTTTGAGACAGGGTCCTCCAGTAGCCCCAGCTGCCGGAACTAAGGCTATGTAGACCAAGCCTGCCTTAAACCTTGTTGAGAGCCGGTGCCTCTGGCCCTCCCGGTGCCTAGATAGAGGCATGTACCACACGCCCAAGGCTGGCAGCTTGTTTTTACTGTAGAGTTCCCTATTAACTCTCTAGTCAGAGTACCTCATAGCCAATAGAACCGACTTCCCCAATTGGTTAGAACAAGAACTACTCAAAGCATCATATTAAGATGTTAATCAGATATTATCAAAGCAAGTTATACAAAGAATATTGTGAAGTAGTAATAAAATATAAGTCCATATATTTATAAAAGTGATTCAAAAAGTATAATTAGGATAGTAAATCAAACAACTCAAAAGGATTAATGTGCATTAGCATTTCAACATCTAATTATAGATCATGTAATCAAAATATAATGGCAACAGTGATAATAACTCTTACTCTTTAAAGTTGCTCATCTAAAAATTCAACTTTCTTCTCCAAGCACAACTAAATCCAAATTATGTTTTATCAGCAAACTTGGCTGGGCAAGCCATAGACAGACTGCCACCAAAATCTGCTCCCTCTGCAACACTTGCTGGAAAGCAAAGGTCCAGCGGAATTCCAAAGCCTGTCAGGTAACACGTCGTGCAATCCTAAACCAGTCCTGCTGGGGTCAGCAACTAATCAGATATTCTCATATAAGACAATCCAGTGGGGTGGGGCCCAGAGCCCGACTGTGATAGATGTGAACTCTCACAAAGTAGTGAGTGTGCAGCCCCAATCCAGCATCATAAATGAGACGGTGTGAAGTACCAAAAGTTTTTCCCAGAAAGCAAGGAACGAGGAGAGAACAGACTCTGAAAGTGAAGAAAAAGACCCTGTCTCACAAAAGACAAAAAAAAAAAAAAAAAAAAAAAAAAAGAAACCCCGGGCACCCACGGGTTCCAGGGAGTGAAACAAGCTGAATAGACATTTAGTGACTTTCAGGCCCCTGATCCTGCTTCCCTTCTTAGACTATTTACTTCCTAGAGAACAGAGAAGTTCTCCTACATTCAGTCAACAGGCTGCTTAGTGAATCCATCCGCCTTTACTAGCTGTTTGGAGGATAAATCGGATTTCTTCCCAACAGACTGATCCTGACCCAGCAGACCATCAGAAAAAGCCTCCGGAGAAATGGTGCTCACTGAATGAGAAGGTCAGAGCTATGATCCAGCAACTCCTCCCAACCAGCCAGCCACCTCGCGGGGAGGGGCTAAGGCCAAAGCGGAGTTGCCTGGGGGCCCAGCTCTCTCTCAACCACCCCCTGCACCATGTTGGCAGGACATGCCCAGGGGTCCCAGCCGGGACTTGAAGGAGCACCACAAGGGACCCTGTAAAGTGGAATAGATTTTCCCATTCTCACGTAGGACCATTAGAATCACTAACCCCCTAAAGCTGAAAGTCCGTGGAGATCGTCTTCTTTCCCTCCATTACCCTTCAAAGATTGAGAGGAACTAGGGAGGAGGCAGGTGTGCCAAGATGGCCACCACCTGCTCTGGAGCAAGTGTGCATGAGCTCTCCTGGGAAGGAAAATTCCGCCAGACACGTGGATGATGGCCGACTGAATGTTGGGAAAGGATACGAATCAGGGAGAGAATAAGTGAATGAGTTGAGTGAATGAGGAGAATAAACATCAAGATGGCAGGGCCACCAGTCCTCTGCTTTTCATAATTGGTCATCTCCTAAGCATCCATTTAGAAAAGTCTGGTGGCCAGAAACTCAAACACTCAAATCCAAAATAAACTGCTTTGAGGCGTCCGTAAAACACTGTGTATCCTTAGGCAGAAAGCAACCCGCTCTCCCTCAACTCACCAGCTTTGTTAAGGAGGCTCCCAGAGGGCAACCCACTGTCATACCAAAACTGAGCTTTCTGCCCACACAATGAGGAAAAACCCACTACCTTACAAAGGCTCAGTGGATGTCTCAGCAGGGATAAGGATCACACACCACAGTCCAGAGTTGGAGAAGACAGAGGTAAGCATTTGGGGGCCCCAGGGATCCAATGATTAGGGTACAGTATGTTAAGGCTTTCAGTGAAGAGCTAGGAAGATCATTTTGGGAAATTCCATGCAATGGTCATTCGATCCATTTGCCAACATAGAGCCTCTGAAAATGAGGTATTGCTAATGAAGAGAAGAGTAATATAAGTTTGTGCATGTGAACAGAAAGTGTACTCGCTAGCAAAAGCTGTGGCTTGTGTGTATGGTCACGCGGTGTGAGCATGGCCATGCTACACTATGGTGCAGCAATGGGCGTGTCATGGTCAATTGTTTGAGCTGTGGCTGGTGCGCGTGGTACCATATGTGAAGCAAGCATGTAACATGTGTGTATGCACATTTGTGGCGTGGTCATGTGTGTGAGCTGTGGCTTGTGTGCATGGTCATCGCATGTAGCATGCAGTGGCAACATGTGTGTAATGCATGTGGAGGCTCATGCATACCTTTTCTCTGGTGCTAGCTGCTCTTCTATTTTTCCTTCCTTCCTCTTCCTTCTTAGATCCTTCCTTCTTCTCTTTCCTCTATTCCTTCCCTCTCCCTTCCTCCTTCCTTCCTCTCCTATCCTTTCCCTTCCTCCTTTCCTTGACAGAATCTCTCACCACCTGAAACCCACAAACAGAATAGAACTGCTAGCCAGTGGACATAGGACTCTAGCCTATCTCTGCCTCGCCATTGCTGAATTAGTACGGCTGTGCCACCACACCCAACCTTTTTTCAACACAGGTCTGGGTATGCCAGCTCAAGTCCTCATGTGCAAAGGCAAGCACTTGCGAACTGACTAACTCTTCAAGCCCCCAACGAAAAACATTTGACAAACTAAATTTAACAGTTTTTGAGCAAATGAAGAAGGCACAATTGGAAAATCAGAACAGAGCTTCAGAGATCTCCCCTCTGCAAAATGGGCCAGAGGGAATTATAGATAAGGAAATCGGAAGCAGGGTAATAGATGTGGCCGACTAAGTTTACCTCATTCCAGCATGGTCCATCTGTAGGCAGTCCCTGTGATTGGCAGAGGCTTCAGCGCCGTGAGGGATGAACCAGCCTCTTATTACAAAACACACTCCTAAATAGGTTCCCTCTTTTATCATATGTTAAAAATCAAGTTTGCAGTTTTGCCACTTAGTGACTCCGGCCAGGGAGCCTCAAATACAATTAATTGAAACAGGCTATAAGATCTTGGGTGGCTGGAGGCCTGAGGGTGAGTGGTGAACAGTACCCGTTCCTCAAGTGGAACGAAAGACTCTCCTTCTGTGTCCCTTGATGGGTTCGGATGTTTAGACCAACATTGGCCCAGAGCACCGTGGGGAGTTCCTGTTCTACAGGGCTAACAATGCAAAGATAACCACAAGAAGGGACATGTTCCCACAGTTGCTCAAGTCAAGTATGACTTTTGGAGGGAGGCGCCGTGTAAACTGAGAACTAAACCTAAAGGTTGAAACCATTAGGCAAGCAAAAGGCTGGTCTGGAGGAGGGAGGGTAAGGGCTGTGCCTGCAGGTGGAAGTAGATGGCACACACGCTGAACTGAGAGGAAAACGGTGCGTGGGAATACTGCATCACCCAGGAGCAAGGGCTCGAGATTGCAGAACAGAATTGTTGGAAAGCAAACCCCTTAGCAAACAGATGTGTTCCAAGAGGCTGAATATTAAAATGGAACACACAGAACCATGAAGAACCCCAAAAGAAGAACTCAAAAAAAAATGGATGCAACTTTTAAGGAATTTGGATTTTATCTACTATTTTGAGATTCAACATGTATTCTAATGTATTTTCATCATGAAATCCAACTCCTCTCCCCTTTTTTTTTTTTTTTTTTTTTTTTTTTTTTGTCTTTCCAGACAGAGGTGCCTTCCCGTAGCTCCCAGCCGTCTGGAACTGGCTCGTGTAAACAGGACTGGCCAACTCACAAGAGTCTGCCTTGCCTTCTGCCTCCCAAGTTGCTAGGATTTAAAGGCATGTCCACCATGCCCACTCCACTCCCCTCCCCTTTTAACCATTCCCAGACTCCCCATACCCTTCCCAACTTCATATCCAAGGTACATTTTCACAGGATCATTCTGTTTGCTAGAAAGTGATTGGCAGGGGCATAACTCAGAGGCAGAGGGAAAAGTTTCATGGTTTACAGTGTTGAGGTCAGTGATTCATTTTGACTTTCTTTTCACTTCGGCAAATGGTCCCTAACCTAAGGGCCGAAAAGAACTTCGAAATTTATCCAGACCAGCACTTCCCTTGCAAACCACACTGTAGGCCAACCAACACGACCCTCTCTCTGACCCCAAGCTAGGACCTGGGGGTTGAGTAGGCACCCTGTCACTGAGGGGAGACCCAGAAACAGAGCAAGAGGTTTAGTTTTAGTATCTTAGTAACTGAGCGGTCAAAGATTAAGGGACCTAGACCTGTGCGTCACCATTAACGCACGTGTCGAACTGGTCTGAGGTTAGTTTTTGGGACAATAGTAAGGCTGGGAAAGATAAGTGAGGAGTAAAAGAGAGATAGGTTGGTGTGAGAAAGAAAATTCGAAAATCTTGACAAACAAAATGCTAGTACCACCAGCCACCCAGGCTGTGATGGACTCCCCTGTACATTGAGCTGATCCAAGTAAAACAGCAAACTTTCAAAACACGAAGAAATGTGCACCCAGAATGTGCTCTGACGACTCCAAAGCCAATTACAGCCCATCTAATCTAACCAAAGCTGATTTCCTCTGGTGGCCCAGAGAGAGGTCAAATGGCCATTCCTGAAGTTTCCACAGAGCTCAGCTAGAACATGGAGTTCCTGGAGTGTCCCTCGGGCCCACAGCCCAACTGCTGAAGAGCACAGCAGTTGAATCTTTTATTGCCCAGTTACCCTCCCTCTCTTGGATAATTAATAAATATAACATTGCAAACCCCCATATAGGTGAGGGTTCACTACTCACTAACAAAGGAAACAAAAGGAAATCCTCCATATTTTACTTTGCACATGTGCATGATTTCACTGAAGCCGATCCGGGAAAGCAGAAAAAAAAAGAAAGAAAACCGAAAAACAACAAAGAGCTATTATTTGCTGGTGGAAAAAAACATCTGCACATCCATATTCAGGCATTTGTGTCAATCTTGGTTTGTTCTTAGCCATCTCACCCAGTTCTGCAAAACTGACGGTTCCTCGTCGCGAGATTCGTGCAGAGGCTGCGAGCGCCCTCTAGAGGAGTTTTGTGTCTACTGCGCCTACATACCGGTGACCTGGCTTAGGACCTCTTTGGCCTGGATTCTAGGGTTACCTGTGCAACGCCTTGAACATTTTCAGCTTCCCTTTTAGATCATGTGGCTTGTAATTCTGGTCCAAAGCCAATGATGCTGATAAAACAAAAAGCAGGGCAGGCTGGGGTTTAGTAAGTTGTATTGACTATTGAGAAGATGCTTGGAATTTAACCATGATTGCTGGGAAGGTCAGTCTGCATTTCCCACAAAATGGCCTCATTGCCCTTACTCTGAGGCTCTCGGGGTCTCACCCCAGTCCATAAGACCCTGTGTAAGTCCTGAAATTTCTTAAAGGTGAGAAAATCCTGGAAATTTCTGCATCATTAGTTTGTACACGGAGGGATATAACCCTGGAAAGTCTTGATAGATTTTTACTTAATAGGCCTTATTTTTTTTCTTGAGACAAGGGTCTCCCTATTACCCCAACTGGCCTGTAAACCCACGGTGTAGAGTAGGCTGGGGCCCTCAAGTCTCCCCAGAGATCCACCTCCCTCTGCCTCCTGAGTGCTGGGGGTTTAGGTATGGGGAACCACCATGCCTGGCTTAATAGAGCCTTTTCTAACAAACTGAGATGCTAGAATGTTTTAAGTGCTCTGCCTTAAAACAGGGCTGGGTAAAATCTCATTATATTAAATAGAAATGAGCAGGGAGAATAAACCTTGACTCAACAGGGTCAGAATGGTGTGGTATCTAGAACATTCGAAGCCAGCAGCTGCTTGGTACTGTGTTAGATACTGGATCTGCTCATGCATCCTCCTGGTTGCCTGAATTGAGCAGCACTGGGGCCCAAGCTAAGCGCAAAGCTGCCTGGCAGTAGGGATCTCCATCCACAGATAAATACACACCTTCTATTCTCCCTAACTTAATTCTGTAGGGCGCTCCCGTTCCATGAGGAACAAACATGATCTAAGTCACCAGATTCCTCCGGTGCCTGCAAGTTGGCACCTGGTGGAGGCTCAGTGAGGTCACAGCTTGGCAGCCCAGACAGGTCTCCAGCACCGGTCTTTATCTCTGCACTCTGGAGTGGCCGGTGAGATCTTACTTTTACATGTGTCTTCAATCTTGTCAGTCAACGTAGACCCTGAAACACCCTTTTCTTTTTTTTTTTTATGTTCTTTTTTTAAAATTTTTTTAAATTTTAAATTTTTTTAATTTTTTTTTTTTATAATAAATTTTTTTTTTTTATTTTTTTTTATTATTTTATTTCTGTATGTGTGAAAGGTACTGTCCCCTGCATGCAATTTTGTGCACCCGTGTCGTGCAATGCCTCGGAGGTCAGAAAGAGGGGTCTCGGATTCCCCTGGAACTGGAGTTTTCTCCTGGAACAGCCCCTGTGCTACCATCTCTACCTGTTCCTCTGTGGTCTGGGCTCTCTGGGGCTGTGCGTGAGGCCGTCCAGCCACACCCATATCACAACCACCATCCTTACAGTTTTGCTCCCACCTGGAAAGGGAGTCATAGGGCCCTCTGTGTGTAAATCCCCAGCCCACGTGGAAGGTGAGGCTTAAAGGGCCTCCCTTTCTCAGACAACTACCATGCCACCGGGCAGCTCCTCTGGCTGTTCCCACCCCACCAGGAAAGCTCTCTAGTCCAGGTGTAACCCCCCCCCCCCACCCCAGCCTCCCGCCATCCCCGAAATAATCCATCAGGTTCTTCTACACTCTGAGACCTCTTCACACTTCCCGTAGCACGTCTTTCCTATAAGGACACGGAAGCCAAGGGTTGCAGAAAAGGGTGGGCAGTCAGCAGCTGCGAAGCTGCCGTGATCGCTAGGCAAGCCTGTCCTTCTCTCTGGACCTCCATTTCTTGCTTATTAGGGTTGTGCAGAAAGCGAAACATTAAACTTCTAGCTGGGCACCTTACACAGTTACATCCTGCACCTGGCAGTGCTGGGAAATACACCAAGATGGGGGGGACACAAAATCGGGATGAACGCCCTGCGTGTGGTGGAAATTGCAGTCCATGACTTACGAAGGTGCAAAGTAACGAGGTCTACCTCCCACCGCAGGGCGTTCATCGTCTAGGAAAGGTAGAAGAGCCGCCTCTAGCCGTCATCCCTTCAGATAACACTCAACTTTCAGGGCTCTGCTCAGCATCTGCCCAGGCTTTAAGCAACACTCCTGCCATCTTCTGGCCAAAGTCCTGAATTGCAGCTTCTCTGATCTCCGGTCCAACCCACCACCTTCCTGAAGCAATTCTCTACCATTTTAAAATGACGCTTCTGGGGCTGAGTGGATGCTAGCGGTTAAGAGCGCACGACCGCTCTTGCAGAGGACCCGGGGTCCGATCCCCAGCACCACATGGGCGGCGTAAGACCGTCTGTGACTAATTCCAGGAGAACTCCATTCAGGGGAGTCGCGTCCGTCTTCTGACCTCCGCGGCATTGCACGACAGGGTGCAGAGACCTGCCATGCAGACAATACATTCATACACAACGAAAATAAGGATAAAAAATAAAAATAAAAAAAAAAATTTAAAAAAAAAAAAATAAAATAAAATGACGCTTCTTCCTTGATTTGATACACCGTCAGTAGCACTTTCTCATCCATCCAATTAGAAGATAATTAAAGGATTTTCCAGAGCGCCTGTTCCTTGATGTCAGAAAGCCATTTGTTTTTCTCTGGCGCATCAATTAGTCCATTCTTTCCATTTAGCCTATTTGTACACAACACTCCTCTGCTCCAGACCCTCAAATTACTTATTTTATGCTTCTTCCCGAGCACTTAATGCAGTTCATAAATTTCACTCTAAAAGTTTGGGCATAAATCATGCTAAAAGCCCAAGTTGCTGAAGAAAAACTAGCATCAAATCAGGCCATCAAGCCACAGGGCCAATTTTACACTCACCCACTTCAAAGGGAAAGGGGGGGGGGGTGGAATTTGTCCTGCCATTAGATGAAGCGACTGTTTGAACTTTTCGCTGCACGTTTCCCATGAATGGTATATCACAAGCTCCAGATTTATAAAAGAAAGGGATATGTAGTTTATTCTTTGTTTTACAGTACTAGAATTTTTTTCTGAGTTGTTGCAACTTTGTACAGAACATGACTGTTATATTTTGAAATAAATGGCTGCATTTGCGGTCTGAGCGCTGGCCTGGAGGGTTAAGAGCGCCGACCAGCTGCTATGGCAGAGGAACCAGTTTGATCTGCAGCACCCAACATGGTGGCCAGGAGACAGCCGTCCTGAAAGACTCCAATTCCGAAACTTCCAGTTATCCCAGAGAGTCCGACACACTCTGTCTGACTATCATCGCGGTATTGGCCACAACATGGGGGCACAGAACAGCGTTTTACTCTTTCATGCAGACAATACATTCATAACACAATACAGAAATAAAAAACAATAAATAATAGTCAAGAGAATAATACATATTGAAAAACCATTAATTCACTCCCATCCATATTAGGACGGATTATGGTTTGGTAAGATTTTTCAGCGTGATGTTTTGGCTCGAAAAAAGACAAAGCCATTTTTCTATCACCAGTTGTTCTGGAAAAAAGGCTGACATACATATCAGCTTTAACCATGCTGCCCCATCATGGTAATTTGGTCACATCTTTTAAAAACAGATGAATGGGATCCAAGGACCTATTGTATATGGAGATATTTTTCCTTATTCATAAATAAATATCCTACCTGTGAGATGCAGGACTTTAAAATTAAACATCACTGACCATTCTATAGCTCTGTTTCAAAGACAGAGAATTTCCTTTAGACAACATAATAATAATAATCACTTTTCATCCTCAAAGCAATTTTTTGAACATTAATAATCAATCTGTCCAACATCTGTATGAGGGGAACGAATAAGGATGCTTATCTCCATCAAGCAGAGAGATGTGGCAAGAGAAGTTGACAGGCTCAGGCTCGGCTGAGGCTGGGACAAAGCTGGACTGAAAGTCAGAAGAACCAGTTCAAGCTTAGGGATGTCAGGCAAGATAGAGGCTGCAGAATGAGTTAGGAGAGTACTTCCAGATCCCAAAGGAGGCATCTGCTGTCTGGGTACTGGGGACAATGCTGGAAACGTTTGGAAAGAGAAGGCTGAATTGTCAGGGACTGTTACAGTTTGGCTACGAACTGCCTGTCTGTCTGATTTCTTGTTGAATCTTGATGTCACTGTGGTACTGTAAGGGGGAGGTTATGTTTAGGAGTGAGAGGTGATTAGGAGGGATTAACAATGGTTCTAAAAAAAAAACTGGCTCAGTTCTCATGAGAGCAGGCTACTTTAAGCAGGGTCAACCCTTGGGCTTTCTCTCTTGCACAAAGACTCACCTGCCAGGCAGCAGAAACCCCTCACCTCAAGCTGAGACTGCTTTACAGTTTCCCAAACTCCAAAACCAGCAGCCGACAGCCAAAATAACGTTTTTTTTTTTGAGACAGGCTGTCCCTGTAGCTCTCCAGCTATCCTGAACGCGCTATGATGTTAGACCAGGCTGGTCTTGACTCAGAGAGATCTGCCGCTCGGCCTCATGAGTGACGGGGGTAAAGGTGTAATGGCCCACCACGCCTTGGCACCAAATATATTTTTATTCTTTAATAAAATCACACCAATCTTGGGTATTCTCTGTATGACAGAAAAGGAGTAGGGCTGGAGAGATGGCTCAGAGTAAAGCCACTGCCTGTCTCTTGAGAGGGACCTGGGTTCGATCCCAGCAACCCACATGGCAGCTGACGAACCATCTGGTTAACTTGCAGTTCCAGGGGAGTCTAAACCCTCTCTTCTGACCTCCATGGGATTTCCGACATAAGGTGCACTAGACTACATGACAGAAGTCACTCATAACAAAAATAAAATAATAAAATATAAAAGAAAGAAAACGGACTGATACAGGGGCCTACCCAGAAACAAGTTATTTAGTGTACTGACTCCTTCATTGATACATTGCTTAACTCAGCCCCTAGATAAAGATATGTTGACTAATCAGAATTCATCCATTTGTCTTGTGCCCTGTGTCTGCCAAGAACTGTGTTAGGTTTGCTAGATACCAAATGAGAAAGACACAGCTTGATTTGATTTTGATGATCTTGATTTGCTAAGTGATGACATCTGTGAATCAAAAGCCTAAGGCCCTGGTCCCTCTCACAGAGATCAGGAACAGCTTGTCTCCACGGCTCTCATCACCCCTTTGTCACTACTCTACTGCCTGTGACTGCCCGGAATTTCTTGTCACCGGAAGACTCCTGTCTGCTCTCTGTCCCCAGATCCCTTTTCTGCTGTTTTACTAGCGTGTTTTCCTAAACCCCCCCCCCCTTTTTTTTTTGTTTTTGGTGGTTTTTTTTTTTTTGTGTTTTAAATAGGAATCTAACTTGCTCAAACTGTAGCAGCCTTCACCTCTGTGCTGGATAGCTCAGTTGTCAACTTGACACAGGCCTGAGTGGACAGAACTTCAGAGCTGAGGAATTTTCCGTCCCCCCTCTTTTGTATTTTGCCAGTGTTGGGGGAATTTTCCTTGATTGTTGAATGATGTTGGGGGGAGGGCCCTGCCCACCCAGTGCCACCACTGGGCGGATGGTCCTGGGGTAATTTAATTATATTAGTCAGTGTTTTCTAAAGAAACAGAAGTAACATGATGAATATATATAGCTATAATACAATTTATTGATTTGCCTACGTGACAGAGTGTAAAGGAGGTCCAACAGTAGCCCGCGCCACACTGGAGAGGCTGAGAATCCGGGAACTGCTCAGTCTGCAA
Organism: Rhizomys pruinosus; assembly: GCA_009823505.1. Taxonomy (NCBI): domain Eukaryota; kingdom Metazoa; phylum Chordata; class Mammalia; order Rodentia; family Spalacidae; genus Rhizomys; species Rhizomys pruinosus. The sequence continues at coordinate 558,351 of VZQC01001212.1, forward strand.
GGCTGTAGTCTCAGTACTCCCCAATCTGTTGCTGAAGGCCCGATGGATTCCAGGAGATCTGCCAGTCTCAGTACCAACAAGAACAAAAACGCCTGGGGATCCAAAGGGGTTATCACAAAGCAGCAGACAAACCAACCAGTGAGAAGGGCAAGCTGCAGAAAAAGGGAACAGCTAGCTCCCTCTTGCCATGTGGGCCTTTAAACTGCCTGCTGGCAGAAGGTAATGCCCACATTGGGGTGGGCCACCGGGTTGAGTTGTCCAATCCGAAGATTTCATGTTCCTCTCTCCCTTGTTAGTTGTCCCTTAGTCCAGTCAAGTGGACACACCCAGGATTAAATAACCATCACAATAAGAAAACAGACTGAGGGGCTGGATTGAAGGGCTTCAGCAGTAGTTAAGAGTGACACTAACTCTTAGCAAGGACCTTGGGTTTGGTTGCCCAGCACCCACATGGCAGCTAAGAACTGCCCGTAACTCCCGACTAGTGCTCGGAAGGAGGGCAGAGGCAGGCGGATCTCTGTGAGTTCAAGGCCGGCCTGGTCTACAGAGTGAGCTCCAGGCCATCTGGATCTATAGGGAGACCCTGTCTCAAAGAAGAAGAAAGAAAAAAAAAAAGCAGACTGATTCTAGCACTCAGGAGGCCGACAGTAGAGGTACGACAGTCCCCTCCATGGTATGTGCTCCAATTCCTGCCCTGAGTTGTCCTTGCCAAGCAAAAAGGGCCTTCGCTCTCCTGCGAGGTCACCTCGCTTCACCACCCACCCCCACTTTCTGTTTCCCCTGAGTCCATACAATTGGTGGTGGCTTCTCGGACTTGGCAAGTGTTTTTCTTTTCTTCCTCTTTTGCTGTTGGTCTGGGGAACTATCATCCTATAACTCTTTTTCATTCCTTGCTTCCCACTTCCTTCTGAAGGGGTACTTCTAGACCTTCCCTAGGCAGCATCTACTACCTTTCTCCACATAGCCATATTATCTTGATCCATCCCTCTTGAAATTACAGGCATCCCTTGTTAGGTAAGATACAATCTATAAACACTGGCTGCAGAAACTTAATTTTTCACTCAATAGTCTCCATCTCAATCATAAACCCATTATATTAAATCTGCACGCTTAGGTTGCAAGCAAACACAAACCAGAGGAAGCAGAGTACCCCGAAGTCAGGTGGCAGATGTGTTCTCCAAAAGGACCTTATTTCCATCTTCCTTTGTTCTGTACCATCCATTATCACTCTCAGATCATCCACAATGTTAGTTGAAGATGCCTACCAAAAATGTACCAGAGAAAGAAGGTGAATATCCCACAACTGGAAAGTCCATACATAAGAAGTAACAAACTACACTTTGAGAGGAAAGCAGCAAGATGGGACCAACAACTGACCAGCATGTGTTAGATAGAGTAAAGAACAAGGGGACGAAAATGTTAGGGTGAAGGAACCCTTTTCCTTTTTTTACCATAGGAAAACATGTGAAAGAAAGAAATAAAAGAGCAAGAAAGAAAGAAGGAAGTAACTGAAGGAAAGGAAGGAATAAGTAAGCAAGTAAAGAAAAAAGAAAGAAAGAAAGAAATAGAAAGAAAGAAGAGCAGCAAGAAGAAAGAAATGAAAGAAAGAAAGAAAGAAGAAGTGGTTTTTTCATTCTGTAAAGCTTTCATTTTCACAGTGCAAGCTTTTCAATCTAGAGAGACAGTATACAGATACCAACAAGCCTTAGGCACAGTGGGGACGATAAAAAGTGCCCAGCATGCTGTTTTTTTTTTTAATCTTTTTTTTTTAATTTCCGTATTTGTATGAATGTACTGTGCTGCATGCAAGTCGGTGCACCCGTTGACATGCAATCCGCGGAGGTCAGAAAGAAGGTGTTGGATCCCGCACCTGGAATACCCGAGCGCTCCTGGAATTGGAGTCTCCCAGACGGCTCTCGGCCGCCATGGTGGGTGCGGGGGATCGAAACCCCGGGTCCTACTGCAAGAGCGGTCGTGGCTCCCAACCGCTAGGGGTTAGGCCATCGCTCCACAAGAGCCCAGGAAGGCCCATGCTTTTGTAATTTAATCTATGTGAATATTATGTGTGCATGCCCTGTTCACATATGTGTTTTTTTTCATGTGAGTGTGGACATTTGTGTGCTACAACACACGCATGAAACCAGAAGACAACTCCAGGTGTTGCATTCCACCTTGTTTGGGGCAAGGTCTCTTACTACTCACTGTTCTATCACCCAGGCTAGCTGCCTTGCAATGTTTCTGGGCACGCTTCTGGTCTCTTCTCTGTCTGCCCTGTTAGGTAACTCCTGGTAATTTATATATGCATTCTGGTTATGATGTGGGTTCTAGAGATCTGAACTCGGTGTCTCGTGTTTGTAAAGCAAGCTCTTTATCAACGGAGCCATTTCCCCAGCTAGAGTCCACACTCGTTACAGGAGAAGTAAAACATGATTCATCACCATACTCTTCCATGACTTCTTACAATGTGTAGCAACAAAAGGAGTTCAGTAAATGCTTAAAAAATTAAGCCACTTGTGGATTAGAGAAATGACTCAGCAGGAGGTGAAGGATCCTGCTCCAAATCTGAAGCCTAATTTGAGACCCTGGTCCTACAACAGTAAAAAAAAAAAAAGAAGGAAGAACTCCTCCCACAGATTGACCTCCCTGACTTTCACAGATGTCACATCTTGGCTAGGGTATGCATACATAAATCACATAACAAGAAGTAAATAAATAAATGCATGATTAAAAAAGTGTAAAAAAATAAACCATTTTATAACGAAACGACAATGAATGCCTTTCTACTCGATTACTTCTATCTACTGCCTTCTTCTTACTGTCTTATCGACTCTATCCTACGGCACTTCTACTTCTACTTCTAACGCTACTTCTGATCGATCCTCTACTCCACCAGAAATATTTGGTGATTGTAAGAAGATTTTTATAAAGAAACATAATCGGACTAATGACTTTTCATTAACCCCAGCAGAACCATGTGCTCCTGTGACCAGTACCCCCCCACCCCACCAGAGCTCATGCATTCTGCCAAACATATTTTTCATCTTTTTCTCAGTCTTTCTCAAAATTCTCGATATAGAAGTTGACTGTTTCGAGCAGAAGTTCACCATTTCAGTCAGTTCTTTGATGCAGTCTTTTCTGTTGTTGTTGTTGTTTCCAATGGAGTGGTGCATACCACTCCCAACTACTTGGACAAAAGCTCAGGAGCCCTGCACAAGAAATACTTACTACTAGGTAATTGGCGCTAGCATCCACAGATGAGAGATACCATTCATCGTTTGTTTTTCTGGGACTGTGTTACTTCACTTAACATAGTATCTTCTAGTTCCATCCATTTACCTGTAAGTAATTTTTATTATTGTCTCTGCTTCAGAGATGGGAAAACTAAAAACTAGAGAAGTTACAGGATCTACACAGCATCACCGGTATTAAGAAGCAAGGAACATCAAACTCAGGCTTATTTCGTATTCGATTTTTGAGACAGGGTCTCTCAGTAGCCCCAGCTGGCCCGGAACTAGCTATGTAGACCAAGCTGGCCTTAATCTTGTTGAGAGCCTTCTGCCTCTGCCTCCCAGGTGCTAGGATTAAGGCATGTACCACACGCCAGGCTGCAGGCTTGTTTTACTGTAGAGTTCCCTATTACCTCTAGTCAGGTACCTCATAGCTAATATGATCCGACTTCCCAATGGTTAGAACAAGAACTACTCAAAGCAATCAAATATTAAGATGTAATCAGATATTATCAAAGCAGAGTTATACAAAGAATATTGTGAAGTAAATAAAATATGAGTCAATATATTTATCAAAAGTGATCAAAGTATAATTAGGATGAGTAATCAAATCAATCAAGGATTAATGTGCATTAGCATTTCAACATCTAATTATAGATCATGTAATCAAAATATAATGGCAACAGTGATAATAACTCTTACTCTTTAAAGTTGCTCATCTAAAAATTCAACTTTCTTCTCCAAGCACAACTAAATCCAAATTATGTTTTATCAGCAAACTTGGCTGGGCAAGCCATAGCACGCACCTGCACCATCTGCTCCCCTCTGCAACCTTGCTGAGAGCAAAGGTCAGGGAATTCCAAAGCCCTGTCAGGTAACACGTCGTCAGATCCCTAGACAGTCTGCTGGGGTCAGCAACTAATCAGATATTCTCATTAAGACAATCCAGTGGGGTGGGGCCCAGAGCCCGACTGTGATAGATGTGACTCTCACAAAGTAGGTGGAGTTGCAGCCAAGGTCAGCATCATGAAATGAGAGGTGGTGAAAGTACCAAAGTTTTCCAGAAAGCAGAAGAAAGCGGAGGAGAGAACAGACTCTGAAAGAGAAGAAGAGACCCTGTCTCAAAAAGAACAAAAAAAAAAAAAAAAAAAAAAAAGAAAGAACCCCTAGGGCCACGGGTTCCAGGGAGTGAAACAAGCTGAATAGACATTTAGTGACTTTCAGGTCCCCTGAGTCCTGGCTTCCCTTCTTGACTTTTACTTTCTAGGAGAACAGAGGTTCTCCTACATTCAGTCAACAGGCTGCTTAGATGAATCCATGCCCCTTTACTAGCTGTGGAATAAATCGGATTTTCTTCCCAACAGACTGATCCTGACCAGCAGACATCAGAAGCCTCCTGGAGATGGTGCTACTGAATGAGAGTCAGAGCTATGGATCCAGCAACTCCTCCCAACCAGCCAGCTCACCTCGGGGGAGGGGCTAAGGCTCATAAGCAGGGAGTGCTGGGGCCCAGCTCTCTCTCACCACCCCCCTGCACCATGTTGGGCAGGACATCCCAGGGGTCCCAGCCTGGGGGACTTGAAGGGAGCACCAAAGGGACCCTACAAGTGAAGATTTTCCCTATTCACTCTGTAGGACCATTAAATTCACTAGACTCCCCTAAGCTGAAGTCCGTGGAGAGTCTGTTTCTCCATTACCTTCAGATCTGAGGAACTAGGGAGGAGGCAGGTGTGCCAAGATGGCCACCACCTGCTCTGGAGCAAGTGTGCATGAGCTCTCCTGGGAAGGAAAATTTCCCCAGACACCAGTGGATGATGGCCGACTGAAATGTTGGAGAAAGATACGAATCAGGGGAGAGAATAAGTGAATGAGTGAGTGAATGAGGGAGAATAAACATCAAAGATGGCAGGGGCCACAGTCCTCTGCTTTATCATAATTGTCATCTCCTGAAGCATCCATTAGAAAGTCATGGTGCAGAACTCAAACACTCAAATCCAAATAAACTGCTTTTGAAGGCTCCGTAAAACTCACTGTGTATCCTTAGGCAGAAAGCACCCTGCTCTCCTCACTCTACAGCTTTGTTAAAGGATGGCTTCCAGAAGGGCAACCCACTGTCAGTACCAAACTGAGCTTTCTGCCCACACAATGAGGAAAAACCACTACCTTACAAAGGCTCAGTGATGTCTCAGCAGGGGATAAGGATCACACACCACAGTCCAGAGTTGGAGAAGACAGAAAGGTAAGCATTTGGGGGCCAGGGATCCAATGATTTAGGGTACAGTATGTTAAGGCTTTCCAGTGAAGAGCTAGGAAGAATCATTTGGGAATTCCATGCAATGGTCATTCGATCCATTTGCCAACATAGGAAGCCTCTAGAAAAATGAGGTATTGCTAATGAAGAGAAGAGTAATATAAAGTTGTGTGCATGTGAACAGAAAGTGTACTCGCTAGCAAAAGCTGTGCTTGTGTGTATGGTCACGCGTGTGAGCATGCATGCACACATGTGTGCATGCAAGTGTGTGCATGGTCATGTGTGTGAGCTGTGCTTGTGCGCGTGGTCACATATGTGAGCATGCATGTACATGTGTGTATGCACATGTGTGCGTGGTCATGTGTGTGAGCTGTGCTTGTGTGCATGGTCATGCATGTGAGCATGCATGTGCACATGTGTGTATGCATGTGGAGGCTCATGCATACCTTTTCTCTGGTGCTAGCTGCTTCCTTTCTTTCCTTCCTTCCTCTTTCCTTCTTTCCTTCCTTCTTTCCTTCCTTCTTTCCTTCCTTCCTTCCTTCCTTCCTTCCTTCCTTCCTTTCCTTCCTTCCTTCCTTGACAGAATCTCTCACCCACCTGAAACCCACCAAACAGAATAGACTGCTAGCCAGTGAGACATAGGACTCTGCCTATCTCTGCCTCGCCATTGCTGAATTATACGCATGTGCCACCACACCCAGCCTTTTTTCACACAGGTTCTGGGTATCCAGCTCAAGTCCTCATGTTTGCAAGGCAAGCACTTTGCGAACTGAGCTAACTCTTCAGCCCCAACGAAAAACATTTGACAAACTAAATTTAACAGTTTATTTGAGCAAAGAAGAAAGGCACAAATTGGGAAAATCAGAAAGAGCTTCAGAGATCTCCCCTCTGCAAAATGGGCAGAGGGTATTTATAGATAAGGAAATCGGAAGCAGGGTATAGATGTGGCCTGACTAGTTACCTCATTCAGGCATGGTCTCATCTGTTGGCAGTCTGTGATTGGCAGAGGCTCAGCTGCCGTGTGAGTGATACCAGCCTCTTATTACAAAACACACTCCTAAATAAGGTTCCCCCTTTTTATCATATGTTAAATCAAGTTGCAGTTTGCCACTTAGTGACTCCGGCCAGGGAGCCTCAAATACAATGTAATTGAACAGGCTATAGATCTTGGTGCTGAGGCTGAGGGTGAGGGTGAACAGTACCAGTTCTCAAGTGGACAGAAAGACTCTCCTTTCTGTGTCCTGGATGGGTTCGGATGTTTAGACAACATTGCCAGGCACCGTGATGGGAGTTCCTGTGTCTACAGGGCTAACAATGCAAAGATAACACAAGAAGGGACATGTCACCCAGTTGCTCAGTCAAGTATGACTTTTTGGAGGGAGGCGCGTGTAAACTGAGACTAAACTAAAGGTTGAAAACCATTAGGCAAGCAAAGGCTGGTCTGGAGGAGGGAGGGTAAGGGCTGTGCTGCAGGTGGAAGGCATGGCACACACGCTGAACTGAGAGGAAACGGTGCTGTGGGAATCTGCATCACCCAGGAGCAAGGGCTGAGATTGCAGAACAGATTGTGGAAAGCAACCCTTACAAACAGTGTGTTCCAAGAGGCTGAGATTTTAACATGGAAGACACACAGAACCATGAAGAACCCAAAAGAAAGAACTCAAAAAAAAATGGAGCACACTTTTAAATTTGGATTTTATCTACTATTTGAGAATTTCATACATGTATTCAATGTATTTCAATCATATCCACTCCTCCCTCCCTTTTTTTTTTTTTTTTTTTTTTTTTTTTTTTTTGGTCGTTTCCAGACAGAGGGTGCCTTCCCGTAGCCCCAGCCGTCCTGGAAACTCACTCTGTAGACAAGGCTGGCCTGACTCACAAGAGATCTGCCTGCCTTCTGCCTCCCAAGTGCTAGGATTTAAAGGCATGTGCCACCATGCCCACTCACTCCCCTCCCCTTTTAACTTTTCCCAGCTCCCATATCCTTCCCAACTTCAGTATCCAAGGTACATTTTCACAGGATCATTCTGTTTGCTAGAAAGTGATTGGCAGGGCATAACTCAGAGGCAGAGGGAAAAGTTTCATGGTTTACAGTGTTGAGGTCAGTGATTCATTTTGACTTTCTTTCACTTCGGCAAATGGTCCCTAACCTAAGGGCCGAAAAGAACTTCGAAATTTATCCAGACCAGCACTTCCCTTGCAAACCACACTGTAGGCCAACCAACACGACCCTCTCTCTGACCCCAAGCTAGGACCTGGGGGTTGAGTAGGCACCCTGTCACTGAGGGGAGACCCAGAAACAGAGCAAATCTTGACTACAACAAACATGCTCGATGTCAAACGCGAGCACAAAAAAAGCCACCCACGGCTGTGATGGACTCCCCTGTACATTGAGCTGATCCAAGTAAAACAGCAAACTTTCAAAACACGAAGAAATGTGCACCCAGAATGTGCTCTGACGACTCCAAAGCCAATTACAGCCCATCTAATCTAACCAAAGCTGATTTCCTCTGGTGGCCCAGAGAGAGGTCAAATGGCCATTCCTGAAGTTTCCACAGAGCTCAGCTAGAACATGGAGTTCCTGGAGTGTCCCTCGGGCCCACAGCCCAACTGCTGAAGAGCACAGCAGTTGAATCTTTTATTCCATTCCCTCCCTCTCTTGATAATTATAAATATAACATTGCAAACCCCCATATAGGTGAGGGTTCACTACTCACTAACAAAGGAAACAAAAGGAAATCCTCCATATTTTACTTTGCACATGTGCATGATTTCACTGAAGCCGATCGGGAAAGCAGAAAAAAAAAAGAAAGAAAACCGAAAAACAACAAGAGCTATTATTTGCTGGTGGAAAAAAACATCTGCACATCCATATTCAGGCATTTGTGTCAATCTTGGTTTGTTCTTAGCCATCTCACCCAGTTCTGCAAAACTGACGGTTCCTCGTCGCGAGATTCGTGCAGAGGCTGCGAGCGCCCTCTAGAGGAGTTTTGTGTCTACTGCGCCTACATACCGGTGACCTGGCTTAGGACCTCTTTGGCCTGGATTCTAGGGTTACCTGTGCAACGCCTTGAACATTTTCAGCTTCCCTTTTAGATCATGTGGCTTGTAATTCTGGTCCAAAGCCAATGATGCTGATAAAACAAAAAGCAGGGCAGGCTGGGGTTTAGTAAGTTGTATTGACTATTGAGAAGATGCTTGGAATTTAACCATGATTGCTGGGAAGGTCAGTCTGCATTTCCCACAAAATGGCCTCATTGCCCTTACTCTGAGGCTCTCGGGGTCTCACCCCAGTCCATAAGACCCTGTGTAAGTCCTGAAATTTCTTAAAGGTGAGAAAATCCTGGAAATTTCTGCATCATTAGTTTGTACACGGAGGGATATAACCCTGGAAAGTCTTGATAGATTTTTACTTAATAGGGCCTTTATTTTTTTTCTTGAGACAAGGGTCTCCTATAGCCTCTGGCCTGTAACCCACGGTGTAGAGTAGGCTGGCCTCAGTCTCCCAGAGATCCACCTCCCTCTGCTCCTGAGTGCTGGGGTTTAAGGTATGGACCACCATGCCTGGCTTAATAGAGCCTTTTCTAACAAACTGAGATGCTAGAATGTTTTAAGTGCTCTGCCTTAAAACAGGGCTGGGTAAAATCTCATTATATTAAATAGAAATGAGTAGGGAGAATAAACCTTGACTCAACAGGGTCAGAATGGTGTGGTATCTAGAACATTCGAAGCCAGCAGCTGCTTGGTACTGTGTTAGATACTGGATCTGCTCATGCATCCTCCTGGTTGCCTGAATTGAGCAGCACTGGGGCCCAAGCTAAGCGCAAAGCTGCCTGGCAGTAGGGATCTCCATCCACAGATAAATACACACCTTCTATTCTCCCTAACTTAATTCTGTAGGGCGCTCCCGTTCCATGAGGAACAAACATGATCTAAGTCACCAGATTCCTCCGGTGCCTGCAAGTTGGCACCTGGTGGAGGCTCAGTGAGGTCACAGCTTGGCAGCCCAGACAGGTCTCCAGCACCGGTCTTTATCTCTGCACTCTGGAGTGGCCGGTGAGATCTTACTTTTACATGTGTCTTCAATCTTGTCATCAACTTAGACCCTGAAAACACCCTTTTATGCATTATTTAATAAAATTTCTGTAGTGTGAATATGCCGGCATGCCGGTACCTCGGTAAGTCCATCCTGGTTCTCCTGACACCTGTGCTCTCACGTTCGTGGTCTGCTCTCGGGGCTGTGCGTGAGCCGTCACAGCCACACCCATATCACAACCACCATCCTTACAGTTTTGCTCCCACCTGGAAAGGGAGTCATAGGGCCCTCTGTGTGTAAATCCCCAGCCCACGTGGAAGGTGAGGCTTAAAGGGCCTCCCTTTCTCAGACAACTACCATGCCACCGGGCAGCTCCTCTGGCTGTTCCCACCCCACCAGGAAAGCTCTCTAGTCCAGGTGAACCCCCCCCCGCCTCCCCAGAAATATCCATCAGGTTCTTCTACACTCTGAGACCTCTTCACACTTCCCGTAGCACGTCTTTCCTATAAGGACACGGAAGCCAAGGGTTGCAGAAAAGGGTGGGCAGTCAGCAGCTGCGAAGCTGCCGTGATCGCTAGGCAAGCCTGTCCTTCTCTCTGGACCTCCATTTCTTGCTTATTAGGGTTGTGCAGAAAGCGAAACATTAAACTTCTAGCTGGGCACCTTACACAGTTACATCCTGCACCTGGCAGTGCTGGGAAATACACCAAGATGGGGGGGACACAAAATCGGGATGAACGCCCTGCGTGTGGTGGAAATTGCAGTCCATGACTTACGAAGGTGCAAAGTAACGAGGTCTACCTCCCACCGCAGGGCGTTCATCGTCTAGGAAAGGTAGAAGAGCCGCCTCTAGCCGTCATCCCTTCAGATAACACTCAACTTTCAGGGCTCTGCTCAGCATCTGCCCAGGCTTTAAGCAACACTCCTGCCATCTTCTGGCCAAAGTCCTGAATTGCAGCTTCTCTGATCTCCGGTCCAACCCACCACCTTCCTGAAGCAATTCTCTACCATTTTAAAATGACGCTTCTGTTGGATCCTATAAGGCCACTTGATACCCGTCCTTGTACGTCAGACATATCTCCTACTATATTGTGAAATTTGATAAAGCGCTTCTGATTTGATCCGAGAGCCTCACATCAATTAGAAGATTAATTTTCCAGACCTGTTCCTTGATGTCAGAAAGCCATTTGTTTTTCTCTGGCGCATCAATTAGTCCATTCTTTCCATTTAGCCTATTTGTACACAACACTCCTCTGCTCCAGACCCTCAAATTACTTATTTTATGCTTCTTCCCGAGCACTTAATGCAGTTCATAAATTTCACTCTAAAAGTTTGGGCATAAATCATGCTAAAAGCCCAAGTTGCTGAAGAAAAACTAGCATCAAATCAGGCCATCAAGCCACAGGGCCAATTTTACACTCACCCACTTCAAAGGAAGGACTTTGTCCTCCATTAATGAAGCACTGTTTGAACTTTTCCTGCAACGTTCCCTGATGGTATATCAAGCTCCAGATTTAAAAAGAAAGGGGAATTGTTTTTATCTTTGTTTTCAGTACTGAATTTTTTCTGAGTGCAACTTTGTACAGAAACATGCTTTATATTTTAAATAAATGTGATTGGGCTGGAGGTGGCCTGGAGGTTTAAGAGCGCCGACCGCTGCTTGCAGAGGACCAGTTTGATCTGCAGCACCCACATGGTGGCCGAGCGCGTCCTGAAACTCCAATTCCAGAGAACTCCAGTTCCCAGGAGAGTCCGACACACTCTTCTGACTTCCGCGGTATTGCACAACATGGGGGCACAGACGTTTATTCATGCAGACAATACATTCATAACACATACAGAAATAAAAATAAATAAATAAATAATAAATAATAATTTGAAAAAACCATTATTCACTCCATCCATTTAGGAGTTTGTTTGGTAAATTTTTAGGTGATGTTTGGCTGAAAAAAGACAAAGCCATTTTTCTATCACCAGTTGTTCTGGAAAAAAGGCTGACATACATATCAGCTTTAACCATGCTGCCCCATCATGGTAATTTGGTCACATCTTTTAAAAACAGATGAATGGGATCCAAGGACCTATTGTATATGGAGATATTTTTCCTTATTCATAAATAAATATCCTACCTGTGAGATGCAGGACTTTAAAATTAAACATCACTGACCATTCTATAGCTCTGTTTCAAAGACAGAGAATTTCCTTTAGACAACATAATAATAATAATCACTTTTCATCCTCAAAGCAATTTTTTGAACATTAATAATCAATCTGTCCAACATCTGTATGAGGGGAACGAATAAGGATGCTTATCTCCATCAAGCAGAGAGATGTGGCAAGAGAAGTTGACAGGCTCAGGCTCGGCTGAGGCTGGGACAAAGCTGGACTGAAAGTCAGAAGAACCAGTTCAAGCTTAGGGATGTCAGGCAAGATAGAGGCTGCAGAATGAGTTAGGAGAGTACTTCCAGATCCCAAAGGAGGCATCTGCTGTCTGGGTACTGGGGACAATGCTGGAAACGTTTGGAAAGAGAAGGCTGAATTGTCAGGGACTGTTACAGTTTGGCTACGAACTGCCTGTCTGTCTGATTTCTTGTTGAATCTTGATGTCACTGTGGTACTGTAAGGGGGAGGTTATGTTTAGGAGTGAGAGGTGATTAGGAGGGAATTAACAATGTTCTAAAAAAAAAAAACTGGCTCAGTTCTCATGAGAGCAGGCTACTTTAAGCAGGGTCAACCCTTGGGCTTTCTCTCTTGCACAAAGACTCACCTGCCAGGCAGCAGAAAACCCCCACCTCAAGCTGAGACTGCTTTACAGTTTCCCAAACTCAAAACCAGCACCACAGCAAATACTTTTTTTTTTTGAGACAGGCTTCCCTGTAGCTCCAGCTATCCTGAACCGCTATGATGTAGACCAGGCTGTCTTGACTCAGAGAGATCTGCCTGCTCTGGCCTCTGAGTGCGGGGTAAAGGTGTATGCCACCACGCCTGGCCCAAATATATTTTTATTCTTTAATAAATCACCCAATCTTGGGTATTCTGCTGTATGACAGAAAATGGAGTAGGGCTGGAGAGATGGTCAGTGGTAAAGAGCACTGCCTGTTCTTGCAGAGGACTGGGGTTCAGTTCCAGCACCCACAGGCAGCAAACAACATCTAACAGTTCCAGGGGTCCAACACCCTTTTTTGACCTCCATGGGAATTTCTGACATGGGTGCACTTAGATACATACAGTAATGCACTCATACACATAAAATAAAAATAATAAAATATAAAAGAAAGAAAACGGACTGATACAGGGCCTACCCAGAAACAAGTTATTTAGTGTACTGACTCCTTCATTGATACATTGCTTAACTCAGCCCCTAGATAAAGATATGTTGACTAATCAGAATTCATCCATTTGTCTTGTGCCCTGTGTCTGCCAAGAACTGTGTTAGGTTTGCTAGATACCAAATGAGAAAGACACAGCTTGATTTGATTTTGATGATCTTGATTTGCTAATGATGACACTGGATCAAAAGCCACCTGGTCCTCTCACAGAGATCAGAACAGCTGTCTCCACGCTCTCATCACCCTTGTCACTACTCATGCCTGGATGCGATTTTGTCACCAATCCTGTCTGCTCTCTGTCCCCAGATCCCTTTTCTGCTGTTTTACTAGCGTGTTTTCCTAAACTTTAAATATGATGCTAACTTGCTCAAACTTAGCAGCCTTCACCTTCTGTGCTGGATAGCTCAGTTGTCAACTTGACACACCTGAGTGGACAGAACTCAGCTGAGGAATTTCCTCTTTGTATTTGTGGCCATGTTTTGGGGGAATTTCCTTGATTGTTGAATGATGTTGGGGGGAGGGCCCTGCCCACCCAGTGCCACCACTGGGCGGATGGTCCTGGGGTATGTAAGTATATTAGTCAGGGTTCTTCTAAAGAAACAGAAGCAACAGGATGAATATATAGCTATATACAATTTTATTGATTTGCTCACGCGACAGAGTTAAAGGAGGTCCAACAGTAGCCGCGCCACACTGGAGAGGCTGAGAATCCGGGAACTGCTCAGTCTGCAAGGCTGGATGTCTCAGTACTCCCAATCTGTTGCTGAAGGCCCGATGGATTCCAGGAGATCTGCCAGTCTCAGTACACGCTGGGATCCAAAGGGTTGATCACAAGCAGCAAGACAAACCACCAGTGAGAAGGGCAAGCTGCAGGAAAAAAAGGGACAGCTAGCTCCTCTGCCATGTGCCTTTAAACTGCTGCTGGCAGGAAGGTAATGCCCACATTTTGGGATGTGGGCCACCGGTGTTGGTCTGTCCGATCCGAAGATTCTTTCTTCTCTTGTTGTTGTCCCTTAGTCCAGTCAGTTGGACACACCCAGGATTAAAACCATCACAATAAGAAAACAGACTGAGGGGTGGATTGAAGGGCTTCAGCAGTAGTTAAGAGTGACACTACTCTTAGCAAGGACCTGGGTTTGGTTCCAGCACCTCACATGGCAGCTAAGAACTGCCTTAATCCTAGTGCTCGGAAGGAGGGCAGAGGCAGGCGGATCTCGGAGTTCAAGGCCGGCCTGGTCTACAGAGTGAGCTCCAGGCCATCTGCGATCTATAGGGAGACCCTTCTCAAGAAAAGAAAGAAAAAAAAAAAGCAGACTGAGTTCTAGCATGCAGGAGGCCAGACAGTAGCAGTACGCAGTCCCCTCCATGGCTATGTGCTCCATATTCCTGCCCTGAGTTGTCCTGCCAAGCAAGGGCCTTCTCTCTCCTGCGATGTCATCCTCCTTCACCACCCACTTTCGGTTCCCCTGAGTCCATACAATGGGTGGTGCTTCTCGACTTGGCAAGTGTTTTTCTTTCTCTTGTTGCTAGTTGGTCTGAGGGAATAATCATCCTAGTAACTCTTTTTCATTGCCTTGCTTCCCACTTCTTCTGAAGGCGGTTTCATAGACCTTCCCTAGGCAGCATTACTTAGCCTTTCTCCACATAGCAATATTGGATCTTGATCCATCCTCTTGAAATTACGAGGATCCCTTGTATGGTAAGATACAATCTATAAACACTGGCTGCAGGAAACTATATTTTCACTCAATAGTCCCATCTCAATCATAAACCGGCATTATATTAAATCGCAACGCTTTAGGTTGCAGCAAGACACAAACCAGAGGAAGCAGAGTACCCCGAAGTAGGTGGCAGATGTTGTTTCCAAAAGGACTCTATTTCCATCTTCCTTTCGTTCTGTACCATCCATTTATCACGTCTCAAGATCATCACCAATGTTAGTTGAAGAGCCTACCCAAACAGGAAGAGACAGGGTGGATACCAGGGAAGTCCATACATAAGACGAGGATGAACAAATAATTGGACCCAACAACTGGAGACACAGACCTACCAGACTGACATAACAATATGGTCGAACAGAACTAAGGCTGATTGAAGAGGAAAGAACAGTTAAGATGGACAACAACGACCAATGTGTAGATAGTAGAAATGGTTAAGCATAGGGAGAAATGTAGAGTCGTGTCATAGAACCCGTGTTCCTTTACATAGAGAAGGATAATGTCAGAAAGAAATGAAATTAAAACACATGAAGCAGAAGGAAGTACGATAGCCGAAAGGCTAGGAATCATAAGCAGTGAGAAGAAGAAAGAAAGAAAGAAAGAAAAAGAGCAGAAGAGAAAGAATGTTAGAAGTAAGAAGAGAATGGTTCCTTTCTACTATGTGTGTAAGCTTTACTATTCTTCTGGTACTAGTCAGCTTGCATTCACCTCGCTAAGGAGACAGTATCGAGATATCACAAGGCCTACACAGTGGGCGATAGAAAGTGCAGTGCGTTTTGTTTATATTCTAATCTCATTATTTTTTATATGACTTGCGTATGTATAATGTACTGTAGCTGCATGGCAAGCCTCGGGTACCCCGTCATAGATAGTGCAAGTATTGCGGAGGTCAGAAAGAGGTGTTGGATCCCGCCTGGAATACCCGAGCTCTCTGGAATTGGAAGTCTCCAGACGGCTCTCGGGCCGCCATTGTGGGTGCGGGGATCGAACCCGGGTCCTCACTGCAAGGCGGTCCGGCTTAGCCTCAACCGACTAGGGTCAGATCTCCACTGGTATGGCCTCAGGATAGCTCATGCTATGTTGTATATATTAATTCTCAATGTGACATATTAGGTAGGTGGTTATGCCTCTGGTTCAATACTGTGCTTTATATTATATCATGTAGTGTGGATACATTTGTGTTGCTAACAAGCATTGAAACCAGAGAGAAACCTCCGGTGATGATGCATTTCCATCCTTGCTTTGGGGCATAGGTCTGCCTACTACTTCACCTGTTCTATCACCCAGGCTAGCTGCCCTTTGCGAATGTTTCTGACGCTTCGGACTCTCCTGTCTGCCCTGTTAGGGAAATCGTCGGTAATTTATAGTATGCATTCTGGTTATGATCGTGGGTTCTAGAGATACTGAACTCGGTGTCTCGTGGTTTGTAAACAGCTCTTTAGTCTGAAGTCGAGTAGCCATTTCCCCAGCTACGAGTCACACTCTTACAGGAGAAGTAAAATGATGTCATCACCATACTCTTCCATGACTTCTTACAATGTGTAGCAACAAAAGTTCAGTAAATGCTTAAAAAATTAAGCCACTTGTGGATTAGAGAAATGACTCAGCAGGGTGAAGGCATCCCATCTCCCAAATCTGAAGCCTAATTGTGATGACCCTGGTGCCTAATCAGGTAAAAAAAAGAAGGAGAGAACTGACTCCACACAGATTGACCTCCCTGACTTTCACAATGTCATGGCTGAGGGTATGCATACATAATCACATACGAAGTAAGTAAATAAATACAATGCAGATTAAAAAAGTGTAAAAAATCAAAGCCCACTTCTCGTATAACGAAACGACAATGAATGCCTTTCTACTCGATTACTTCTATCTACTGCCTTCTTCTTACTGTCTTATCGACTCTATCCTACGGCACTTCTACTTCTACTTCTAACGCTACTTCTGATCGATCCTCTACTCCACCAGAAATATTTGGTGATTGTAAGAAGATTTTTATAAAGAAACATAATCGGACTAATGACTTTTCATTAACCCCAGCAGAACCATGTGCTCCTGTGACCAGNTTTTGGTCTTTTCAAGACAGGGTCTCCCCGTAGCCCCAGCTGTCCTGGAACTCACTCTGTAGACCAGGCTGGCCTTGAACTCACAAAGATCTGCCTGCCTCTGCCTCCCAAGTGCTAGGATTAAAGGCATGTGCCACCATGCCCAGCTCACTCCCCTCCCCTTTTAACTTTTCCCAGCTCCCCATATCCTTCCCAACTTCATATCCAAGGTACATTTTCACAGGATCATTCTGTTTGCTAGAAAGTGATTGGCAGGGGCATAACTCAGAGGCAGAGGGAAAAGTTTCATGGTTTACAGTGTTGAGGTCAGTGATTCATTTTGACTTTCTTTTCACTTCGGCAAATGGTCCCTAACCTAAGGGCCGAAAAGAACTTCGAAATTTATCCAGACCAGCACTTCCCTTGCAAACCACACTGTAGGCCAACCAACACGACCCTCTCTCTGACCCCAAGCTAGGACCTGGGGGTTGAGTAGGCACCCTGTCACTGAGGGGAGACCCAGAAACAGAGCAAATCTTGACAAACAAAATGCTAGTACCACCAGCCACCCAGGCTGTGATGGACTCCCCTGTACATTGAGCTGATCCAAGTAAAACAGCAAACTTTCAAAACACGAAGAAATGTGCACCCAGAATGTGCTCTGACGACTCCAAAGCCAATTACAGCCCATCTAATCTAACCAAAGCTGATTTCCTCTGGTGGCCCAGAGAGAGGTCAAATGGCCATTCCTGAAGTTTCCACAGAGCTCAGCTAGAACATGGAGTTCCTGGAGTGTCCCTCGGGCCCACAGCCCAACTGCTGAAGAGCACAGCAGTTGAATCTTTTAATTTCCCTCCCTCTCTTGATAATTATAAATATAACATTGCAAACCCCCATATAGGTGAGGGTTCACTACTCACTAACAAAGGAAACAAAAGGAAATCCTCCATATTTTACTTTGCACATGTGCATGATTTCACTGAAGCCGATCCGGAAAGCAGAAAAAAAAAAGAAAGAAAACCGAAAAACAACAAAGAGCTATTATTTGCTGGTGGAAAAAAACATCTGCACATCCATATTCAGGCATTTGTGTCAATCTTGGTTTGTTCTTAGCCATCTCACCCAGTTCTGCAAAACTGACGGTTCCTCGTCGCGAGATTCGTGCAGAGGCTGCGAGCGCCCTCTAGAGGAGTTTTGTGTCTACTGCGCCTACATACCGGTGACCTGGCTTAGGACCTCTTTGGCCTGGATTCTAGGGTTACCTGTGCAACGCCTTGAACATTTTCAGCTTCCCTTTTAGATCATGTGGCTTGTAATTCTGGTCCAAAGCCAATGATGCTGATAAAACAAAAAGCAGGGCAGGCTGGGGTTTAGTAAGTTGTATTGACTATTGAGAAGATGCTTGGAATTTAACCATGATTGCTGGGAAGGTCAGTCTGCATTTCCCACAAAATGGCCTCATTGCCCTTACTCTGAGGCTCTCGGGGTCTCACCCCAGTCCATAAGACCCTGTGTAAGTCCTGAAATTTCTTAAAGGTGAGAAAATCCTGGAAATTTCTGCATCATTAGTTTGTACACGGAGGGATATAACCCTGGAAAGTCTTGATAGATTTTTACTTAATAGGGCCTTTATTTTTTTTCTTGAGACAGGGTCTCCCTATAGCCTCTGCTGGCCTGTAACCCACTGTGTAGAGTAGGCTGGCCTCAGTCTCCCAGAGATCCACCTCCCTCTGCCTCCTGAGTGCTGGGGTTTAAAGGTATGGACCACCATGCCTGGCTTAATAGAGCCTTTTCTAACAAACTGAGATGCTAGAATGTTTTAAGTGCTCTGCCTTAAAACAGGGCTGGGTAAAATCTCATTATATTAAATAGAAATGAGTAGGGAGAATAAACCTTGACTCAACAGGGTCAGAATGGTGTGGTATCTAGAACATTCGAAGCCAGCAGCTGCTTGGTACTGTGTTAGATACTGGATCTGCTCATGCATCCTCCTGGTTGCCTGAATTGAGCAGCACTGGGGCCCAAGCTAAGCGCAAAGCTGCCTGGCAGTAGGGATCTCCATCCACAGATAAATACACACCTTCTATTCTCCCTAACTTAATTCTGTAGGGCGCTCCCGTTCCATGAGGAACAAACATGATCTAAGTCACCAGATTCCTCCGGTGCCTGCAAGTTGGCACCTGGTGGAGGCTCAGTGAGGTCACAGCTTGGCAGCCCAGACAGGTCTCCAGCACCGGTCTTTATCTCTGCACTCTGGAGTGGCCGGTGAGATCTTACTTTTACATGTGTCTTCAATCTTGTCATCAACTTAGACCCTGAAAACACCCTTTTCATCCCCTGGTGCTACCTCTACCTGGTTCCTCTGTGGTCTGGGCTCTCTGGGGCTGTGCGTGAGGCCGTCCAGCCACACCCATATCACAACCACCATCCTTACAGTTTTGCTCCCACCTGGAAAGGGAGTCATAGGGCCCTCTGTGTGTAAATCCCCAGCCCACGTGGAAGGTGAGGCTTAAAGGGCCTCCCTTTCTCAGACAACTACCATGCCACCGGGCAGCTCCTCTGGCTGTTCCCACCCCACCAGGAAAGCTCTCTAGTCCAGGTGAACCCCCCCCCGCCTCCCCGAAATATCCATCAGGTTCTTCTACACTCTGAGACCTCTTCACACTTCCCGTAGCACGTCTTTCCTATAAGGACACGGAAGCCAAGGGTTGCAGAAAAGGGTGGGCAGTCAGCAGCTGCGAAGCTGCCGTGATCGCTAGGCAAGCCTGTCCTTCTCTCTGGACCTCCATTTCTTGCTTATTAGGGTTGTGCAGAAAGCGAAACATTAAACTTCTAGCTGGGCACCTTACACAGTTACATCCTGCACCTGGCAGTGCTGGGAAATACACCAAGATGGGGGGGACACAAAATCGGGATGAACGCCCTGCGTGTGGTGGAAATTGCAGTCCATGACTTACGAAGGTGCAAAGTAACGAGGTCTACCTCCCACCGCAGGGCGTTCATCGTCTAGGAAAGGTAGAAGAGCCGCCTCTAGCCGTCATCCCTTCAGATAACACTCAACTTTCAGGGCTCTGCTCAGCATCTGCCCAGGCTTTAAGCAACACTCCTGCCATCTTCTGGCCAAAGTCCTGAATTGCAGCTTCTCTGATCTCCGGTCCAACCCACCACCTTCCTGAAGCAATTCTCTACCATTTTAAAATGACGCTTCTTCCTTGATTTGATACACCGTCAGTAGCACTTTCTCATCCATCCAATTAGAAGATAATTAAAGGATTTTCCAGAGCGCCTGTTCCTTGATGTCAGAAAGCCATTTGTTTTTCTCTGGCGCATCAATTAGTCCATTCTTTCCATTTAGCCTATTTGTACACAACACTCCTCTGCTCCAGACCCTCAAATTACTTATTTTATGCTTCTTCCCGAGCACTTAATGCAGTTCATAAATTTCACTCTAAAAGTTTGGGCATAAATCATGCTAAAAGCCCAAGTTGCTGAAGAAAAACTAGCATCAAATCAGGCCATCAAGCCACAGGGCCAATTTTACACTCACCCACTTCAAAGGAAGGACTTTGTCCTCCATTAATGAAGCACTGTTTGAACTTTTCCTGCAACGTTCCCTGATGGTATATCAAGCTCCAGATTTAAAAAGAAAAGGGGAAATTGTTTTTATCTTTGTTTTCAGTACTGAATTTTCTGAAGTTGCAACTTTGTACAGAAACATGCTTTATATTTTTAAATAAATGAATTTGAGGGCTGGAGAGATGGCCTAGGGGTTAAGAGCGCCGACCGCTCTTGCAGAGGACCCAAGTTTGATCTGCAGCACCCACATGGTGGCCGAGCCGTCTGAAACTCCAATTCCAGGAGAACTCCAGTTCCAGGAGAGTCCGACACACTCTTCTGACTTCCGCGGTATTGCACAACATGGGTGCACAGACTTGCATGCAGACAATACATTCATACACATACAGAAATAAAAATAAATAAATAAATAAATAAATAAATTTGAAAAACCATTATTCACTCCATCCATTTAGGTTGTTTTGGTAATATTTTAGGTGATGTTTGGCTGAAAAAAGACAAAGCCATTTTTCTATCACCAGTTGTTCTGGAAAAAAGGCTGACATACATATCAGCTTTAACCATGCTGCCCCATCATGGTAATTTGGTCACATCTTTTAAAAACAGATGAATGGGATCCAAGGACCTATTGTATATGGAGATATTTTTCCTTATTCATAAATAAATATCCTACCTGTGAGATGCAGGACTTTAAAATTAAACATCACTGACCATTCTATAGCTCTGTTTCAAAGACAGAGAATTTCCTTTAGACAACATAATAATAATAATCACTTTTCATCCTCAAAGCAATTTTTTGAACATTAATAATCAATCTGTCCAACATCTGTATGAGGGGAACGAATAAGGATGCTTATCTCCATCAAGCAGAGAGATGTGGCAAGAGAAGTTGACAGGCTCAGGCTCGGCTGAGGCTGGGACAAAGCTGGACTGAAAGTCAGAAGAACCAGTTCAAGCTTAGGGATGTCAGGCAAGATAGAGGCTGCAGAATGAGTTAGGAGAGTACTTCCAGATCCCAAAGGAGGCATCTGCTGTCTGGGTACTGGGGACAATGCTGGAAACGTTTGGAAAGAGAAGGCTGAATTGTCAGGGACTGTTACAGTTTGGCTACGAACTGCCTGTCTGTCTGATTTCTTGTTGAATCTTGATGTCACTGTGGTACTGTAAGGGGGAGGTTATGTTTAGGAGTGAGAGGTGATTAGGAGGGATTAACAATGTTCTAAAAAAAAAAAACTGGCTCAGTTCTCATGAGAGCAGGCTACTTTAAGCAGGGTCAACCCTTGGGCTTTCTCTCTTGCACAAAGACTCACCTGCCAGGCAGCAGAAACCCCTCACCTCAAGCTGAGACTGCTTTACAGTTTCCCAAACTCCAAAACCATCAGCCAAAATACTTTTTTTTTTTTTGAGACAGGCTGTCCCTGTAGCTCCAGCTATCCTGGAACTCGCTATGATGTAGACCAGGCTGGTCTTGGACTCAGAGAGATCTGCCTGCTTCTGCCTCCTGAGTGCGGGGATTAAAGGTGTATGCCACCACGCCTGGCCCAAATATATTTTTATTCTTTATAAATCACCCAATCTTGGGTATTCTGCTGTAATGACAGAAAATGGAGTAGGGCTGGAGAGATGGCTCAGTGGTAAAGAGCACTGCCTGTTCTTGCAGAGGACTGGGGTTCAGTTCCCAGCACCCACATGGCAGCAAAAAACTCCAGTTCCAGGGTGTCCAACACCCTTTTTTGACCTCCATGGGAATTTCTGACATGGGTGCACTTAGATACATACAGGTAATGCACTCATACACATAAAATAAAAATAATAAAATATGAAAAAGAAAGAAAACGGACTGATACAGGGGCCTACCCAGAAACAAGTTATTTAGTGTACTGACTCCTTCATTGATACATTGCTTAACTCAGCCCCTAGATAAAGATATGTTGACTAATCAGAATTCATCCATTTGTCTTGTGCCCTGTGTCTGCCAAGAACTGTGTTAGGTTTGCTAGATACCAAATGAGAAAGACACAGCTTGATTTGATTTTGATGATCTTGATTTGCTAATTGATGACACTGGGATCAAAAGCCCTGGTCTCTCACAGAGATCATGAACAGCTGTCTCCACTGCTCTCATCACCCTTTGTCACTACTGCCGGAATTCTTGTCACCTCCTGTCTGCTCTCTGTCCCCAGATCCCTTTTCTGCTGTTTTACTAGCGTGTTTTCCTAAACTTTAAATATGATGCTAACTTGCTCAAACTTAGCAGCCTTCACCTGCTGTGCTGGATAGCTCAGTTGTCAACTTGACACACCTGAGTGGACAGAACCTCAGCTGAGGAATTTCCTCTTTGTATTTGTGGCCATGTTTTGGGGGAATTTCCTTGATTGTTGAATGATGTTGGGGGGAGGGCCCTGCCCACCCAGTGCCACCACTGGGCGGATGGTCCTGGGGTATGTAAGTATATTAGTCAGGGTTCTCTAAAGAAACAGAAGCAACAGGATGAATATCTAGCTATATACAATTTATTGATTTGCTCACGCGACAGAGTTAAAGGAGTCCAACAGTAGCCGCGCCACACTGGAGAGGCTGAGAATCCAGGGAACTGCTCAGTCTGCAAGGCTGGATGTCTCAGTACTCCCAATCTGGTGCTGAAGGCCCGATGGATTCCAGGAGATCTGCCAGTCTCAGTACACGCTGGGATCCAAAGGGTTGATCACAGCAGCAAGACAAACTCACCAGTGAGAGAGGCAAGCTGCAGGAAAAAAGGGACCAGCTCCCTCTGCCATGGCCTTTAATACTGCCTGCTGGCAGAAGGTAATGCCCACATTTGGGATGGGCCATCCGGGTTGAGGTGGTCCAATCCGAAGATCCTTTTTCTCTTGTTTGCTCCTTAGTCCAGTCAAGTTGACACCCAGGATTAACCATCACAATAAGAAAACAGACTGAGGGGCTGGATTGATGGCTCAGCAGTTAGTTAAGAGTGACGACTACTCTTGCAGAGGACCTGGGTTTGGTTCCCAGCACCCACATGGCAGCTAAGAACTGCCTTTAATCCTAGTGCTCGGGAGGCAGAGGCAGGCGGATCTCTGTGAGTTCAAGGCCGGCCTGGTCTACAGAGTGAGCTCCAGGCCATCTGGAGCTATAGGGAGACCCTGTCTCAAGAAGAAGAAGAAAAAAAAAGCAGACTGAGTATATACATACAGGCCAGACGAGTCAGCCAGTAAGCAGTCCCCTCCTGGGTCTGCGCTCCACGTTCCTGCCCTGAGTTCCTGCCAAGCAAGGGCCTTCTCTCTCCTGCTGATGTCATCCTCCTTCACCCCCACTTTCGGTTCCCTGAGTCCATACAATGGGTGTGTTGCTTCTCTGACTTTGCAAGTGTTTTTCTCTTTGCTGTTGGTCTGGGGAACTATCATCCTATAACTCTTTTTCATTCCTTGCTTCCCACTTCCTTCTGAAGGGGTCTTCTATGACCTTCCTAGGCAGCATCTACTACCTTTCTCCACATAGCCATATTATCTTGATCCATCCCTCTTGAAATTACAGGCATCCCTTGTTAGGTAAGATACAATCTATAAACACTGGCTGCAGAAACTTAATTTTTCACTCAATAGTCTCCATCTCAATCATAAACCCATTATATTAAATCTGCACGCTTAGGTTGCAAGCAAACACAAACCAGAGGAAGCAGAGTACCCCGAAGTCAGGTGGCAGATGTGTTCTCCAAAAGGACCTTATTTCCATCTTCCTTTGTTCTGTACCATCCATTATCACTCTCAGATCATCCACAATGTTAGTTGAAGATGCCTACCAAAAATGTACCAGAGAAAGAAGGTGAATATCCCACAACTGGAAAGTCCATACATAAGAAGTAACAAACTACACTTTGAGAGGAAAGCACAAGATGGACACAACTTAGCCAGCATGCATCTCCATTTCCTTTTTTTACCATGGAAAAAATGTGAAAGAAAGAAAGAAAGAAAGAAAGAAAGGAAGGAAGGAAGGAAGGAAGGAAGGAAGGAAGGAAGGAAGGAAGGAAGGAAGGAAGGAAAGAAAGAAAGAAAGAAAGAAAGAAAGAAAGAAAGAAAGAAAGAAAGAAAGAAGTGTTGGTCATTCTGGAAAGCTTCATTTGCACAGGGCATCTTTTCAATCTAGAGAGATGCAGTATACAGATACCAACAGCCTTAGGCACAGTGGGACTAATAAGGCCATGCTTTTTTTTTTTAATTTTTTTTTTTTAATTTCCGTATGTGTATGAATGTACTGTCTGCATGCAAGTCTGTGCACCCGTGACATGCAATGCCGCGGAGGTCAGAAGAAGGTGTTGGACTCCCCTGGAACCGGAGCTCTCCTGGAATTGGAGTCCCAGACGGCTCTCGGCCGCCATGTGGGTGCTGGGGATCGAACCCGGGTCCTCTGCAAGAGCGGTCGGCGCTCCCAACCGCTAGGCCATCGCTCCAGCCCAGGCCATGCTTTTTATTTAATCTATGTGAATATGTATGTGTGCATGCATGTTCATATGTGTTTTTCATGTGAGTGTGGACATTTGTGTGCTACAACACACGCATGAAACCAGAAGACAACTCCAGGTGTTGCATTCCACCTTGTTTGGGGCAAGGTCTCTTACTACTCACTGTTCTATCACCCAGGCTAGCTGCCTTGCATGTTTCTGGGCACTCTTCTGTCTCCCTGTAGGTATCCTGGTATTTCAGATATGCATCTGGTATGATGTGGGTTCTAGAGATCTGAACTCGGTGTCTCGTGTTTGTAAAGCAAGCTCTTTATCAACGGAGCCATTTCCCCAGCTAGAGTCCACACTCGTTACAGGAGAAGTAAAACATGATTCATCACCATACTCTTCCATGACTTCTTACAATGTGTAGCAACAAAAGGAGTTCAGTAAATGCTTAAAAAATTAAGCCACTTGTGGATTAGAGAAATGACTCAGCAGGTGAAGGCTCCTGCTCCCAAATCTGAAGACCTGAATTTGATACCCTGGTCCTACACAGTAGAAGGAGAGAACTGACTCCCACAAATTGACCTCTGACTTTCACATGCTTGCTATGGTATGCATACATAATCACATACGAATAAGTAAATAAATAAATGCAATGATTAAAAAAGTTTAAAATCAAACCATTTATAACGAAAATGCCTTCTACTCCACCAGAAATCTTTGGTGATTGTAAGAATGATTTTTATAAAATAAACATAATCTGGACTAATGACTTTTCATTAACCCCAGCAGAACCATGTGCTCCTGTGACCCGGGCACCTGATCTTGTGTCCTGGGCAACCTCAAGTTGGCACTCCACTCAAAAAGGTAAAGAATGAATGTGGGGGGCAGGGGGTGGGAAGAATGGATGTAGGTATGCTTGAGAACATATCAAAGTGTTGAAAGAAGGCACACCCATCTTTATTGCCCACAGTGATGACTGGGAAGGATGTCTGTCCTTGGGTGAATGAGATATTCTAAAACTAGGGATGAAAAGGTAGGATGGTCTGTTAAGATAAGGGTGGAGTCAAGCTTGTCCTTCCCCAAATGAAGCCTGGAGAAACCATTTTGAATAAAATTGTGGTTAGGGTTAGGGTTAGGGTTAGAGGCCTGACTCAAGGATACAGTTGCAGAGATAGAATTCCAACAAGACCATTCCTTCTATCAGCACAGCTCCAGGGACAGATGTTCCAAGAGAGATCTAGGGAACAAGTGTCCTCTGAGTTCAGGCCTACTCTTAAAAGCTAAATTTAAAGGTTGGGCTTTTTGTTCAGGTAATTGTAATGTTGGTGTGGTAACACCACAGTGATTACTACTATAGTTGTTTACAAATATGTTAAGAGTTTCCTGAAGACAGCTGTTGGAATTTTGGGTAGGAAAAGGACTAATAATTATGTTTTCAATAAAAAACAGAACATAGGTTTCTCTATCAGCAACTAGACAATCCAATATACTTTTAAAGAGTGTGTAGGGACGACAAGGATGTGCACATTTGCCTGCGTGACTGGTATTCCATCTCCCATACAAGTCCCTGGGCCAAGGATTTGGGTTTTGTTTATCCATGTGAAGGGGTCTGGCACTCAACAAATGTTTAGTGGATGGATCACGGATGAATGGATGGGTAGGCTTTCCAGTTTCAACATGCTAGGTATTCATTTTCTGGGATCTATCAATGGACACTCAACCGCATTCTGTTCTCATGGGCAGCTTAGAATGTGACTTTGCTCTCCTCTTTGTGACATGACAGTGATGGAAAAAAATAGAAGACTTTGGAAGGCCATTTTGAAAGCAAAGAGAATTACATAAATCGAAGTAATTTAATAGTTGGTGGTGGTTGAGTAAGGCTAGAAGCACAATTCCATGGATCAGTGTAGTCATTTTTGTCTCTGATTTTTGTACTTGATCTAGTTTAAAGTAGAAATTTCCAGAACTGCTTATCCCTGCCTTTCCAGTTTTAAAAAAAAGGATCAACACCTTTCCAACAGGCACCCTTTGTGTCTTGAGACTGGAGAATTCCCTTTACATTATTATTTCCCAGTGAGGGACCATGCCTTTCCCAGGCTCAGGATTGTCTCTGTGGCTACCTAGAGGTTTTGAATTCTGATAGCTATGCTTGAAATTGATAACCACAAAGCTATAAGCCATACTGCATTCCTTACCAACTGAGACTTATAAACAAAAATGAGCAGACTCTTCCAAGAATTGCTTAGGATTTAAAAAACAGTATTCTATAGCCTTATTTACAAGTATCCCTTACCACCTATTTATGAGCTCAGAATCCAGATATATTGGCTACTGGGATCAATACTTGCTCAAATTGCTCCATCAATAAGCACATTCATTTATTCCTGTCAAGGTTATCTTGGCTCTTTCAGGGCAAAAGCTCAATCTCTATTATAACTATGCCATGTAGGTTGGGTGAAACATGGGAAAAGAAGCAGCTTCACATAGAGGGACAAGAGCTTGTGTTTTCAGCCCTGGGAGTGAGCAGACCCTACTGTTAGAGGGGAGAGTAGAGCGTGTAACCAAGTTCCACATTCACTTGCCCTGGTTAGGAAATGAACTATGTTTATTCAAGAGTTTATTCTTTGTATTCAAGAAACACAGCCCCTCCAGAATTTCCCTCATATGAACACCATAGGGTGGTGGAATGTGCTACCCCCAAATATGCCACTTGGGCATAGGAATTATTTTGAGCCAAAGGAATTTTTGTTAACAATAGATACAAAAGGAATGTTCTGGCCCGCCTCTTTTCCTGGAAGCAAGAGTTAAGACTAGTATATGGAAGATATTTTCCTTATACCAAAGGAAAGAAACATTTAACCATCAAGGACAAGAAGTTGAGACAGAGCTCTCTGTACAAACAGACCTTGGTTAACAAAATTTTTATCTTCTTTTAGCCACTGTACAGAGTTTAGTTACTGTGCATAGTTGCCTCTCTTCATTCAGCTCAATATAAAATAACTTTGGTTTTACCATATCTTTGGGTCTTTATTTCCTTACAAGCATTCTCATATAGTATAAAACTTAGGGGCTGGAGAGATGGCCTAGCGGTTAAGAGCGCCGACCGCTCTTACAGAGGACCCGGGTTCGATCCCCAGCATCCACATGGTGGCCGAGAACCATCTGAAACTCCAATTCCAGGAGAACTCCAGTTCCAGGGGAATCCGAGACCCTCTTCTGACCTCCGCGGCATTGCACGTCACGGGTGCACAGACCTGCATGCAGACAGTACATTCATACACATACAGAAATAAAAAAAAAAAAAACTTAAATAAATGTGTGTGCTGCTTTCTTGTTCATTTGTCTTATCTCGATTTAGTTCCTTGGCCAGCCAAAACAAACAAACAACCTAAGTAGTATAAATAAATAAATAAATAAATAAATAAATAAATAAATAAATAAATAATCTTCCCTCCCTGAGGTTGGAAGATGGTCTGTAAAGTGCTCGGTATGTAAGCATAGGGATCTGGGTTCCATCCCCAGCATCCATGTAAGAAGAACAGGGTGAGCAGGGCGTGGTGGCGCACGCCTTTAATCCTAGCACTGGAGAGGCTCAGGCAGGCGGATCTTTGTGAGTTCAAGGCCAGCCTGGTCTACAGAGTGAGTTCCAGGACAGCTGGGGCTACAGGGAGACCCTGTCTCAAAAAAGACAAAAAACAAAAGGAAGAGCAGGGTGTAGTGGCGTATACCTTTAATCCCAGCATGGGGGCAGCAGACACAGAAGACTACCCGGAACTTGTTGGCCTGCCAGTCTAGCCAAATTGGTGAGCTCTAAGTGAACGACCTTGTCTTAAAAAAGAAGATGGGGGCTGGAGAGATGGCTTAGTGGTTGAGAGCACTGACTGCTCTTGCAGAGGACCCAGGTTTGATTCCCAGCACTCACATGGTGGCTAAGAACCGTCTTTAAGCCAGGCATGGTGGCACATGCCTTTAATCCCAGCACTTTGGAGGCAGAGGCAGGCAGATCTCTGTGAGTTGGAGGCCAGCCTGGTCTACATAGCGAGGAGCAAGCTCCAGGCCACCAGCTGGGACTAAAGGGAGACCCTGTCTCAAAAAAAAAAAAAAAAAAAGAAGAAGACAGTGATTGAGGAAGACACCTGATCTCGATCTATCTGTGGCTTCTACAGTCACCTCATGTGCATGCACATAAATACACATGCATGCACACATACACGCAAGAAAAAATTTTCTCCTCCTCAACATAAAAGTCAGCAAATACATGTACGGTCAAAGTATAACCATATTAACATATTTTATGTTAAAGCACCTGATAATTACATGCACATGATGAATAACTGTTCCATAAATAAAATACATTATGAGGAAAGGCAACTTGGGTTCTACCTGGGTCTCTGCTACCTACAAAATATATGTTGTTTAATTTCTCTGGGGCTTGGTTTCCTTGTCTGGAAAGTGGAGACAATGAAATCTTCCATACTAGTTTATCATGATGATTAAACAGATGGGGCTCAGTAAAGCTGATAGGACAGCCTGGCAAGTGGGAGCCCAGGGTAATAAGTAGATTTGTACAAGAGCGTCAGCCTGGATCAACAGGGAGCTATACCAAGGAGAAACCTGAGGTCATTAACCTGCTGCGGGAATGACTGCCCTGCCTCAGAAACAGTGCATAGGAAGTTTGAAATCTCCTCTTCCCTCTACATGGTTCAATGAGTTTAGTCTATGACATCATCTGGCAATTGACAGGTTAATTGAGGAAAAAAAAAGTATAAATCCACTCACATGCATAAACAGAGGAATCATATTCAAAGCAGGAACCCTAAGGAAAGGCCAAAGGGTTGAGCTTAAATAACCCCTTAGGAAAGAAGAACCTGGGGAAAGGATGTAAGCAATTTTAGAAAGACAGTAAATAATTACTAAGGAGAATAAATGGGTTGGAATAAAAACACTAAAGATTCATTGACAACAAATACCTGTGGAGCATGCAATGTAGAACATCACAGCTAATAATTAGACAAGGAAGAAAAGGTGGCTGCTTAAAAGACAAGGAGGAGCGATGCAGCATGGCTACTCTGCATTCAGACCCTTGAGTGATTTGGGGGGACTTGTGTGATTTGGGGATACTGACTACTCGTGTGACTTTGGGCTCTAAGGCCTTGTAGTTTTCATGAATAAAAGGGCAATAAATTCTCCCTCCCACCCAAAAAGAGAATAAATGGAGAAAAGAGATAGGTACTAACTTATGAAGTTATTTGGACTTTGAATGGTTTGATGTCATGATGTTTGAATACAGACAATGTCTTTCAGAAGTCAACTTGTTAATGGTTTGGTCCCAGTGGAGCGCTATTGGAAGGCAGTGAGACCTTAAGGGTCCCTGTTGAAGGTCCTTAAATCACCAGGCACACACCCTAAGGGGACCTGCGATGGTTTAATGCCCAGAATCCGAGACCCTCACAGACCACCCGGAGACACGACATCAATACAAAAGCAGAGAATCTTTTATTCAGCAAGCTCAAGCTCGGACCATACCCACGCCTACTACGACATGACTGGGAAGAGCCCTAAGACTCCCTAGGAGCACGCTTTTAAAAGGAGAAACCGCAAGTAGGGGAGGGGTGGTGTATCCACGCCTTGGTGTTACGTGATTGGTGGGTTTATACAACTCAGCAAACAGTCACGCAGGGATAGGTTGTGGGCTTGTAAAAACACCAAAGGCTGGGGGAAACTGGGAAGGTTCAGGGTGGAGCACACTGTGTTTTGTTTTTCTGACCCTTGCACAGGCCCCCTGCAGTTTATTCAAAAACATGTTATTCTGACCCTTGCACAGGCCCCCTGCAGTTTATTCAAAAACATGTTTTTCTGACCTTTGCACAGGCCCCCTGCACTTTATTCAAAAACATGTTTTTCTGACCTTTGCACAGGCCCCCTGCAGTTTATTTTTGACCTTATAGTATGTGGGAGTTCCCCTGGGGTGGGGGCCCCTGGGTGATCAGCAAGATGTCTCAGACTCACAGCAAGATGTCTCAGACTCACAGTACTTCAACGCCTGTCCCTCTACTTCCTCACTCTTGATATAAGTGGTTTATTCCATGCACATGCTATCCCTGCCAGAGGCCCAGAGAGGAAGAAGCTGCCCAATTTCAGGTGCAACTCTCCAGAGCCATGAGTCAAACTAACCTTTTCTCTTCATGAGTTAATTGTTGTGTAGCAATTTCCTATGAAGCTCCTTAAGACTCAGGAAGTTCTAAAGACTCAGGAAGTAACCGGGCGTGGTGGCTCACGCCTTTAATCCTAGCACTTGGGAGGCAGAGGCAGGCGGATCTTTGTGAGTTCAAGGCCAGCCTGGTCTACAGAGTGAGCTCCAGGACAGCTGGGGCTATAGGGAGACCCTGTCTCGAAAACACCAAAAATAAATAAATAAATAAATAAATAAATAAATAAATAAATAAATAAATAAATACTCAGGAAGTAAACAGCTCAGAAGACTCAGGAAGTTCCTGAACCTGATGGGATGCACCAGGTTCCTCCCTCCCCAAGGTTACATAAATAGTAGGGACTGATGAGGAAACAGACACTGAGGCACTTGGGAGACAAGAGACCAGAGCAGCTGCTGGGGAGAGTCTCTGGCCTGTCCAGCTGCCTGCAAGAAAGGCAGCGAGCTCCAGATTTCTGGCTTTCATGACCGGTGCTGGGTGAGCTTGTGGTGTTGCAGCTGCTTTTGAGTCATCTCTGCCCCTGTTAGCAATCCTCATCCATGCTCCTGTCAGTGACTCCAAGCAAAGGTCATTGCTTCACCAGCTTGGACTTTTGTGGTATTCTTACCTTGGTTCATGCTGCCCCAGGAACAATGTCACATACCATAACAATGCCTCGGTTATTTCACTGAGTAATTGGAAGCTGACTAATTAATACAGCTTGATGCCAAAGTCCATCCAGGTGTGGTCACACTCCCCAGTCTTCTGCCATAGATAAATGAAATTCTGTGGAAGAGGTGAAAGGCAACTGTGTCCTTGACAGATCCAGTGTTCAGACAGCCCTTCCCTGCTCTGGTGGGCAGAAACAAGACAAGGTTACAGAGATCTGGATTCTGAGGTAGTTCCCAAGTTCTATCAGTATGTTAAAATTCAGTCTTTCTGATTTATGGTTGTCTCAACCCAAACAGATGTCTCCTTTGTGCAATAAAAAGGAGGGTGTGGACCAAGAGCCATGTATTTTCTGAGTCTACAGTAGATGTTCAATAAGTAAGAAGTATGGTTTTCAGTTCATATACATACACATTTTATATACATTTAAGAATTTTCCATAGTTCAGATCACTTTGACAAGACTTCATTATACTTGCCTCCTAATGACCCTGTGTCAAAGAGGAAGTATTATGAAATCTTGTTTTTACTAAAAAAAATGCTCAAAGAAGTAAAGTAACTTGATCAAGTTCACTTAGTTTATAAGCAATGCAATCAAGGTAAAAAATTAGTTACAAAAAAAAAGCCGGGCGTGATGGTGCACGCCTTTAATCCTAGCACTTGGGAGGCAGAGGCAGGCGGATCTTTGTGAGTTCAAGGCCAGCCTGGTCTACAGGACGAATTCCAGGACAGCTGGGGCTACAGGGAGACCCTGTCTTGAAAAGACCAAAAAAAAAATTAAGTGCTGCCAGACATCAAATCCTGCATTCATTCTTTCTCCCTATATCTGTACTCCTCACGCTAGCTATGTCAGCCTTTTTTCTACCAAATTTCATCAATACAACCTGTAATTTTTATTTTTATTATTTTTATTTTATGTTTATGGGTATATATTGCCTGCATGTATGTAAGTGCACCTGTGTCATGCAGTGCCTGTGGAGGTCAGAAGAGGACATCAGGACTAGAGTTGTAGACAGTTGTTAGCTGCGATGTGGATGCTGGGAACCAAACCTAGGACCTCTGCAAGAGCAACCAGTGCTCTTAACCACTGAGCCATCTCTCCAGTACAACCAGTTTAAACCAAACTGAGTTCACTGAGCATATTTAGGGAAAGTATGCATTGGCAGAACTCCACAAGGGAAAGACAAGGTCGGGATTACAAATGCGACGTTTCTGAAATGGGAATTAGTATCAAGTAAGGATCATGAAGAACAGGCCGGGTTTGATGGAAAAGAAAGGGCAGGGATTTTTAGGTGAGGGATTCAAAAGCTATTAAGGTCCTGTCTGAAGATGTTATTAATGAAGAGTTGCCATGGCTTTCAGAAGTTATGTAATAAGCCCCTTGCCATAACCAGAAATTCCTAGTGGAGAGTTTAAAAATGTGGAAAAGTTATGCTAATTACGAAGTACTGTATATTGAGGCTAAGGTAGTTTTAGTTCATAGTACCCAGGCCTAGCTTGGATCTAGATGGTTTGGGTTCTCAGCGACATTAGAATAACATTAAGAAAATTAAAACCAGGGCTGACCAGATGGCTCAGCAGTGAAGACTCTGGCTGTTCTAGCAGAGGACCTGGGTTCAGTTCCCAGCACCCAACTTAACAACCTTAACACCCTAGCTAACAACCCTTTTAACTCCAGTTCCAAGTGATCCAATGCCTTCTGTGACCTCCATGGGCATTGCACAAGACAGGTGCACTTAAATACATGCAAGCAATACACTCATACATACAAAATAAAAATAAATTTTAAAATCCTTTTAAAAAGAAAGAAAGAAAAGAAAAACCAATTGATATCTAGCACTTACCCAGAGTAACACTTTAACTTTGGTTTTTAAATTTTAGTACCCATAACAAATTTGGAAGTTCATACCCATTGGAACTTCCAAGGAAACTTAAAGTCCAGGTATACAGAAGGACCAAGGATTTTATTTTATTTTATTTTATTTTTTAATTTTATTTATTTCTGTATGTGTATGAATGTACTGTTTGCATGCAAGTCTGTGCACCCGTGTCGAGCAATGCCGCGGAGGTCAGAAGAGGGTCTCGGATTCCCCTGGAACTGGAGTTCTCCTGGAATTGGAGTTTCAGACGGTTCTCGGCTGCCATGTAGGTGCTGGGGATCGAACCCGGGTCCTCTGTAAGAGCGGTCGGCGCTCTTAACCGCTAGGCCATCTCTCCAGCCCGGATTTTATTTTTAATGACAGCTCCATGGCTTATTCTGAGCAGATGTCCAGGTGTCACACTGAGAAAATGAGCTGTATATTATTATGTTGTTAAGGAAAGACACAAATGCAGATAAATGTCTCACCCTCAAGAACTTTAGTCTTGGAGACTGTGGGGTGGGCCACCTAGGTTCTAAATTTGCAGAGAGGCAGGAATTGGACACTGCTCCTGATTTCCTAACAATGGGAATGTTCAAAAATCAAAGAATTTAGATATTTCATGTAACATTCTGATCATTATTATTAACACATGCCTGAGGTGGTTGCACACACCTGTGATCCCAGCACTCAGGAGAGGGCAAGGAGGAGGAACAGTTCAAGACCAGCCTTGGCAAGACTTTATCTCCAAAAAACTGAAATAAATAAAGAGCTTTGATGAAGTGCGATGAACAAGAACCATAGCACATTTGGACAAAGAGGACAGGGCAGAGTACAGGGAGACCCTAAAGACGGAGGGAGGAGTTCGGGCCCTGTGGGCAGAGCACAGCACCTCACTTCAAGGATCTCTAAGGCCAGCTCCACCCTGTGTTAATCACCTGGCGATCTCCTGCTGCTTTCCTTATTCCCAGTGAAAAGCAAAAATTGTTTTAGGGTTAGAGATGGCTCAGTGGGTAAAGTGCTGAGGACCTGAGTTCAACCCCAGCGCGTCTAATCCCCACACTACACTCCTGTGGAGAAAGGGGGGGGGAGGGGGGCCGCAGGAGCATCACCAGACCTCACAGGCCAGCCAGGCTGGCATACATCAAACAAAAGGCCCCATCTCAAAAAAAGTAGACGTTGAGGACACCCAACCTCCACATGTGCACTGTGCCATTCACATGCCTGCACACACACACACACACACACACACACACACGAAAATTCTTTAAGTTGTCTTGATTATGACCAAGATGCATAGATTTCATTTTCATAGACTTCAATCAAGGTTTTGAAGTAAAAAAATTGTACATAATTAGGGAGTTGTGTCCTTTACTGAAGGGCAATTTATAATGTGTATTAAACCCTCTTTAAAGCTGAATGCATTTTTTGTTTTAGCGAATCTATTTCCAGGCATTACACCTAATGAAATTGTACCAGGCATGATGTTTAAAAAAATCAGCTTAATTTTTTTAGAGCATTTTTAAGTTCACAGAACAACTCAATATAAAGCATAGGTAGTTTCTTCCCTAGCACACATAAACAAATGGCCTCCCCTCCCTGCTTTGTGGCACCACACTGGGACACTTGCTACAACCGATGAGCCTACATTGCAGACCACCCAACACACACTGTTTATTTATGGTTTTGGAAAAATGGTGTCCACCCAAACAAGCAGGTGACACTGTGGAATTACTAAAAGTAATTCTGCTGCCCTCAAAGTCCTCTGTGCGCATCGGTTTCATCCGTACCTTGCACGCAATGATTCTTTTCTTGTGTCCGTGGACTTCCCTTTTGCAGAATGTCATAATTGGGATTATTGGCAGGCACTTTTAAGGGCTTTCTCCAATGTCTGGAGGAGAATGGAATTGCTGCGCTTCTATTTTATGTGTGTGACTATATTTTCACGTAAGTGTACCATGTGCATGTAAGTGCCCAGATCCCTGAACCTGGAGTTATGGGTGATTGTTAGCTGCCATGTTGCTGAGAATCAAAATCATGTCCTCTGAAGTAGCAGCCAGTACTCTTAACCACTGAGCCAGAGCCACGGCTCCTCCCCCTCCCCGTCCCCCTCCTCCTCCCCCTCCTCCTCCCTCTCCCCCTCCCCCTCCCCCTCCCTCTCTCCCTCCCCCTCCCCCTCCCATCCCCTCCCCCTCCCCCTCCCCCTCTTCCTTTTGACTGAGAAATGGGATTATGAATGTCTGGAGGAAGATAGGAAATAGGTACAATTACTGCCAGAATGAATAGTATCTTTACCTGTTGTCTTTTCACCCTGTCCCCAGGAATAAGTATAAATGAGTAAACTGACCCTGCCAGGACCAGGTTTAAATTTGACAAAGAGCTCATCTTGTTATGAAGGGTTGCGGTTGTACTTAGGACATCATCCATAGCATAGTTTCATCTGTCATGCCTTGCTATCTATACCTCACATTTATAGAGGGATCACAAAGGGGCTTGGCAGGGCCAAATGAGGAAAAAAAATTTTTGTTAAAGCTTCTTCAAATATTTTGTTGTTGTTGTTTCAAGTAAAGCCCTCTAGAAAAGCGTACAAAGAGCCAGCTAAGATGCTTGAGTCATTCTTATTTTTCTTACTGACCCAGAGCAAACTCTGTTCATTATAATACCAAATTCTTTGATCAGAGACCTTGTGATTTTTTTAACCATGTGAGGTATGACCTTGACCTTGCTTAGGAATGTGGCCTGCCTGTGAATATGGCAACAACTCTCGTGTGTGTGTGTGTGTGTGTGTGTGTGTGTGTGTGTGTGTGCACCTGTGTACGTGCACATGTACATACTGGTGCTTTGATATCTTGTGTGCCCTTCCTTGCCCAGGTATTAAACCTTTCTTCATTGTTGTCTCCTCTGTTTTGTTTCATTATCCGAATGTGTGATTCTTTCACTTGGTGATATGCATTTAAGCCTCATGTCTTTCTAGGGGTTGAGAACTCACCTTATTTTTGTGCTGAATAGTGCTTCTTTTCTGGCTATACCACCATTTATCAGTTCACTACCGAAAGACATTTTGGTTACTTACAAGTTTTGGTAATTACAAATAAAGTTACTGTAAACATTTCTATGTATATTGTATAGACATGAATCTTCAGCTTCATTTGGGTAAATACCAAGGAGCATGGTGGCTTTGTCTTATGCTAAAGGCATGTTTAGTTTCCTAAGCAATTGCCAAACCATCTTACAAAATGGTTGTGTGAATGTGAGCACACACGTTTCAGTGTGTGAGGGTCAGAGGACAACTTTTAGGGGTAGGTTCTTTAAATCCCACCATGAGTTCCAGGACTTGATCTCAGGTTACCAGGCTTGCACACCGAGGACTGTTACCCACTGAGCCATCTAGTCGGCCCACTCCCTTACTTTTGAAGGATGATGATTTTGAAGGGTATAGAATTCTAAGTGTTGGGTTGGGGTTTTGTTTTTATATTTTGTTTTCTCAGTTCACTAAACCCTTTATTCCAATTTCTTCTTGTTTGAATTGTTCTCAAAACTAATTTGTACTTCCAGTTCTTCCACCCCCTGGATTCTTTCAATATTATTTCCTTATCTTCGATTTTTCTGAAATTTGAATATGACATGCCTAGGTGATTTGGGGAGCATTTATCCTGTTTGGTGTTATCTGAACTTACTGGATCTGTGGTTTGATGCCTGACATTAATTTTAGGTAATTCTCAGTCATTACTTCACATGCTCCTTTTGTTTCTTTCTTTACTTGTTCTAGTTCTGTCACTGAATGTGCATTCCATCTTCTGCTATTGCCCCACAGCAACTAAATATTCGGCTCTGAATTGATTTCAGCCTCTATTCTCCTTGGTTTTCACTTTCAGAAACCTAATGTCCTTGTCTTAATTTCTAGGACTGTGCTTTCCACCTCTGACATGTCTTTTTATTCTTCCTTAGAATTCACATCTTTCTCTCTTTACATTATCCATGTGTTCTTATATGTTGTCTACTTTCTGTGTTAAAGCTGCAGCACAAGCATGCTTGTATGTGCATGTGCACATGCATGTGTGTGCCTGTGTATTAGTCAGGGTTCTCTAAAGAAACAGAAGTAACAGGATGAATATATAGCTATATGCAATTTATTGATTTGCTCACGTGACAGAGTTCAAGGAGTCCAACAGTAGTTGCACCACACTGGAAAGGCCGAGAGAATCCAGGGAACTGCTCAGTCCGCAAGGCTGGATGTCTCAGTAGTCCCAATCTAGTGCTGAAGGCCCGAATGGATTCCAGGAGATCTGCCGGTCTCAGTACACGCTGGGATCCGAAAGGTTGATCACAACAGCAAGACAAACTCACCAGATGAGGCAAGCCGCAGGAGAAAAAAGGGACCAGCTCCTTCTGCCGTGGCCTTTTATACAGCCTGCCGGCAGAAGGTAACGCCCACATTTGGGGTGGGCCATCCAGGTTGAGGTGGTCCAATCCAAACATTCCTTTTCTCTTATTTGTTCCTTAGTCCAGTCAAGTTGACACACAGGATTAACCATCACAGCCTGCATGCATGCGTGCATTTTAAATCTGGATCTGGTTATTCTTCCAACAATCTTGCTTTCCATACCTGACTCTGCTTCCAGTGCTTGGCCTCTTCAAATTGTTTCTTGCCTTTTAGTAAGAATCATAATTTTTTAGATGAAAAACATGTACTAGGTAAGAGGAACTGTCATAAACAGGCATTTGGGAAGCAGAGGGAAGTGACAGAGTCCCTCGAATTTGCTAATCCCAGGCTTGGTCTTGTGACTTTTACAAAAGGTCTCCACCTTTACCTGAGAAAGGACAACTAAAGAGGCTAGATTGGGGTCATCCTCCCCAGGATAGATTTGGTTCTGGTAAAACTCCAAGAAATCGCTGGGCTTTATAGCCAGTGTGACTTCATTTCCCAGGGCCAAATCCCAGACCTTTGTGTCACCACATCCCACCCCATGGGCGTGGCCAGGGAGGTCCAGTGACTCCTGCTTTTGCACTAGAGGCTGGTTGGAATGCTAGCCCATTCATACTTAACTGAATTTTCCCACACCCACCAAGAAAATGGCCACTTTGCCAGCTGCCAGCCAGAGCATTTTTTTTTTAACCCCAGTATTCATACTTAAGACCTGGTAAAGCTCCTATAGGGAAAATTTGTGAAAATGTAGGCACCGCCTTATGAGTACGTCCTGTGAGCTTTTTAACTCTGAGAGCTGTCTTCACTGAGTTGGCAGAAAATTCCTTAATTGCATTTTAAGTTACCCTACCTGAGTCCTGATTCCTACCATGGGCTCCGCTTATGCATTCATATTCTAGTAAGTTTTGATTCTTCCTAAGTATCCACCTGTCCGTCTCTCCAATACAAGGAGCTGTGGTTTGCCTTGTGACTTCACCTTCCATGAGCTAAAAAGAGTTGTTGATTTTTTTTTTCAATCTTTTCTTTTTTTTTTTTTTTTTTTGGTCTTTTCAAGACAGGGTCTCCCTGTAGCCCCAACTGTTCTGGAACTCACTCTGTAGACCAGGCTGGCCTTGAACTCACAAAGATCCACCTGCCTCTGCCTCCCAAGTGCTAGGATTAAAGGCGTGCACCACCATGCCTGGCAATTTTTTTTCAATCTTTTCAACTTTTTACATGTTATAAGGATGGAGTGACTCTAACATTGCAGGCATGATTTCGCTCCTACAAATTTGGACAAGCAAGAAGCATTCTATTACTTTATATTTCTGTTTTTCCTACTTATAAAATATGCCTGATATAGGCATTAAGTGCTTTAGAAACACAAGTTCATAGTCTCACAAAGGAGCTTTTTTTTTTGGTGTTTTTGAGACAAGGTCTCCCTGTAGCCCCAGCTGGCCTGGAACTCACTCTGTAGACCACGCTGGCCTAAAGGCATGTGAAAAGGTAGAGAAACAGGTTGAAATAATTGACCAAGAGAACCCAGGATTCTGAGTCCAGAGACTCTGCAGGCAGCTCTTTGAAATACAGCTTACTTTCGTTTGATCTAAGCACTCATTCTTCTTAGCTATGTTATCATGTCCTTGACTGGCTTGTAGAGATACTGTGGAAGTTGTATTAAGAGAAAGCTGTGTTTCGGTGGGGCATCTCTGGCCTTTGGCTAGCACTGCTGTGCTGCTGAGCTGTTTCTCAACCCTTTCCTTCCCTGAAGACCAGGAACTTCTCTTGTGTGTGTCTAGAGATTGGGGGCCAGGTGGGGCTGGATTTTGTTAACAACTCTCAGTAGTGATAGAAATGTAAAATCATATTTTCCCACCACTACTTTTAACCGAGTGGTACTTAGTCCCTTCTCCTGTTCCTCGATGACATCTTGGGCAAACTTTGCAATGTGAAATTTATTTTATTGTCAAAAGTCTAGTCCAGTTTGCAAGCCCTTCTCCAACATGTATTAAATGTCATTTCTTGCCCTTCTTTTAGAGCAAGATGGGGGAGTGATTTTCGGGGGCCCTGAAACAGCTCCTGCCCTTCCCTCAAGCTTTTCTAGAGTGAAACTGTGTTCAGGAGGTTATGTCCAACCAGGTAGGCTCTGGTTGGCTGGATATGTGTATTTAAAGTAGTCAAAAAGTAAATACCAATCAAGTAAAGAACTCACCAACACGGGGAGGGTTTTCAGGGTTGCTATGCCTTCCACTTTCCCCCTACACACATGAAAGGCTTTTTCCCAATGCAAAACAGGCCAGATCAAACCAGATTAACAAAGTATAAAAGGAGGTTTATTAGGACACGCTCCCTGCTGGGTCCACCAGTCTCAGAGAGGGAGGCCAGGAGACTCTCATGCTCGGCCTGGGGCTGAGGGTTTTTATAAGTTCTGGGGAGAGGAAGATGAGGTAATGGTGGTGAGACAAAGCATGTACTTTTAAGGGCAAAACTGGTGCAGTGGGAGGGGACAAAGTATGTCTTTAGTGTTGGTCATGAAACTGGAATGTAACCATATATGGTCTTAGGCTGTGCTCTCACTGTGGCTGGTGACATTAGGAAGGGAAGTTGCATCAGCTGCCTGAGATGAGGCAGGCTTTTCACCAGAAGAGAAGGGTGGTTAAGTGCCATCTTTAAGATCTCCAAGCCCAGGCCCTGCTTAACACCACACACACACACACACACACACACATACACACACACGCACACACACGCACACACACATACACACGAACACATGCTGAGTCCCTTTTGTGGTGCTCATGTGTACATGTATTTATGGCTCATGACCTGGGATTAGATAACTCTTGGGGAACTCATCCTTGGAGAAAACCAGTTCTTCCTCGCTCAGTAGCCACTGACTGTCTGTAGTTCTTTTTTTTTTTTTTTAATTTTTTTTTTATTAATTTTTATTTATTTCTGTATGTGTATTAATGTACTGTCTGCATGCAAGTCTGTGCACCCGTGTCGTGCAATGCCGCGGAGGTCAGAAGAGGGTCTCGGATTCCCCTGGAACTGGAGTTCTCCTGGAATTGGAGTTTCAGACGGTTCTCGGCCGCCATGTGGGTGCTGGGGATCGAACCCGGGTCCTCTGTAAGAGCGGTCGGCGCTCTTAACCGCTAGGCCATCTCTCCAGCCCCTGTCTGTAGTTCTTCATCTACTCTGGAGGAAAACCTTCCTGTAATGCCCAGATTCCAAGACCCTCACAGACCACAAGGAGAAGTGACACTGATGCCAAAGCAGAGAATCTTTTATTCAGCAAGCTCAAGCTCGGGCTGTCCCCATACCTGGCACAGCAGGACTAGGAAGAGCCCCTGAGACTCACTATGAGCGTTCTTTTATAGGGAGAAACTGCAAGGGGGGGCAGTCCATGCCTTGGGATTACATGATTTGTGGGTTTATACAACTCAGCAAACGGTCCTGCCGGGATAGGCTGTGGGCTTGTAAAAACACCAAGGGCTGGGGGAAGGGGGGGAAGGTTAAGGGCCCAGCTTCTTGGAATTTGTTGTTTCAAAAACATGTTTTTCTGATCCTCGTAATTTTTATTTTTAACCTTGTGGTATGTGGCAGTTCCTTTTTTCCCTGAGATGGTGGCTTTTGAGTGAAATGACTCCAGCCCTATGGTACTTCACTTACTTTTCTTTTTTTTCTTTTGGTCTTTTTGAGACAGGGTCTCCCTTTAGTCCCAGCTGGCCTGGAGCTCAGGCTGTAGACCAGGCTGGCCTTGAACTCACAGAGATACACCTGCCTCTGAAAACCTTACTTTTCTAAACCAATGTAATTTCTTACTGTGTATACTATCTTTATATTCACAGAAGTGTAAATCTCACCACTCATCAAAGAACTTTGTTTTTGCAACAGAGAAGACTTCTCAAACTGATCAAAATTTAGAGAGTAAATAACCCCCTGGTGCCTAGCCCCAGCTAATATTTCTACAATGTAACTGTTACATAGAAGGCTCAGGGAGTGGGAAGATCCAGGGAGCCAGAACCTTGTGAAATTCCCCCCCATCCACATTGGCCTGTCAGCTGGTGGTGTGGGAGGAAAGAGAGGTAAATAATACTAAGGCTGTCTGGAAAACAATAGGCTAATGTATTATCTCATAAGCTTACTTTAATTAATTAATTTATTTATTTATTTATTTATTTAGAGACAGGGTCTCCCTATAGCCACTGGCCTGGAACTCACTCTGTAGACCAGGCTGGCCTTGAACTCAGAGATCCGCCTGCCCCTGCCTCCTGAGTGCTAGGATTAAAGGCATGCACCACCACGCCCCACTTAAAGATGGTTCTTAGCCACCACGTGGGTGCTGGGAATCGAACCCGGGTCTTCTACAAGAGCATTCGGTGCTCTCAAGCTTACTTGAGATATTTGCACCAACGCACATACATATTATATATACATGTGTATATTATATATGTACATACATATGTACATACATATATATGTATGTACATATTATATATAATATATATATATATACACGTGTATATATAATATGTATGTGCGTTGGTGCAAATATCTGACAAATATCTCACAAAAATCCCAGTGCCAGGCAAAGGAAACCTCCCTTCAAGTTATTAATCAAGGTAGTCCAAGAGACTACCAAAATAATATAGGCTACTGCTATTGCCACAGCCCTTGGTGGCCTCCCAGAACTTCTTGAAGGTAAGGCCTATTGCTGGATACACCAAATGCTTTGGACACTGGACTTGGAAAAATTGAGCTGGGACTGACCTGGAAGCCTCCTCCCTGAACATGAGCTCTCAGCATCAGGAAGTGTTATATAAACTGCCAAGGGAGAAAACCAATGAATGGCCCAATCCAGCTGTAAAGCTTCTAAACTACAATGACCAGCCCACCAAAATAACCCTATTGCGTGGCACTTTTATCTAGGGAATAATCAACAACTGTGTAATTGTACTTAAGGCTACTCACTAGAAGGCAATCCATGCAAGGTACAGTAAATATAACCAAGTATACCTGGTTGAAGAGGCCATAGACTCTAGAGGAAAACCTTATTTATCTAAACCAATGTAGTTTCTTACTGTATATATTATCTTTATATTCACAGAAGTGTAGATCTCACCACTCATCAAAGAATTTTCCTTTTTGTAACAGATAGAGAAGATTACAAAATTCTCAAACTGATGAAAATTTAGAGCGTAAACAACCCCCTGGTGGGTAGCCCCAACTGATACATCTGCAGTGTAACCATGACATCTAAGGCTTAGGGGGTGGGAAGACTGTGGGAGCCAGAAGACCGGAGCTCCTGCTGCTAAATGATACATTCTGGACACGATGGAAATGTTGCCCCATGAAATCTCCACAGTATGGTTTCCTAGACAAGACTTGCATGGTGACACCATAGTTTGGGGGGCTTGTTTCCATGCAGCCAGGGCTTTTCCCTTCCATTTCCAGCTGCTGAGTTGATCACAGGCAGGAGTGCCTGCTGTCGGCTCTTTAAACCTGGGGTGGTTTCCAGATCTTTTGAGTCCAGGCTGCCAAAGAAGCCCCCATTACCCCTGAAGGCTTCTCCTACCTTTATCACTGACTTCCTATGACAGTGAACCCAGGGACCTAGGGAGAGCCAGGCAGGATTTGACTCAACCATTGGATGATTTTTTTTTATATTGTTGACTTGTGTTAAATTTCAGTTTAACATGTAATGCTTGTATATCTTATCTAACAAAATTATGATGTCTATGAAATCAGGACCATGCCGACGTTTTGTTCTTGTGCTGGTTACAGCAATGCCTCAGGAATTTGTACAATACTTTTTGGGTACAAGAATGAACAGAAAAAAATGACATTCAAATACCTTGATTCTCATGATATGATCTTATTCATGGCCTACTTAGAACAGAAAGCATTTAATAAACTGTGCATTGAAAAAATTGTGTGCAGTCTTATGTTGTGGTATGTCTATGTCAACAGTGTGTCTCCAGTGCAGGGCTATAGATTTCACCAAGAAATAGAACTTGAAGATTAAGATACATAAATAAACCGGTAAAGTTACAACAGAAGTGAAACCAAATATTATTTCTAAGCTAGGAGTGTAGCTCAGAAGTAGAATACATACCTAGTATATACAAAGCCCTAGGGGTGAGGTCTTTGTCATGCCAAAAAAAAGTTTCATTTAAATATATATCAAGAACTTCTCTAGACCAGCCTGTTCCCATTTTTTTTAATTTACTTATTCTTATATGTGCATGAATGTACCGTCTGCATGTAGGTTTGTGCAACTGTGTCATGCAATGCCGCAGAGGTCAGAAGAGGGTGTCAGATTCCCCTGGAACTGGAGTTCTCCTGGAATTGGAGTTAAAGACAGTTCTCAGCCGCCATGTGGGTGCTGGGGATCAAACTCGGGTCCTCTGCAAGAGCAGTCGGCACTCTAACCGCTGGGCCATCTCTCCAGCCCCTTCCCATTTTTTATTGAAGCTATTAGCCTTATGTGAATGCACAAAATTATGACTCTTGGAGCATGTGTTCGGGTCTGATGACAACTCAGGCATTTCAAATTTTTCAGTTGTGAAGGATGATTTTAAAGTAATGAGGCTGCTATTTATGTATGATTTACAGAATCTGTTTTGTTGTTTTACAGCTGCACATCATATTTTTAAAAGGTTTTCTTCTTTAAAACTTGAAGCAATGACAAGGAATCAGTTTGTGCAGAATATGATGAAGATTTGAGATCCCTAAAGTCTGGAATACTTTGATGACAAAAAGCCAATAAATCTCATTTATCCATGTTACAAACGTGTATTCACTGGGCCCTATGCACTCAAATATGAAGATCAAGTGTACAGCGTCTCTAAGATGCTGCAGTGACTGAGAGGTCAGAGGAGTCAACAATGGGCTCCTGTGTGCTAAGTGTCATGGGGAGGGGGAGTCATGGTGTCAGGGACATGAAGAATGTGACTCATCTGTATTTGGGAGTGACAGGAAAGGCTTCCTAGAGGAAGTGAT
Source organism: Rhizomys pruinosus (assembly GCA_009823505.1). Lineage (NCBI taxonomy): Eukaryota > Metazoa > Chordata > Mammalia > Rodentia > Spalacidae > Rhizomys > Rhizomys pruinosus. Next base: position 603,108 of record VZQC01001212.1, read on the forward strand.
AGAGGAGGAGCCTTTTCAAGGATGAATTATGGGCTAGATGAGGGAGAGAAAGTACGCCTGAGGAGGAAGGATCACTACGAAGTCTGATGATGAGCTTTCTTCCCTGGGCAGAGCAATACGGAAAGTTACAGGAAGAAAAGGCGAAGAAAGGAAGAGGCTTGTGTGTGCAGGAGAACATCTTCCTGCAGTCTTTCTAAACCCATTGCATCCTTTTCCAGGGTAACTAGCCCTTCTAGGCATGAGAAGACAGTCCACAGACCCCAAAGGCCACAGACAGATGAGAAATTGGCCAGGCCAGGCAGGTGTATTCACCTTTGTAAAGTCCTGATTGCTCACTTAGAGAGCCAGGTCTTGGGAATGTACTGTTCAGAGCTGCTTTCTAGCCCAGATGAGACTCTCTTGGTCAAAATTAGAACCTTGAGACATAAGAGGGGACTGTGCAGTGCTTCCACTGGGGCAGAACCCATGAGTGGGTCATGAAGAAAAACAACTAGAGGGTCTTGATCAAATTTTATAATGAAATTCTGAAGAAATTATCAAAATGAATCCTTCAGATAGCAAAAACTATATACATCATAGCAAATATTTTTAGTTATGCGTGTGTGCACACATGCATGCTGAATTACCTTGCAAAATGTATTTCTGCTATGCACGTGATGAAATATTTGTTAAATGATGCCTTTGAGGCATCTAAGGCCTGATTATTTGCTTTACGAACCCCCCCCCCCCGCTTTAGAGAGGAAGGGAAAATGCAGTAGAGCTTACATGTGCAGCATAGAATTTCAAAACCGACTGGTGCAGAAGCTGAGACCATCACAGAGAATCTTTGGGTCAGTATGACCAAGGGGAAAAGTTTAGAGCTGAAGAACTGTATCTCAACCTGGTAAACAAGAGAAATAGCCAGAAGCATGGGGCTGAGGAACAAAAGGAAGATGGCAGCTCTCAGTGTGGGCCCTTGGGAGGTAATTAATGAGTCCAGGTTATCTTACGTTGTCTTTCACAGTGAGGCCAGCTTCACTAATACGTGAGAGGAAAGCAGTTGTGGGATCCACCAGGAAGCACATAATAACCATGAAGTATCCTGGAACCTCAGGTGCAGAATGAGAAAAAATGGTAGCACGCACCTGTGCATAACAAGTTCCCTCATAGGTCTGCATCCTTTGGAAAGAGAAGAGGTCCTTTGACCTCAACGTTCCAGAGAGCAGAAGCTTTAGGCTCCATCTACACCAACTGTATTTAAAAATTAGGATGCATTAACAGAGTTACTGGGCAGGAAAATGGTATCATTATAAAGCCCAGGCTACAGATTCTGGGTGGAAAAGAACTTAGGTCAGAAACTGAAAGAATAGGGTGGTAATGCCCAGCCCTCAGAGGGAGAGAATTGGCAGACTTGGCCCAGAGTTCAGGCATCACAGTAGCTCCAAAGAGGTGATATGTTAGGACAATAACCCTTCCACAGGTTCCTTTTCTTACACACATCTGCATTGAGAGCATAACTGTGCACCAGGCCTGCCTCCCCTCCAATGGGCTGCCAGTCATTTATGCCCTATTTTCCATTTACTGATAAGCAACACCAAAGACCTTAAAGATACATGTTGCTGCACAGATCAGTATTAACATTAGGTGCCAAGTCACTGGTGAAGTTCTCTTGGTCACAGCAGGTCTGGGGAAAGGAGTTTCTCTTAGCAGGCATCAAGGCCGGAGCTTAGAAAAATCAAACAACATTGGCCACTGCCCCTACTCTTGGTCACCCAGTGGAAATGGATGTAAAACCCTACTGCTAAAGACATGACATAAATAAGTGTACTACAAACCAAGAGAAATCAAGCTGGGGCTGACTTCAGAGTCTCATCTCTACTGGTTAGCCTTCATAGTGCTGGAAGCTGCTGTGCATGCTACCAGAAAGAGAAAATAGTCATCAAACTGTGAATCCTATGAACCAAAATAACAACTAGCCTAGCAAGATATGCCCATTGGTGCAATAGTGGCACAAATATTATGGGAGTAACCAACTACTCTTTAATTGGATTTAAGATAGAGCCCATACCTGACATTGATATCAGGCTAGAAGACAGAGGGGGGAACTTAATACCAGTTTTCTACTAAATAGTTATTGTATTAAATTGCCTCTTAATGACTTGTTATACCCATAGATTAATCCATCTCAACTCTCACCAGAGAAGTTTTCTTATATAGCAGATGGTGATCAACCTAGAAACCCACGATTGACCAATGTGCAGGAACAAGAAGCTGCAGAGTGCTTATCCCTGAATAGGACGCCTATATCAAACTTCTGTTCCCCAAGACTCGGGGATCATTGTGGAAGAAAGAGAGGAATGATTATAAGGGCCAGAGGTGGTCAATGGCCACAAGGAGACAGAGTTTTCCAGACAGCTGGTCAGATGCTCGTATGAACTCACAGCAACAGTGATAGCACATGCAAGACCCATGCAAGCTCAATCCAGAAATCCCAGCATAGGCATGAGGAAGGGGCTAAGAAACTCCAAACCCGCCTGAGGAAACTGTGGCAACAGATAGATGGCTACTGGGAGTGCCGGCAATGGTCTCTTTCAAGGAAGGGACTCTTGGTAGGTTAATAGGCTCCAGCAGATGGACCCATACAATTAGGGACACAATTTTTTTTAATTTTATTTATTTTTGTATGTGTATGAATGTACTGTCTGCACGTAGGTCTGTGCACCCATGTCATGCAATGCTGCGGAGGTCAGAAGAGGGTCTCGGATACCCCTGGAACTGGAGTTCTCCTGGAATTGGAGTTACAGACGGTTCTCAGCTGCCATGTGGGTGCTGGGGATTGAATCCTGGTCCTCTGCAAGAGCAGTCAGCACTCTTAACAATTAGGTCTCTCTCTCTTTCTCTCCAAAATAAAAATAAAAATAAAAAAAAAAAATATATAATATATATATATATATATATAAAATATATATATATATATATATATGAAATAGAGTGCCTTATTGGGTGAAGAGTATAAGGGAAGTGTAATTAGAGAGGGGATCCTAACTACCATCAAATTATATTGTATGAAAATAACAAAAATTCAATAAAAAATGAAAATCCAAAATGATTATGAAATCACACAAGAGAAATATAAATATATTTTTAGACTTTTTAATGAACTTCGTGATTCTCATACAATATGGTTGGATGCATTTGGATCCACTCTCCTCTCCTCGCCTCCCCAGCCCAATTTAATGAATTCTCTTTCATATACAATATGGCCTATAGACTACGATTTGTGTTTCCCAGTGTCCTTCAGTGCAATCCATTCACTGGGCCACCAAGAGTCCCACTGTAAGATCCAGTCTCTCCCCCTCCCAGCAGCCATTAGTTGCCAGAAGTTCCTTAAGGTAGGCTGGGATTTAAGGTGGGCAGGGATTTCTCATGCACTTCCCCATGTCATGCTGGGATTTTTGTCTGGTTGGAGCTTGCACAGGACTTGTGCGTGCTGTCCACACTGCTGTGAGTTTGTCTTCAGCAATAATGTCTGACCTTCAAGTTCTGGGAGGCAATCAAGGGCAGTGCCAATAGCCTGTGTTATTTTGGGAATCTCTTGAACTACCATGACCAGCAAGTGGAAGGAAAGTTTCTCCTGCTTGGCACTGTGCTTTTTGTTATATAGCCTTCAGCTATATATGTAGAGTTGTATATTTTTGTATGGGTATTTCTCAGTAGGACCTTGTGCTAATCCACTTCCCTCTAGTTTTTCATACCATCTAAGCATTGTTTATCTCTGCTCTCATTCCTCCTTACAACCCTCTCTATTCCCTCCCCAGTTAGAATTACCTCCCCTTTATCTATTTCCTCCTTAATAACACCTATCTCCTACTATCTCCCTGTTCTTGAGCTCCAACTTCTGCTTTATCCCCATTTGATATGTTTTGTAAATTATTATTTCATTGTGACAGAATGAAGTATACCGGAGCCAAAATAATAATCAGAAAAGAGTTCTAAAATATTGTCCTCCTAGCCAGGCGTGGTGGCACACGTCTTTAATCCCAGCACTCGAGAGGCAGAGGCAGGAGGATCTCTGTGAGTTCAAGGCCAGCCTGGTCTACAGAGCGAGCTCCAGGATAGCTGGGACTAAAGGGAAACCCCCGTCTCAAAAAAATACCAAGAAAAAAAATTGTCTTCTTAAACCACTGTATTAGTCACTTTTCTGTTGCTGTGATAAAACCACCATGAGCAAGGGAACTTATAAAAGGAAGAGTTTATTTGAGCTTATGGTTGACGGTTCCAGGGAATCAGAGTCCACTGTGGCAGGAAGCATGGTGGCTGGGGTTGGAGCAGCAAGCCGAGGGTCACATCTCGCAATGAGCACAGGAAGCAGAGAGAGGGAGAGGCTGGAGACCGCAAGGCTTGTTAAACTCACTAAGCCTGCCCCCAATAACGTACTTCCTCCAACACATCCACACCTTCTAAGACCTCCAAGAACAGTGCTACCAACTGGAGACAAAATGTCTGAATACTTAAAGCCTATGGGGGACACTCTTTCAAACCACCACAACCACAAAACAAGAATATGAGGTGGTAGCTTCGTTAGCTAGTTTTGGGTAATAATTTTTGTGGTCTATGTAAATGAAAACATCATGTTGTCCACTGTGAACATTTAATGTTTGTCCATTATACCTCAAAAAGATAGGAAGATATAATTTATAGTGATTTTAAAACATTTGCTTTCTAATTAAATGTTTAATTTCATATCCTTGATTTCTTTCAATTCCTTTTTGAAGTGTGGTCTCTCAAAATTGTATAATTTTCAGGTCCCACAAACTGGATCTCCCCCCCCAATTGGGATGCTAATTCATAATACTCAATTTGCTTACTTGTGTCTATAAATATCTAATGAATACTTATTATGTAGTAAACATTGTGTGAAGTGCTTGGAAATTCTTGCTTGCTTTTCAGGGTTAGTCCTGAAAAGCAAATACAAGTAGAACATGCTCTAAATATTTTCCTGGTACATCTGAGATAATATAACACCTAGAATTCAGTACACAAGAAATATAACAAAAATCCATAGATTTCTTGGAAACACTCTTAACTGTAAGAACGTATGAAGTGGAATTATATGAAATTTCATTGTGTTTGCTCAGAGTTGAATTTCTTCCAGGTTATATATCCTAAATCTGCATAGTTTTGCTAACCAGGTATAATTTGATAAAGAATGTATAATGGTCTAATTTTTTTAATTATGTGATCAAAATTTGGGTACTATGTAAATATTAAATGGTACATTTCAGAGAAGTATGTGCAATTGATCAGACAGTATCATGAACTTTAATCTGGAGTTTGCCTATAGTGCATAGCATTCCAACTACATTTTATGATGGCAACACAAACAAAATGTAAGTTTCTTTTTTACATAGAGTCAGCCCAGCTTTCGCAAAACAGTATTTTTCTCTGTGTGTCTGACTTTCCCGGACCTCAGTTCTGTGATTTGTCTTGTTCACAAGTGTGAACCCAACAGCTGCCTGGCACTTAATAAACACTCAATAAATATTTGTCAAATGAATGAGCACACCATTTCCTACCTTTCTTTTCAGGAAACAGAAGTGTTTTCTACTCTCCCAGCTAGAAACCTTTCATTGTTATAAAATACTAACCACCAGATGTGTCCGAATGTTTGTTTTCCTCCATGCCTAATGTCTGCCTGGGAAGAATTATCCCAACACGGGGTGCCTAAATAATGTATGTGCATTATGATGTTTCTTCACTCTCTGTCGATGCTCAATTCAGAAAGGATAGTCTCACATTCTTGTATCTTTGTCCCTCAAGTCTGAATTTCAGCAGGCCTCATAATGCAGTTTGATAAGTTCCGATTGTGAAATTCCAGCCACACAAATAATGATGGAAATGATCAATTGCCTTAACAATACCTAATAGTTCTTTTCTGGTGCTCAGGCATTTGGCTGATGTAGAGTCTGACTTTAGTAAATGTTGTTACTTTGTCAAGAATCATCTTATATCTATAATGTTTTTCTTCTCTACAGAAAAGTTCCCAGTAATCCTCAGATCACCCACACATTTCTTTTGTGTTCACTGGGACTCTTACTTTGCTTCATTCTGTCTGACTTTCTGCTCCAGAACACTCATATGATGGCCATATTTCCAGACCCCTAATGCCAGCCCAATGGTCACAGGCTGACAATGGTCACATTAATTTGTTTTTAGAGGCCCAGAAATTAGAAATATTAAATGTTATGAGCTATACATTTAACCATTACCTTTTGTGTGTGTGTGCGTGTCTCTGTGTATGTGTGTGTGTGAAGGAATATACAATTCTACAAAAGAATATATAGCTAAGTTCATTTAATTTTTGTGTTAATACCTGCTGCTCCTGCCGAAGCAGTGTGATAAGCAATACCTTCCATAGGCTCAAGTATCTGAACACATGGTTCCCAGTTGCTGGTGCTATTTATAGAGGTTTAAGAGGTGCAGCCTTGCTGGAGGAAGTGTGTCTCTGGAGGGTGGGCTTTGAGAGTTTGTAGCCTGGCCCCACTTCATTTTGCTGTCTTTCACATTTGTTGTTTATGATGTGAGCTGTCAGCTACCTGATCCAAGCACCACAAGTGAACGCCTCTGTGCATTTCTGCCACAATGGACTTTTATATTTCTGGAACCATAAGCCCAGATAAACTCTTTGTTCCAGAACTTGCTTTTTAGTCACAGTGTTTTATCACAGCAACAGAAATGTGACTAATACCGGCAGAGAGCAAGATTTCCCACTCTTACGCTGATTGGTCTAAATCAACTTGTGAAGTTAAAATTTGTTCTTTATGTTTTTCAAACATCTGCTGGAAATGTGGAGTTACCCATCTTGATGATCAAGTGAAATTTTATAGCAGTTTCTTTAGTAATCCCCCCAGATTGTTAGCAAGATTGGCTGGATGAAGGAGTCATACCAGGTGGTATGACACAGTTTTTCCATAAAAATATTTTTTGGAGAATTTTGTGAGAGGTTTTGCTTCTTTTTAGTAAGTGAGTATTGTGGTAATAATAATTTAAGATGATTATGTCATTTAAAAAAATTTTTTGGCCTTTTTGAGGCAGGGTCTCCCTTTAGTCCCAGCTGGCCTAGAGCTCACTATGTAGACCAGGCTGACCTTGAACTCACAGAGATCTGCCTGCCTCTGCCTCCCAAGTGCTGGGATTAAAGGCATGCACCACAACACCTGATGATTACATCGTTTTTAAAGTCTTCATGATAACAGAAAACAAAATATCCTAGAAATTATTCCATGCCTACCTAGATCATTCTTTACAGGCCCCTGTAACAAGTTTTGCTTGTTGCTTTTACTAAACAAATAAAAACCACTAATGGCTTTCAGTACATTCCTTCTAAAGGTAACTAATTCAATTCCCATTCCTTTCTTCACTTCGGTAAATCTACATCACAATAGTCAACATTATTAGAAAATTTCTTCTGATATCTTTTTATTTTTATAATGAAATAATTCACATTTTTATCATTCTCTTCAATTCTGATTAAAATGCAAAGATTCGCGTAGAGAAATAGTCTGCCCCTTCATTTTGGAAAAACAAGTGTCATGGAAAATTGCAATGGCAATGTTTTGATTTTAGTGTCTTTGGAAAATGTCTTGACAGTGGAATTTTTCAACTGATAAAAACTAAGCATGCGATGGTTGAAACATTATTAGTATTCTTCTGGGAACAGGCATCTGTATCAGAAATCTATGTTTGAATAGGACCAAATTTGTCTTTGATAAAAATCACATGATTATTTCACTGTCTTCACTCATATTATAGAAATATAACAAATTTTGAATAATTTTACAATAACAATTTCTACATCAGTTGAAAAAATCTGATGAATTATTAATAGGATTGTTGCAAATGTGTGCCACACATCTGATCCCTACCAAGATACTGATACTGCCATTATTGCAAAAGAATCTCAAAGGTGGCATGAGAAATATTGGGTGACATAATGACAAGATGATCAACAAGCCTGCTGAGGCTTAGACTAGAGGAAAGACAGTCATTTAACCTGTCACTTTAATCAACCATGAGTAGGTCACCTTCAAGAATTTTCACACCAACTTCAGTGTTTTCATTAAAATATCTTACTATTTGCACACCATGAATTATGTCAGCATTCTCAGGAGGGATTTTATCAGAATCATCATTATTAAATGCCGGAGAAGCCCTGTAGCACAGAGCCAAGGAAGACAGAATCTGGAATGGACTTGCTGGGGTAAAAATCTCAGTTCCAGCCATTGACTGGGTGGAAATATGGGTCCAGTTACTTTCTTGTGCTCAATGCCTCAGTTTCTCTTTCGAGGATAATATATACTGTCTCCAAAAGATTATTGTGAGAATTTAATAAATTAATACTTGTGTACTATGCTTGCCTTGTAGTAAGCACCACTTAAACATGTTTAAAAGACAGATTTCATTTTTATTTATGTGACTGTCTGTGTCTGTCCCTTCTGGACACGTCTCCATGGAAGCCAGAAGAGGGTGCTGTATCCCATGGATGCTGGAGCTAAAGGTGGCTGTGAGCTGCTCTAAATGGGGCCTGGGAATTGAACTCAGGTCCTCTGGAAGAACAGCAATTCTCTTAACCACTGAGCCATCTCTCTCTAGTTCCTCCATTAAACATTTTTAATATACATTTGTGGCTAGACAAATGTATCCAAGATCTAACATATATAATACTATTCTGGTTTCCTAGAGCTTCTGAAACAATGATGCTTTTCAATGTTTTGTTTTGGTTTAGTTTGTTCATTTGTTTGAGATGGTTTAATATGTAGACCAGGCTAGCCTTGAGCTCACTGTGCAGTCCAAACTGTTAGCACACTTTCTGGGCCAGTCTCAGCCTCTTGATGGCTAGTATTACAGGTGTGAGCTACCATGCTTGGCTCAAACTTGTTAGTCTTTTTGTTTGTGACAATGAAAATTTGGATTTAAACAGTATCAAAATTAGCCTATATATGCAGTCCAAGCCTAAAATTATGATTGTGTCGTGTGCTGGATAGCTTTAGTGTCAACTTGACACACCTGGGTTGAGGGAGCCTCAATTGGGGAATTGGCTCCATTGGATTGGCCTGTGGCCACTTCTGTGGAGTATTGTCTTGATGGTCGAGCAGTGTGGGAGAGCCCAGCCCACTATGGGTGGTGCCACCCTGGGCAGGTTGTTGTGTGCCATATAAGAGGGCAGGCTGGGCACGGGCCAGGAGATCAAGCCAGTAGGCCTGTGCTTCAGCTCCTGCCTCCAGGTTCCTGTCCTGAGTTCCTACCTTGGGCTCCCTGAGTGATGAACTACGACCCAGGAGATGTGAGCTGAATAAACCCTTTCCTCCCCAAGTTGGTGTCGGTCAGAGTGTTTTGTCACAGCAATCGAAGACAAACTAGAACATGTAGCATGATATGAAAAGCAATTGTTTTTACCCCTGAATTCCATTTCAGCAATATATTTGCTGTAAAATGAAAGAGTGGGTTGATTTTTGATTAACCATGTAAAGTTGCAGTGGCACCATGGAGACCTGAAGAAAATAAGCTCCAGTAAACATTTAGAAGACAACATCTGGGTGAGATGTGATCTGTGAGGACAGCTTCTCCGACGCTCCCCTCCCTGTGGAAATGCACCGGATGACCTGTCTTTTCCAGAGTTAGATCTTTCCTTGTCAGGGGAAGCAGCTTCTGACAGAAGGCACCTAGTGTCTTTGCTACCACACAGATAGATCTCTGTTCCACTCCAGCATTGCTCCCACACGCTGCAGTCCCACCCAGCCGGGTCTAACACCAAGTTCTGGGAGCCATTTACTATCAAGAGACCAGAGCTGCCTTCTGTTTTCTACAAGGGATAGGAACCGAACTATAGCCCATAGCCAAATATACCCTGGGACTATTTTGGTTTTAATATTTGTTAGGAGATGTTTTTTGACAGTTTGTACATTATGAATAATGTTTTCAGGCCAGGCATGGTGGCACATGCCTTTATTTCCAATGCCAGGGAGGCAGAGGCAGGCAGATCTCTGTAAGAACGATATCAGTCTGATCTTCTCTATAGTAAATTCTGGGCCAGCTACCGAGGGCCAGACAGGTTTTAGAGACAGGCCAGCAGCCTTTGAACCTGGAAAAGGATTGCTAGCCCCACATGGGACTGTAGCCTTCCTTGATTCATCGATGCTAGCCTATCAGGCCCAGAGCAGGGACCTTGCTGAGCTGACTCCTGACCCACAGAAACTGTAAGGTGATAAATTACACTGTTTTAAGTAACTATATTGTGGTAATTTACTGCATGATATATTGCCATGTTCACAGAAGCATCTTCTAGTTGCTTCTAGGGCTGCCCAGCTGAGACACAGACTGTAGTGCCAACCGAACTGTTTTCAGAAATGGTTCAGCAATACCTATGTTATATAATTAGGACCCGGCATTACATATACACCAACTACATAATAGGGATAAGTCTGCCTACACACAACTGGAAGAAGGCTGAATAGAGTATCTCTCATGATAAGCAAATATTTTATCAAGTTAGATTTTAAAACTTGTATAGTATAGTCCCTTAAGCAGATCTATTCCTTTTGATAGTCACTTGAAAAAGCTTTCTTTTCTAGCTCCTGTACTCGTAAACCAGAATTGTATAATCAATTATGAACCTCAAACAACTTTAAACTGCAAACAAAATAACTGCACCTGATGGTGCAAGAACTGTGCCTGGAAGCTATAGTTCCACAGGCTTCTCTGGGAACATTGTTTGATAAGTATATCAGGAGGGGCAGAGCTAACGTACTGATAGGCACAGTCACAGCAGCCTGGGCATGCTGGCCCGGGTCACAATGCTGTCCTTCACCCTGTGCCCTCTCTTCCACATCCTGTGGATGCATCTGTTTGTTCAGAAATGAATAGTCCACTTTCAGCCAGCTAGGATTCGACAGTAAAGAAGACAGATAGCATGGCTGCTAAACACAATTTACCGGGAAGATGTGCATTTGCTAAGAAGTTAGACGTGAAATAACACAGTGCTAATAGGCACGTTCATCTGGAGGCCTGTTTAATTATTTAGTTATTTTCACTACATTTAGTTGGGGGGGCACAGGGGTGCACATTCATACCACAATGCTCGTGTGTAGGTGAGGGGACAGCTTGTGGGCGTCAGTTCTCTCCTTCCACTGTGTGGGTCCCAGGATTCGAACTCAAGTCATCAAGCTTGGCAGCAAGTATCTTTACCTGCTGAGCCATCTCACCAGCCCTGGCAGCCTGTTTTAATGGGTGCCCCAGGAGTGTTCTCTGATGCCTACACTATAGCTGAGAATCTGACACTGCCTGTTTCTGCCCCATAGAAACCATGGTAGCTTGGTTTGTGCATTCAAACCATGTGGAATAGCTCATTTAAAATCCTGGTGCCAAATAAATAAATAAATAAATAAAATCCTGGTGAGTGTGTGTGTGTGTGTGTGTGTGTGTGTGTAAAATGCCCTAGTGAGCACCCAAAGTTGCCACCAGTCTATAGCCATCTTTTCCTTTCCTCCCTGTTAAGAATGTGTGACCACCAAGCAGAAGCAGATCTTTCCCAAACGTTCTCAATAACCCATCCCCCCACTTTCTCAGCAGATCTAGTGCTCTTCACTGCTCCCTTTTTAAATTTTCTCCTGCTATGGGCATGTGACTATGCCCTTGTCTCACCTTTATTTAATCTCCTCATCTCACCCTATGGGTTTCAGGCTCTTCCTCACCATCACAGTCCTCCTCCTCCCCACCTCTTTCTTCTCCATCCTTTCTTTCCCCAATGAATGGCTCAAACCCAGGGCCTTGCCCTGCACATTACTAGGCAAATGATCTACCACCGGGCTATCTTCCAAGCCCTCCCCTCTTCTTTGTAGCCAAAATCGTTCAAAGAATAGTCTCTATTGTTTGTTTATCCCCTGTCCCCTTTAAAGAACAGGAATGGTGCAGAACCTCTCTGGCTGTTATCAGTAACTGTCTTAGTTACTTTCAACTACTGTGCTAAAACTCTAACCCAAACTCGCTTGGGGAGGAAAGGGTTTATTTCATCTTACACTGTATAGCTTTGTCTAGCCTGGAACTGGCTATGTAAACCAGGCTGGCCCTGAACTCACAGAGATCTGCCTGTCTCTCCCTCTGCCTCTACCTCCACATGCTGGGATTCAAGGCTTGTGCCACCTGGCACCCTCTTGCTTCTACTCTTTGCATAAATGGTCCTATTTCCCCAAGTGGCAGCAAGTGGCATCCGTGTACTGCTGAATTTTCTAGATGAGTGTTTATGAAATTACAGTCCCTACAGAGTCTAGGCATTTAAACTCTAGGGCCTAACTCCAAGCTTACTGAATTAGAATCTCTGAGAACTTCAAGTAGGCACCTGAATTTTTAACAATCTTCCCCAAATGCATTTTTACAAAGTCAAGTTTGAGATGCTCTGTTTCAGATACAATCTAAGGCCTCATGCCTGCCAGACAGGCACTCTATCAACCAAGCTACATCCTCAGCCCTGCCTTTTTGTGTGTGTGTGATACTAGAGGTCAAACCTAGGATCTTACACATGGTAAGCAATTATTCTACCACTGAGCTAGAGCTCCCTTTTTGCTTAAAAATGCTGTTTTTTTTTTTGCATTTGGTTAGTTTTGAGGGGGTGCATATGCCTCAGTGTGTGTGTGTGTGTGTGTGTGTGTGTGTGTGTGTGTGTAGGTCAGAGCATATGCCTCAATGTATGTGGGGGGGGTAAGAAGATGACTGAGGGGAGTCAGTTTTCTCCTTCCACCATATAAACTAACAGCACACACGTTATTTCAAGATCAACCTCTATAACAGTGTGGAATACATGAGACCTTATCTCAAAAAAAAAAAAAAAAGAATTTTGAGGTGAACCAAATTGTGCAGCTATAATGTTAAAGAATCTCAAGGACTTTTCTCAGTAAAAGTTTGGGTCTGTTCCCTGCTTTTGCAAGTGTGGTATGTTCTTGGCAGCAATCTTCCAAGCAATGAAAGGAATCTTGTGGCTGTGTCATCCTAACGGACCTCCAGGTTGGCAGGGAAGGGATAGTACCTGGCATGCATTGCCTTGGCTTGAAAGAGGCAGGCGTTACTCACGTACTCACATTCATAGTCCATCATGTGCTGGAAGTACAGTCTTCTGTGTGTCCAGGAAGGAGAGCTGGGTTAGTGAGAATGTCCATCACATAGATGGTGCATTTCTAGTCCCTGTAAAATACCCGTGTCTGTGCTCAACTGACAGAGAACCATGAGGGCGAGAAATAAGAACAGCGTGGCACCCTTCATCTGTCTAAAGACAGACATCATGACCATCTTGTTTCACCTCGTGTCCTCGGCACACAGAAGACAGGAGACTCATATGTTGACTCACTGGCTAACTTCATTTTATCACTAATTGCTGATATGCTAGAATTTCCATGACAGTTCAGCTGTTAAAGACAAGAGTATAGAATATTTGAAAGCAAGCTGTCATAGAAGATCTGGGTCCCACAGACATTGTAGTCCTTACAGCCAGTACCTCCCCATCCCTCTTTGTACTTATTTTTTCCAACACAAGGAGAATAGAATATGGCTCAAAGAAGTTCCCCCCCACCGCTTCCCATCTCTTTTGATGTCTTTGAAGGGCTGAGGGCATCGCCTGCTTATGCTTTTGTCTTATGTCAGTCGAAATGTTCATATTTACATGTTTGTGAAGTTTTCGAATCTTATTACATGGTACATTATTCTATTCTAAAATCCCTCTGTTCTTATACTTTTAGAATTCAAATTAACCTGAACACTGACAAAAGGGCCATTTTCCTCTTTATTTTCAATTTCCCTTAATCCTGATTCTATAAGCTTTTGCAGTATATAACAGTTACTTATTTCAGTTATTGTATCCAAATTATTTCATGAGTGCTTGCAAAGTGCCAGGCACTGGGAGAGGTGTGGCAAATACAGACCCTGCCCTGCCGGAGTTTATAGTCCAGTGAGAGCAGGACATGGGCAAATTGTGTCATAGACACAAAGCTTGAAACAGAGAATACCAATGGCAGCATTTTAAGTCATGTGACAGAGACTGGAAAATGTGAGGAAATGATGTGGGACTGAGGAAGGAGGATGAACAAATGGACCAAATCCAAGGGTGTAGACAGGGGCACAAAAGGGGACAAAGGTTAGTGGCTGAAGCACAGATAGAAGAGCATATAGGTATTCTCAGGAGTACAGGCATGGCACGTGATCAGAAGGTGTTTTGGAAGGATTTCTTGGAATTCACCATGAAGAATAGATGGCGGAGATTGTGGTTAATGAAGAGGAGGTGGGGTGGTTTGACTGAGAAATGTCCCCTCCAGGCTCAAGTATGTGAACACTTGGCCTCCACCCAGTGGTGCTGACTAGGGAGGTTGAGCAGCCTTGCCACAGGGGAAGCTTGGGGTTTATAGCCTAACTTTGCTCCTAATTACTCTCTGCTGTGTGTTTATGCTTAAAGATGAGGTCTCTCTGCTTCCTGCTCCAGCCTTGTCAGCCATGCTACGCCCCACTGTCATGGACTCTCCTTCTGGAAAAGTAAGCTGAAGTAAACTCTTCCCTAATTGCTCTTGGTCATGGAATTTTATCACAACAGCAAGAAGTAACTAACACAGGAGGCCAAGTGGGGAGATTAGTTCATCTCTCCAGGACAAGATGAGGATGCACTGATGTTACACGTGGCAGTGAAGAGGGAGAGAAGTGACTGACTTGAAAACTAGTTGGAAGGTAGACTGACAGATAATCCTGTCATGCTTCTGCTTCAGTGGCCATCAGCCACCAACTCTGAAGCACGTGACATGAAAACAGGTCGAAATGAGAGATATTCTAAGTGGGAATAAACACCTAACTCCAAAGTCTTAGAACAACATAAATAAACAAAAAGGCCTAGAAATATTTCATTCATAACTTCAGATTAAGTGTACATTGAAATGAGAAGTCTTAGATGTATCAGGTTAAGTAAAACGTATTACAATTTTTCCTTTTTAAAAAATCCTATTAAGGGCTGGAGAGATGGCCTAGTGGTTAAGAGCGCTGACTGCTCTTGCAGAGGACCCGGGTTCGATCCCCAGCGCCAACATGGCGGCTGAGAACCGTCTTTGACTCCAGTCCCAAGGGAATCTGACACCCTCTTCTGACCTCCACAGCATTGCAAGACACAGTGCACACAGACTTACATGCAGATAGTACATTCATACACATAAAAAATGAATAAAAATTAAAAAAATAAAATAAAAATCCTATTACTAGCCAGGTGTGGTGGCACACGCCTTTAATCCTAGCACTTGGGAGGCAGAGGCAGGCAGATCTCCGTGAGTTCAAGGCCAGCCTGGTCTACAGAGTGAGTTCCAGGACAGCTGGAGCTACAGGGAGGCCCTATCTCAAAAAGACCAAAAAAAAAAAAAAAAAATGCTATTACTCAGGGCTGGATTGATGAGTCAGCAATTAAGAGCACTGGGTGCTTTTGCAGAGGGTTCAATTCCCAGCACCCACATGATGGCTAACAGCCATTTGTAGCTTCAGTTCCGGAGGAAATCCAATGCTGTCTTCTGACCTCCACAGGCATTCCATGACACAGATGGACTTACACACACCAGCCAGTGCACTCATACACACAAAATAAAAACAAAAAATAAGATATGTTAAAATGCTATTACTACAGTGTTTAAAATGATACCGTAGGAGCTGGGAGACAGCTTATCTAGAATGAAGCCCTGAGTTCCATCCCCAACACCACACAAACAAAAAGAAAACAATTACATCATTGTTCAAATGCTACACCGTGTGACAGTGCGTCTGTATTCATACAAATTCTCTTACCTCCAATCTCTAACAGTAACCCTTTAGACTAATGCTACTTCCTGGAAAAATACAAAGGAACCTCAGTTGTACATAACCACCCAACTAGTTAAAGCTGAGCTAAAATTTGGCTGGAGAGATGGCTCAGCAGTTAAGAGCACCGACTGCTCTTGCAGAGGACCTGGGTTCTATTCTCAGTACCCACATGGCAGTTAAGAACCGTCTTTAACTCCAGTTCCAGGGGAATCCGACGCCCTCTTCTGACCTCCGCAGCATTGCACGGCACAGGTGCACCAACCTACATGCAGACAGTACATTCATATAAATAAATAATTAATTAATTAAAAAGCTGAGCTAAAATTTGAAGCCATATGGTCTGATTCTGAATCCATGCTCTTAACTTCTGCACTTGCACTGTCTCTAAGAAAGATTTGATGCCAAACGTAAAACTATTCAGTTTGCCACAGCAACCTAAAAGCTGTGTTAGCAATTAGGGCACTGTACTGTCAGGTTCCCCATAGAAGGCCCTGTTTAAAGACATGTATATAAATGAGGAATTGAGGTATAAGATTCCAGAGCTGGAAGGGCCATTGGTCTGCTGTCCACGCGCTGGAGGCCAGGCAAGCTCATGGAGCAGCTCCAGGAGAGTCCGAAAGCCCTAGAACCAGGGGAGCCAGAGGGCAAAGTCCTAGTTCAAGGGCAGAGGAAGAGCAAAGGGTCCACTCAGGTAGGACGTCAGGAGGGCCCCAGCCTTCCTCCCTCTGCTTTCTGTTCTCTCCAGGTCCTCGGTGGATTGACTGACATCCACCCACCCTGGAGGAAGCACTGTATTTCACGTGTGGTATTACCAACTCAAATGCTAATCTTTTCAGAACAGCCATAAAACTGAGCAGCTGTGTTCCAGCTAAGTAGACCAAAAAGATTAACCACTCCACACACAGAAAGAATGCTAATTCTAAAGATCCGCTCGGTGTCCCTTGAGGTACTTGTTACTGGTGTGCTCCTTGTTGTCCAGGACAGTGTTATCTCTTTGTGCCTCATTTTCTCATGGAAAAATGCTAATAAAAGGTGTGTGCCACCACACCTGGCTTAAAGACGGCTCTTAGCCACCATGTGGATGCTGGGAATCGAACCCGGGTTCTCTGCAAGAGCAGTCGGCGCTCTCAACCACTGAGCCATCTCTCCAGCCCCTTATTTTAGTTCTTTAGTTCTTCTCTCTTTTTTTGGTCTTTTTGAGATAGGGTCTCTCTGTAGCCCCAGCTGTCCTGGAACTCACTCTGTAGACCAGGCTGGCCTTGAACTCACAAAGATCTGCCTGCCTCTGCCTCCCGAGAGCTAGGGTTAAAGGCATGCGCCACCACACCCGGCTTAGTTCTTCTTTTATGTCCCTTGTTTAAAGAAGTTTTTCATTGAAATTAAATTTAAAAAAAAAATCACAGGTCTCAATGCTTGGGGGAAAAAAAATCAGAATGCCCATCTGAAGTTTATGTAAAAATATACATGGAACTTTTATTCTCTTTGATGATTAGTTTTGATCATCACCTTGACACAATCTGGAATATCCTGGGAAGAGTGTCTCAGGATTGTCTAGATCAGGTTAGTCTGTGGGAATGTCTGGAAGAGGTTATCTTTATCAAGTTAATTGATGTCGGAAGACCTGCCCTGCCCATTGTGAGCGGCTCCAGTCCCTAAGTTTGGGATTCTAGACTGAAGAAGAGTGGAGAAAGCGAGCTGAACACAGGCATGTAGGCACGCATTCTCTCTCTCTCTGCTCTTGACTGGATGTGACTAGCTGCTTCAAGTTCCTGTTGCCTTGACTTCCCAACAGTGTTACTGTGAACCAAATGAACCTTTACCCGTCAAGTTGCTTGTGTGAGTGTATTTTAACACACCAACAAAAAAGAAACTAAGGACTCAGCTAAAATTATAGCTATAGCTCAGTTAAGGTCAGAGGGACTTACTATGTGACATTCTGCATATGCTGTTCTTTAGGGCCTGCTAGCTTGCTCCCAAGAGGTGCCTAGGAGTGTTTTGGGACTGACCCTATATACTGCTTCACTTAATATCACTCTAGTCAACGTAAGGGATACATAGATAGCAGAGTCACCTCAGGGAATAAGAGATCCTGCTAAGGATTCAGACTGCTAAAGAAGAAGAGACTGGAGTTACATACCTGACTTAGGGGATTGTGAGTGAAAAACTTGGGGGATTTATCCCAAGTGCTTGTGTCCAGGTATAAGAGTATTTCTGTCAAGTTTTTGCTTCTGTAACAAAAGACCACAGGCTGTATAATTTATGAAGAATGGACAGTTATTTGGCTTGCTGGAAAGTCCAAAACTATAGTGCCAGTATCTGGCAAGGGTCTTCATGCCCCGTCATTCTAAGTCAAGGTAAGACTGAACTTGTTTTTGTTTATTCTTATTCTTTTCTCCTCCTCCTCCTCCTCTTCCTCCTCCTCCTCCTCTTCCTCCTCCTCTTCTTCCTTCTCATCCTACTTCTTCTCTTCCTCCTCCTAATCCTCTTCCCTCTTCTCTCTCTCTTACGGTACTATAGGTTGAACCCAAGGCCTCGCATATACTAACCATGCACACACTTTTATAACAAATCTATTCTCTCAATAATTAATCTACTCCCACACCAACACCCTTCATCTATTCATGAAAGCAGACTCCTTATGACCAGTCATCTCTTATTAGAGCCCACCTTCCAACCTGTTGCATTGGAAAATAAGTATCTAACATGTGATTTTGTGCAGAGGGTTCATTCATATCATAGCAGAGGACATTATGGAGACCTAATATGTCATGTAAGAAAAGCAGGTGTAAGCAGGTCAAGCTCAGCCTCCCTTGAAATTACCTAAGACAGATCCTAAATTTTTATGATTGGCTTCAAAATGGCAGCAAAGATTAAGGACTGTCACTGCACAAAGAACAAGATTCTTTTAAGAAATATTTTTTATTTATTATTCTTAGTTTATGTGTATGAGTATATTGCCAGCAGGTAACTAGGTGCACCCATGTCATTCAATGAATGTGGGGGTCAGAAGAGGGCATCAGAACCCCTGGAACTGTAGTTAGCTGCCACGTGGGTGCTGGGAACTGAACCTAGTCCTCTGCAAGAGCAGCCAGTGCTTTTAATTTTTTTTTAATTTTATTTATTTTTGTATGTGTATGGGTATACTGTCTGCATGTAGGTCTGTGCACCCATGTCGTGCAATGCTGCGGAAGTCAGAAGAGGGTGTCGGATTCCCCTGGAACTGGAGTTCTCCTGGAATTGGAGTTACAGACGGTTCTCAGCCGCCATGTGGGTGCTAGGGATCGAACCCAGGTCCTCTGCAAGAGCAGTCGGTGCTCTTAACCGCTAGGCTATCTCTCCAGCCCCAGCAGCCAGTGCTTTTAAATGCGGAGCCATCAAGCCAGATGTAGTGGCACACACCTTTAATCCTAGCACTTGGGAGGCAGAGGGAGGCGGATCTTTGTGAGTTCAAGGCCAGCCTGGTCTACAGAGTGAGTTCCAGGACAGCTGGGGCTACAGAGAGAACCTGTCTCAAAAAGACCCCCCAAAAATGCTGAGCCATCTTTCCAACCCAAGAATAAAACTCTTATGCCAAAAAAATGGAATGGAATATTAACAACCAGGAGAGCTCTGTATGATGTAGCTTTATTTTGAAAGGCTATGCTAATTCTTAGCCATTGGTCAACTGAAAATGGTGACAGTCACTTATATTACTTCTGCATGGTCCCAGAGAAAGAAGAACATCATAGGCCATCAGGATAATAAACAACTTTGCCAGGATGGCAGAGTTGTTTATTAATTTCCTACTCCTCATCCAACAGGCTGGAGATATTATTTCTTAGAAGATCAAAGAGATGACTGTAAGCCAGATTCACTCCCTGTCATAAGTCATAAATACACATCATTAAACATATCCATACACACAGACTGCTTATCATGTGCATGCTAACATATACATACGTGCACACATTTAACACAGAGACATGCATATACACGCTCCAACCCTCGACCCACATCGCTAGATGTCCTACTCCTTTCAGGCTGCCAAAACAAAACTATTTTACATTGGGAACTTTGTAAACAACACAAATATGAATCCCAGGTCCCCACCCCCACCTTGCTTTTGGACTCCTGAGACCAGCCTTCTACTCTGATGAAGGCTATTACTGGTCACACACAGAGAATATATGTCTGAGAGATGTCCAGCCTGACATGACACATCTACAGTGGAACCTCTACACTTAAGGCTCATGGAAGGTACTGGAACAGAGAGTAGAGAGAATACGAATACATCCTTAAGTTCTCACCAACAAAGCTTCCTCATATAACTGAGTTCAATACACACAGAAGGTCACAACTGGCTCAGTTTAGAGAATAAGAGTCTGCAGATATTAAACCTCACTTGCCCAAGGTTCAGGGACCATTTAAGAAAGAGGAGGCAGACAGAGTGTAAGAGCCAGGGTTGGTTTATGAACATAATGAAACAGACTTTCAGGCCGCTAGGAACTTGTTCATATGAAATGCAGCAATGCCAACAGTATGTACAAGACCTGTGCCGACTCGAGGAGACGAAAGCTCAGCATAGAATGGGGGAAATTCAAAGCAGATGCTAACCCTGGCCAAGGAATTATTGGCAAATGATTATTGTGGAGTGAGGGATAATAAATCTTTAAGGGAGTGACACTAGATAGGCTGACTGGACTCCAGCGGAGGAACTTGCACTGAGGGACACCTGGCTAGAAGTGTTTAACCAATTAGGACTTAACATATACCTAAAATCTGGTGGGAGGGCTACAGTGTGGGGGAAGGGGATCTAAATTTGAATTTGATTAATATTTATTGTATAAAATGCACAAAAACTCAATAAAAATATGAAAAATTTAAAAATATGAATCCAAGTTCTAGAGACTATGCAGAATGAAAGCACTGCGTGTTTGCTGTTTACTGAAGCTTCTCTCCACATCATAAATGGCACCTGCTTCCTGGTTCAGGTTTCTGTCCACCACCTATTGGCCTTGTTATTAGACTTGTAGGAGGACAGAATATCATAATGAGCACATGGCAGAGCAAAACCACAGACCTCACAAACCAGGGAGCAACAAGAAAAAGGCCAGAGTCTCACAATCCTCTTTGAAAGCATACACCCAGCGACCTGGAGCCTTCCCACTCGTCACTTTTCTGTTGCTGTGATAGAACCACCATGACCAGGGGAACTTCTAAAAGGAAGAGTTTATTTGAGCTTATGATTGACAGTTCCAGGGAGTTAGAGTCCATCATGGCAGGGAAGCATGGTGGCCGGGGCTGGAGCAGAAAGCTGAAGTTCCCATCTTCAAGCAGGCACAGGAAGGAGAGAGAGAGAGAGAGAGAGAGAGAGAGAGAGAGAGAGAGAGAGAGAGAGACCTGAGACCGGCAAGGATTTTTGAACTCTCTAAACCCGCCCTCAGTGACATGCTTCCTCCACCATGGCCACACCTTCTAAGAGCTCCCAAAACAGCACCACCAACTGGGGACAAAACGTCTGAATACTTGGAGCCTATGGGGGACACTCCCATTCAAACCACCACACCGTACTAATCAAAGGTTCTGCCACCTATGAACAATGCTGTCCTGGGGACTAAGTCTCTAACACATGAGCCTTTGGGGGAACATTCAAAATACAAATTATGCCAGGCATGGTGGCACACGCCTTTGATCCCAGCACTCTGGGCAGAGCCAGGTGGATCTTTGTGAGTTCAGCTTGGTCTACAAAGTGAGTTCCAGGACAGCTGAAGCCGCAGAGAGATCCTGTCTCAAAAAAGACAAAAAAAAAAAAAAAAGCTACATCCAATCAGCCAAGCTTAGAAATAATTGAAAACAAGAAAACAATTTAATCTATGGGCACCTGTAGCTAGGTGGACAAAGAGGCCCATCTTTCAGTAATAAATAATAATAATAATAATAATAATAATAATAATAATAGACGATAGTTCAGCCAGCTGTCAGAAATGTGGGAAGCAGTTATTTGATACAACTCACTGTGTATACAAAAGGGATGAGGACCCCACCTTCAAGGAGACTTACAGCTCTTGGCTGTGCCTAAACCTTGCCTGGAGGAGTGTTAGAACTTTGGAGACTTACTCTCCAATTCTCAGTCATGGAGAATCATCCCAGAACTCTAAGCTCACTTCCTGCTCTACATCTACACAGATGTCAGTAACTACAGCGGAATCAATGCGCACTCCCAGCCATCCTCCCTGCATTCCAAACAGTAGCTTCTCTCTTCTTGCTGTCTAATGTAGACAAACAAGATAAAGGAGAGGAGAAAAGGAGAGAAGAGCTTATTTAGACATGCATTTTAAGTTCTGCCTAAAAAAAAAAAGATAAAGATCTCCACCTTATTTGCTAGCCCTGTTCCATTATTTATGCAAACATGCTAATGATTTCCTAATTGATTGGTTACTTTTCTGTTGTTGTGATAAATCACCAGGAGCAAGGGAACTTACAGGAGGAAGAGGTTTTTTTTTTTTTTTGGCCTAGGGCTCCAGTCCATAACGGTGGAGGAGGGGCAGCAGCAGATGGGGCTGGAGCAGAGCCGCCTCTCTTTCAAGCAGGCACAGACAGAAGAGCAGAACTGGAAATCTGAGAGGCAGGCAGGTCTTTGTGAGTTCAAGGCCAGCCTGGTCTACAGAGCGAGTTCCAGGCCAGCTTGGGCTACATGGAGACCCAGTCTCAAAAAGACCAGAAAAAAACAAATCTCAAAGACCCATAAAGCCCACGGGCAGTGACAAGCTTCCTCCAACAAGGCCATGCCTCTTAAAAGCACCACCGACTTGGGACAAAATGTCCAAATACTTGGAACCTATGGGGGACATATTCATTCAAAGCACCATATGGATGGAGCCAAGGAAGCCAAGAGGAACTCTAGTAAAAGCCTAATTGTAATAAACCACTGACTTCAGGCTGAAGAGATGGCTCAGTGTTTAAGGGCACTGGCTGTTCTTGCAGAAGAACCAGGTTCAAATCCCAGCTAACAACTGCTATAACTCCACTTCCAGGGAATCCAATACCCTCATGTGTCCTCCACGGGGAATGTATGACATGGATGCAGCTACATACATGCAGACATAACACTCATACACATAAAATAAAAATAAATTAAAAAAATAATATAAACCACTGACTTCTTAACACTACTAACTTTTTTTATTTATATTTTTTTAATCAAATCTAGACCCGTGAACACTACTAACTTTGAACCACTGTAGCCTCATATAGCCAAAAGCAATCATCACTCAAATTTCTAACTACCCAAAGCAATTCTACAGTCCTCATTAGGATCTCCTGAAACTAGCAAATCTATCCTCCTATTTGGCCTTCTCAGTGACAGGCTGATTTTTTTTTTTTTTTTGGTAACAGGTTGATTTTTAATAACATGCCCTATATACAGTGTATATCAGTATATATCTAACCATGTGGTAAAGAGAATGCACAGTAAAATTATAAAAAGGCTCAGTGCCTTTGTAGCAACAAAACACAATAACACTGAGTAATGGGAGAGTCTACTGTATGTACTAAGTTGTCTGACAGCACAAAATATCAATAAGAGTGGCTACTCCACTCTCTTCATAAGAGAATTAACATCTACATGGCTTCTACATTAGTCTAAATAAAAGACATGCCCAGCAACAAGGAAAAGTTTGTTGATGTAATATTTTCTTCTTTTGTCGTATTATGATTTTTTTTTATAAACCAAATAATGAAAAACAGAGAAAATGTTATCCACTCTCCTAAACCAAAGTCCTTTGGACAATCTGCACAAGTGATGATTACAGTATGGCATTCCTTGGTATTTTCAGTGAACTGGTTTCAAAACTTGCCACAGTTAAAACTGGGATTGCTCATGTCTGTCACGTACAACAGCGTGGTGTTTGCACATCTTCTTGCATGAGTAGCTGGTGCTTTTAACCACTGAGCCATTTCTCTAACCCTTCTTCTTGTATATTTTAAATCATCTCTTCAGTTACTTGTAAGATCTTCTATAAGTCCTATACACCAACTTCTTAACATGGATTTAGCACAATGCTTCACACACACACACACACACACACACACACACATTTCAAATTTAGTTTTCTGGAGTTGACTGGATTTTTTTCCCTCCTGAACAGTTTCCATCTGCAGTTGGTTGACTCTGTGGATCCATATTCCATAGACAAGCCAACCATAATGACATCACCCAATGTATGAGATGAAGCTTTAAAATATTTTTATTTATTAATTCTTGGATATTTTCGCACAATGTATTTTGATAATATTCTCCCCCATCTCCTTCCAGACCCACCCCCACCTCCTTACCCATCCAACTTTGTGTTCTTTTTAATTTTTTTTTTTTCTCACAATGTCTCACACTCCACATCAGGTTCCACACTCAAGAGTAATATGACTATGTGTTGGTGCATGCCTTTAATCCCAGCACTCGGGAGGCAGACAAGTGGATTTCTGTGAGTTCAGGCCAGCCTGGTGTACATAGCAAGTTACAAGCCAGCTGGGCTATAGGGAGACCCTGTCTCACACACACACACACACACACACACACACACACACACACACACACAAAGCTAAACAAAGAGTAATATGGCTACACAAATTGGACTTGATGAGACCAAAGTTTTTAAAGAGGGACTTAATAAAAATAGTTTTGTTTAGGGACAGGGAGATAGCTCAGTCAGTAAAATGCTTGCCCTGTAAATGAAGACCTGAGTTCAATCCCCAGGGAGATCTCTGGGGCTTGCTGGTCAAGCAATGTAGTCAAGTTGGTGAGCTCTAAGTTCAGCAAGCGACCCTGCCCAAAAAATACGTGAAAAGTGACTGAGGTAAACACCCAGCGTTGAACTCTGGCCTCCACACGCACAATGAACATAAACACACACCTGTATGTACACACAGAATCACACACACACAGACACACACACACAGACACAGACACACACACACACACACACACACACTACTTTAGTTCTCTATAGAGACTGTTTAGCGGAAATCAAAGGGGCTGGCCTGGTCTGCTGCACAGGGAGCTGGGCAGAGCGCTGAGGAAGCGTGAGCTCTGCAGTTCAACTGGCCTGCCTTCAAAGCCAGCCCTCACTTTCTGCTTGATTATTATTATTGTTATTATTATCATTATCATCATTATTATTATTATTATCATTATCATCATTATTATTATTATTATTATTATTATATTTTGTCTTTTTGAGACAGGGTCTCCCTCTAGCCCAACTGGCCTGTAACTCAAGACGCAGACCCAGCTGGCCTCGATTTCACAGAGATCTACATGCCTCTGCCTCCCGAGTGCTAGGATTAAACATCTGTGCCACCACGCCCAGTTTACTGAACATTCTTGACTGAAGGCCGATCAGAGGACTAACAGTGGACCTGTTGTCTTTATTCTCCAACCACATCAGCTCTCATAAACAACTGCCACATATAAAGACTGTGTTTCTGTCACTCAGCAGGCTGGCTCCCCAACGCTCACATCTGCTCCAGAATACTTGCTGCAGGGTCTGGGAGTTTCCCTCTCCCCCACCCCTTACACACTCCTAAGGGTGACCCTGACCGTGGTTCCCCATGGTGCACCACAAAGTGTCCACCAACAGAGTGGTTTACAGTTTCGGGGTCCTCGTAGGTAAAAGGAATAACAATAATTGGGACAGTAAAAGGACTAAATGAGGTGATAAAAGCAAATGCTTTTACAGAGTTTCGTGTGTAGCAAACGCCCAACAAATCTTAGATATTACTACTATTATAAAGATTTATTGGGCTAGGGATGGACTTCAGTTGGTAGAGTGCTCACCCAGCCTGCATGAGGCCCTAGGTCTGATCCCTAGCACTGCAGAAACTAAGCACATGCGCATAGTCTCATCACTTGGGAGGATCAGAAGGCCAAAACCTTCCTAGGCTATTCAGCAAGTTCAGGGCCAACTCTGGGCTACAGGAGAACAGGTCTCAAACAAAAAGAAGACTTACTGAGTGCCCCAAACAAAAAGAAGACTTACTGAGTGCCCCAAACAAAAAGAAGACTTGCTGAGTGCCCCAAACAAAAAGAAGACTTACTGAGTGCCCCGAGGAGCTGCCAGCCCTTTCTCTGCAGATAAAGTATATGAAAGTAAACTCCCTTTTCCAGACAAGATGGAAATCAGAAAATGTTCACCTTCTAGAAACAAAGTTATTTGTTGTGGGAATGCCTTCATGATCATTAAGAAGACTTCAGGAAGCAGCTTGTCATCCAAAGGAGGCCCATAGATCTCCTGGACACTACTGTGAGAAGCACTCAATGGATGGACACTGCGTGGGGGACGTA
Organism: Rhizomys pruinosus; assembly: GCA_009823505.1. Taxonomy (NCBI): domain Eukaryota; kingdom Metazoa; phylum Chordata; class Mammalia; order Rodentia; family Spalacidae; genus Rhizomys; species Rhizomys pruinosus. The sequence continues at coordinate 629,272 of VZQC01001212.1, forward strand.
AGTGGGAAGCTGCCGGACCCCACGGCAGGGACCTCAGAACACACAGGCATGAGCCCTGGGGACACACATAGCACACTGAAGGCAGACTCACAACCCTCACAGTTAGCAGAGTTGTTTATAGGAGCTGATGTGGGGCTGGGCACAAAGGATAACGGGTCTACTGTTCTTTGTCCTCTGAGCAGCCCTGGGTCGTCTTCCTCCGGGAAGAATGCCAAAGCCACCAGGCCTAGAAGTGATCAATCTTCCATGAGAAAACAAGGGAGGCAGAGAGAAAATGCTAACTCCTATCAAGAGCACATCCTACAGTCTACTTTTTAGCTACTTTGGTTGCAAATCAGAATCACAGCAACCTTGAACAAAGCCCAAACTGTTCTCTTCACCCACCCTCACACCTCACCATCCCTCTTCCTTCTCCTTCTTGAGGGAGGAATTGCTAATAATATTTCATAGAACTCTGCTCTGCTGTGTCCGGTGTGTGACTACAAGTCCTCATCACACTCCATTACCAGCGTCTACTAGCATCCAACCAACATTAGCAAATCCAGTGGACCTAACTAGCCAGCACTGAGCAAGACAGAGTTACACATGGAGACCTAGAGATACTAAATACCCCAAGCTAAAGGAATCAGAGATTCGTACTACTTCTATGTTTCAAACCAGAGAGAGTAAAATAATAAAATTAAGAATATTGATTTTGGGGCTGGAGAGATGGCTCAGCAGTTAAAAACACCGACTGCTCAAAAAAAAAATAAATAAATAAATAAATAAATAAATAAATAAATAAAAAATAGGCCCAGCAAGGTGGCGCACGCCTTTTATCCTAGCACTTGGGAGGCAGAGGCAGGTGGATCTTTGTGAGTTCAAGGCCAGCCTGGTCTACAGAGTAAGTTCCAGGACAGCTGGGGCTACAGGGAGACCCTGTCTCGAAAGATCAAAAAAAAAAAAGCACCGACTGCTCTTGCAGAGGACCCGGGGTTCGATTCCCAGCACCCACATGGTGGCTAAGAACCGTCTTTAACTCCAGTTCCAGAGGAATCCGACGCCCTCTTCTGACCTCCATAGCATTGGCATTGCACAACACGGGTGCACCAACCTACATGCAGACAGTGCACAAACCTACATGCAGACAGTACACAAACCTACATGCAGACAGTACACTCATACACATAAAAAATAATAAATTAAAAAAGAATATTTATTATTTTTATCTTACCTTAGATTTTATTGTTTTCTCAAATCTGTTGTGAAGTTTCCAAATGTTTCTAGTTCCTTCCTCTCCCATACTGTCTTCAATGTGGAGGCCATTCAGGACTGGATCTGGCCTCTCCGTCTAAGAGCACTTCTCCATTTTAGAGCTTTCAACATTTAATACCCTCCCAGTGTCACTATCGATAGAGCTTTGAGCAAGCTCAACCTTTCTCTGGAAGTGGTGATTTAATGTGTGAATTATATGGTTATTAGAATGGGTGTCAGGGAAACAGTGTAATATATGTAATGTGGAGGCTGATGGGGCTGGAGGAGCTGAATCTGTCAGAATGATTTCTGGTGCATCTTTTAACGCTTATGTCAATTATTCTTAAGGCCAATCATTCAAATCTGTCTATTACTGTCTAATAATAATAATAATATTTTTCACTTAATGTTGCACCTTTCACCAGAGGATTCCAAAGAGCTTTGCAAACATTCATTAACACTTTATGAAGTGGGCAGGTAATATATAAATACCAAAGTCACATGTCTCTGAATAGCAGCCAGTAATCGTTCCCTTGACACCACATTCAGTTAGAGAAGAAAGAAGAAAAGGCCACATAAATGAAAAGTCAGATGCCATGATTACCCACATTTACTGGGCAGCCGCAGCAGTCTGACAGCCATGAGGCTCACTTTATTTCCTCTTCATGTGGTAGGGGAGGCAATTTTCTTCCTCCTGTCACCTGTCCCTCTTCCTAGGACACGGTCCAGAGTGATGTACAAACAACTGGAATGCCAGATTCCTTCAGTCTTGCACTGTCAAAGTCCCCGCTAAAAGGAGGCCATCTTGATGAGAATAGTCCTGCGAGATGATCCTTACAAAGTCTCCTACCTACCTTCACCCCATCCTCAGAACATTATGGGATGATAGACAAGGCACGCTGGAGCATCCTGTCAGACAGTGGGTAAGAATGTCACACTGCAGGAGGAAGTGAGTCTAAGTGTAAGCAGTCACTCACTACCCAAGAAGTGACCACGTGAAGGGTCCCTGAACACCAAGGTTCTAGGTGCTCAGGTTAAGCAGCTGGTTGGAAAAGGTAGAAGAGTCACTTCTGAACCCCTTTGTTCTATGAAGTATATATGTATTGGAAAATATAGATAGAACCAGAACCAATAGCTTATTTTGTATGTTGCTTTGGCTTGGGTGTGAGTGTGTGTGTGTGTGTGTGTGTGTGTGTGTGTGTGTGTGTGTGTGATCTACCTTTGAATATGCTAGTCAGGATGGACAGAATCAGAATGTAGCACTAAACATCATCAAACCCCCAGGGCCTAGACACAGTGAATGTTTAGCTTTTGTTCCTGCTTGACCATTGTATGTGCAGAGAGTTCTTTGGGATGTTTGTCCTCTGTGTGGTGGCTTGTCACCACCCCAGGCTTCAATCTTGGGCATGTCCATCTTAACAGGCTCCTTGATAGTTCACCATGGTGGAGAAAGATGAAGCACATACCTGCTCTTGAATACTTTCCTCAGAGGTTGCACACATCCTTATTAGTCTTGTCATAGGGACTGGAAGCAGTGGTCACACTGTCACACAGGAAGCATCTGCTTCATATGTCCAGAGAGGAGGAGAATTGGAACACTAGCAGCATCCAGCACAGTGATTAAGTGCTGGTTTAATTCCATATTGGAACTGTAGAATGTTCTCTAAACTGCAAAGACAACGTGATCAAGCATAAAGCAGGAGTGGTAGGACACCTGAGTTGGCTTGCTTCACCTTGTGCTCTGTGGAGACATAGAGTGGATGAACATGTGTTCAGTATAGTATAGCCCAGCTACGACCTCCTTTTTCTTCCTGCACAAGCCCAAACTTTCACCCAACAATTACTAAATGATGTTTTTTTTTCTCATTTTTGTCCATTAATAAAGAAATGGACAGCATATTCCTTTCTTTATGCAAGCTAAACTTCTTTTAAACAAGGGGTGTTTTCTAGTTTTGCAAAAATATCTTGCATTGGGGGAAATCCTGTGAACCAGTGTTTGCACGATGACTGAAATGTTCTGGCCTATTCGTTGAAACTCAAGAACTGGTCGGTCGTCTTGAGCCGTATTTCCTCTTGACTCTCACCAGTGTGTCATGTGTTGCGTCCTAATCACTGCTGACACAATTGGGGTAGGAAGATATTTTTCACTCTAATCCACTCTCTCTTTTGTAAAAGATGAGTTTTTTTTTAAAGAAGATTTTGTATTCTTTATATCAGAACGAGCATGAAGCAAAAATGTGCCATCCCTCTCTTGACTCACACGATTCTCCCATCCTCCCACCCCATCATCATCCATCCTCATTTGGAAGCCGGCTCAAGGCAGAGTCTACTGTAGCAACCAGAAAAGAAAAAGATAAAGGGGAAGGAAATGAGAAATTCTTCTCGTCACAGTCAAGTTCCTGACAACCTTTCATTCTAATTCTCCATACAGTGGGGAAAAATGGATCTGGGAAAGAATATAGAAGAGAGGTTGTACTACTTCCTAGTTATGGATGTGAACAATTTGTTTAATCTTGTGGCTCTCCAGTTACACATCTTTAGAAAGGATATCTATAACTGCCAATGCTGTGAGACTGTCATGGGGAATGGATGATACAATACATGTGAACCAGCATACAGTGACCTCTAGCATATTCCTTAAGAAAAATGGTTCATATTAGTTCCCTATAATGGGACTTGAAGGAACTAAGGGGATTCAAAAATCATACCTTTCCCCAGGAGCCTCTGCCCTCAGGGATTCACATTCTGGTTGAAGTACCTTCTTTGTGCTTCTACCCCATTAACCTCAGGGCCCTTCTTTTCAGAAATTGGCCTCAATCCCAACCCACTCCCTTCCCATACTCCTGTACAAAGTATTCTTTTCCAAGCATGCTGATAAAGTCTGCAAGAAGACCTTGACCAGACGTCAGCAAAAGCACTGGGAAGGGATTTCCAGCTGCGCTGCCCAGCCTGTGACAGCACAGAGGACACATTGATGCTAGTTCAGATGTAGGGGGCACAGACCTTCCAAAGTGAACCCACACGTGACCTCCCAACCTCACAGCCAGAAACTGAAGGCCTGTCTATAGATGCCCTTGATTCTATTGCTAATAACTATTGGGCTAAACAGACACATCCCCCAAGACAAAATAAAAAGCCTCTTTTATTCATTTATTCATCCTCTGGCTCCTGTCCTGAAGCTTGTGTTCACTGAGGTATGCGTAGTCAGTGTCCTTTTACCTATCTAAATCCTTGAAAACAGTCACTTTATTACCTCCCTCTACCATCTCATTTGAGTTGGATGCTTTCTGCTGGGCTTCAGGGATGTAGGGAAGTAGACAGGCAAAATGATTGCTGGTACTGCTTACAGTGTAAAAGGAGAGGACTGCGCCTGCAAGGATATTCCAGAGCATGGCTAGGAACAGCTCTCTGAGTGACTTACCTGACTGGTGAACAGAGTTCAGTACAGCTGTGGGGCAGAACATTCCAGACAGAGGAAAAAGCAAATGCAAGAGACAAAGAGCAGGAAGAGTTTTGCATGGTCTCAGAAGGAAAACGAGTCAAAGAAGTGAAAGACATGGAGAGTCCTAGGTGATCAGTGGAGGAGCCGGAGTTGAGTTCACTGTAAAGTGGGGAAGATGAAAGCTGTTTAGGCAGGAGATGGATCTTCAGGCGCACATTCTGAAAGGCTCCCTCGGGCTCATCTGTGAGAAGATTTGGGGGAACTGGGAAAGTGGGAAGGCCCACAAGGAACCTCTCTCTGGTGTCAGTCCAAAGGAAAGAGGATGGTGGCCACACCAGGTGACAGTGGTAGAGACAGACAGTGATCAATTTTGGGCTAGGACATACAGTGAAATGTGATCTGAGAAGTTGGGGGGGAATGAGGAGGAATTAAAGATGGCAGTGGACTTGGGACAAGCCCATGCACAGAGAAGGGGACTATGGGTGGGGTGGGGATGGAGTGGGAAGTGGATTAGGGCCATTTTATTTGGGAGGAGACAATTTAGACAAGATATCCAAGTGGAGATGCCAGGATAGAAGATTTACATGTGGGTATCATTGGCATAAGGAGGAACCAGCCACCAGCGGCAAGAGAGAATGAGACGTTCCTGGGTCCCCTCTGAATCTGCGAAGATGGGCGGAAATCACCATCTAATTGCTCCTACGTTTCCAGCTGCCGCTCTCAACAATGCTTCTTTTCTTTCCTTCATTTCCGATTTCCAAATTGAGTGTCTTCAGGCCTGCAGAAAATAAGAGGCCAGGTTCCAAGCCACAGGCCTTGAATACTAGTCTCTTAGAAAAGCAAAGCAGTCTGGAGCTCATAGAGAGGCCTGATTGTGTTTTTAATCCATAGACCCTCTCTCTGCTCAATTTCTGTCTAAGGGACAGGAGAGATAGCCTAACTCATTCATGTTTTAAACTTTCATTGATTATTTGGTATTGAGCTCAGGAAGCAATACCTCCAAGCTCCAAAGTGGTTTGATTTAGAACTAAAGGAACATTCTCTAGGTCTCTTTCTGAGCCTCTCCTGCCTGCTTCTAGCTTTCTCTCCCTCTCCCAAAGCTCACAGAGGGTCTTCCTCTGAAGTTCTGTCCCAGAAGCAATGAAACTACTATGAAGTCTCATTAGCCAAGAGTTATTGTTGGGAGAAGAGACTGAGGGTCTCCGCACCCTGGATGCCACCCCCATCCTTCAGACAGGCAGCCTGTATTTGCAGGCATCCTCATATCGCTCTTGTAGCAGACTGTTCTCACCTGCCAAGATACCTCAGCCCCTCCTTAGCATCTTTTCCTCTGTGTCACTCAGAAAGTTTCTTAAGCTTCAATCATTTGGCTTCTCTGAAAGAGAAGTCCTTACTTGTGTACGGACTCCAGGCTGTGATTTTTGCCTGTGCATCTTAGCAAATTTCTCTCTCCTTCTCCTTAGTCTGTCTACTGTCAGTTTATTTCAGCAAAGCTTCCATCCCCTCCTACTATGAGTCAGTGTCTGAGCACTGGGGTGATAAAAAAAAAAAATGAGAAAACAGACAGGTCTCCAGCTTCATGAACTTACGCTCTAATAGAGAGAGAGAGAGAGACAGGTAATGAAATAGCCTGGAGAGTGATGGCTCCCATCTCTAATCCCAGCACCCCAGTGGCTGAGGAAGAAAAATTAGAACTGGCTCAAGAAAAGAAAGAAAGAAGAAAGAAAGAAAGAAAGAAGAAGAAAGAAAGAAAGAAAGAAAGAAAGAAAGAAAGAAAGAAAGAAAGAAAGAAAGAAAGAAAGAAGAAGGAAGGAAGGAAGGAAGGAAAGAAGAAAAAAGAAAGAAAGAAAGAAAGAAAGAAAGAAAGAAAGAAAGAAAGAAAGAAAGAGAAATACAGCCTGGCATTGGGAAAACAATGGTGCCACTTAAGCAGTGACATCTATGATGCCCCTCCTGCCCAGGACCCATTTCAAACTCCAGTTCAAATTCTATCTCCCTTTAATGGTTTGGATGTGTCTCCCAGAATCCTTGTGTTGGAAACTTAATCACCAAGGTCATATGCTAGTAGTATTTGGAGATGTACCATTTGGTAGTTAATTAGGATTAGACAAGGTTGTGAGGGTTGACTCTCCTCATAGGGTTTTATGGCATTAGAAGAAGATGATGGGGCTGGAGAGATGGCTCAGCGGTTAAGAGCACCAATTACTCTTGCAGAGGACCTGGGTTCGACTCCCAGCACCACACGGTTGGCTAAGAACTGTCTTTACTCAGTTCAGGGGAATCCAACACCCTCTCTTCTGACCTCCGTGGCAATTGGACGACATGGGTGCACCAACCTACATGCAGACAGTACAATATCATACACATAAAATAAAATAAATACATTTTTATTAAAAAAGAAGAGGGAGTGAAGGATGAGAGACACACAAGCTAGTCAGCTTGTTCCACCTTGCCCAATGATATGCAAATATGAGCTGAATAAACTTTTATTCTTTATAAAGTTCCCAGTCTGTGGCATTCAGCTATAGTAACAGACAACAGACCAAGAGTCTCTAAGTCCTTCCCAAACCCTGTAACTCATATTTGCCTTTCTTCTCTCTGTACTGCCTCAGTGCACACAGTCAGGGCCACACATTTAGATATTATTTTGAAACAGCTTTACTAATTTTGCATCCCCAGCTGAGCTCCCAAGCTCTCTAAACTAAAGGACCAGACTTCGTACTTCTTGTGTCATCAACGGCACAAAAGTGATTAAAAAATGTGATTGACTTACTCACTAAGTCATTTTCTTATTTTTTATTTCATTTTTTTGATTTTCATACAATATAGTTTGATGGCATTTAGATCTCCTCCCCTGTCCACATCTCCCCTCACTGCCCCCAAACCAATTTAATATATATATATGTATGTATATACATATATATGCCACCTATAGAGTCTGATTTGTATCCCCAAATGTTCTTCACTGTGGGTCCATCAACTAGCTCCACCAAGAGTCCCATCCCTTTAAAACACTCTTTCCCCTCCCAGAAGCCATCAACTGCCAAAAGTTCCTTAAGGCGGTTTGGGATTTCTTCCCCATGTCATGCTGGGATTTTGTCTGGTTTGAGCCTGTGTAGAGCTTGTGCACACGGTCACCACTGCACCAGCGTTCCTATCAGCAAATGTCCAGCTGTCTGGAAGACTCTTTCCTTGTGGCCACCCACACCCCTCCGGCTCACATGATCTCACTCATAGGTGGAAAATCAAAATGAGTCATAGTTAAATGCAAACAGGAAGTGCTGATTTGCTAGCCCACGGAATGATATCAGGATGATAACGTGCTGTGTATTTCAGAAAAGACACGAAGGACTATGGATGCTCTCCTCACCAAGAAATTATAAATGTCTCACGACATACATATTTTGACTTAATTATGGATACCCGTATCAGAACACCACATGGCACCCATAAATATGTATAACTTTTATGTTTTATGTGCCAACTAAACAAATAAAATTTTAGATTTTTATAAAAGAAGAAAAGCATAGGAGCTAGGGAGAGAGCTCAATCAATAATGTGCATTTTTTCTTAATTTTTTTTTAATTTTATTTATTTTTGTATGTGTATGAATGTATTGTCTGCATGTAGGTTTGTGCACCCGTGTCGTGCAATGCTGCGGAGGTCAGAAGAGGGTGTCGGATTCCCCTGGAACTGGAGTTCTCCTGGAATTGGAGTTACAGATGGTTCTCAGCCGCCATGTGGGTGCTGGGGATCGAACCCGGGTCCTCTGCAAAAGCAGTCGGTGCTCTTAACCACTAGGCTATCTCTCCAGCCCCAGTAATGTGCATTTTACATAAGCACAGGACCTGAGTTTGATCCCCAGAACCCATGTAAAAAGTTGGGTGTGAAAGTGTACGCCTGTAATTTCAGTGATGGGGAGACTATGCAGTTCAGAAACGGCATTAGCCAGCCAGTCTAGCTGAGCAGGTGAGCTTCCAGTTCAGTGAGAGACCCTGTCTCCAAAGAGTAAGGTGGAGAAGCAAGTAAATAAGACAGACAGACAGACAGACAGACACACACACACACACACACACAGGAAAATAATGTAGAATAGACTTAGTAACTGTCTAAATATATATTGTCAAAGCTGACAGATGTTTTTTCTTCAGTGGATTTTCCAAATAAAAATGGAAGTTAATAACCAAGGTAATCTACAGGCTTCGTTAGCAAGATGTGACTTCACACAATCAAGCAACTCCTGCATAACTTATAAGCAAACATGTGTGACCAGTCATACTCAAGTTTTCACTCAAACCATTGACAAGGCCCCAGTTCCTCTACACTAGGGAAGAATATTAACACCTGTGCTTTCTCTCCTCCATCATTGGCTCCTTTACATGGGTCGGTAAGACAAGGATGAGAGGGACAATTATGGATCACATGACCCAGGATGGGAACCAGCTCTGCTCTTCGCTCTGCCATGTGCCTTCAGCCTGTCACATCTGCACATCGGATCACCTCCTACAACCAGTAAACGGAAAACTAAGCCTTCCGGGAGGCCTGGCCTAACCTCAAGCTTTCCAGTGTGAGCTGAAAAAGCAGCAATTGGAGGACAGGGATGGTTCTACTGTGGAAGGAAGGAGGAAGAGCTGGCCACATCCTCTAGCATCAGGATTTGCTCCTTGTGTGAAGAGTTGGTAAAAAGCTTTAGAGGGAAGGGGAAATGGGTCTAAATTCGATTGAGAAATGTTGTATGAAATGCACAAAGCTTCAATAAAAAATTGGCTTTAAAAAAAAGCTTTAGAGGAAGGATGATTAATTAGCACTCAGAAGCTTCCAACACAACTAAATCCCCCTGATTACAAGGAGTCTTAGATAAGTCCTTGCAATATTTAAATGTTCAAACAAGTCAGCAGTATTCTATACATGGTAAGGATTAGAAAGAGGAGTCTGTAATTGCTTCCTGAGAAATGGAGGCTGATCTACGACTATGGTTTCAGGGAATATGATTCTTCAAGACTTCTCCAATTAAGAAATTTTCCATAGACACTATTTTAGCAAATAAAAAGCAAAACTACTAAACATGTTTCTAATTTTTTTAATTTGTAATTTTTTTTTGTCTTTTTGAGACAAGGTCTCTCTGTAGCCCAGCTGTCTGGAACTCACTCTGGTAGACCAGGCTGGGCTTGAATGCACAAAGATCCTGCCTGCCTCTGCTCCTGAGTGCTTAGGATTAAAGGCGTGCGCCACCTACGCCCAGTCTAAATTTGTATTTTTTTTTTGGTCTTTTTTTTTTTTTTTTTTTTGAGACAGGGTCTCCCTGTAGCGTCCGCTGTCCTGAAACTCCAGGCTGGCCTTGAACTCACAAAGATCCGCATACCTCTGCCTCCCAAGTGCTAGGATTAAAGGCGTGTACCACCAAGCCCAGCTAATTTTTTTTTTTTTTTTGTTTGTTTTTGAGGTGTTTGCTTGGGTATGTAAGTGCACCATGTGCATGCAGTGCCCACAGAGGTCAGAAGAGGTCATTGGATTCACTGGAACTGGAGTTAGAGACAGCTGCAATGTTGGGTGCTGGGAACTGAACATCCATTTCTACAAGAGCAGCCTGTGCTCTTAAACGGCTGAGCATCTTTCTCCAACCCTTGAACACGATTTTTAAATTATTGTTTTAGGTTATACACAAAGTGGCTTTCATCACAAATTTTGTAATATTATATATATATATAATTTTGTGATTGTACTTTGCTGAACATATATTTTAATGATTATGAAAATTTCAAATTGACATTTTGCATCTCTTATAATGTGGCACCAAGAAAGACACAAAGCTATTTCATTGGCTTTCCTTAAGAAAATTTGTAACTAGAATCATGTCATAAGAAAACAATCAGATGTGCCCAAATTGGGGGATATTTTACCAAATATCAGTCATGAAATACAAAGAAAGACCTGGAACTGATTGAAGATCAAAGGAAAGTGATGTAGCTTAATTTGTAAATGCAATGTAGGATCCAAACAATGAAAAAAAAAAAAAAAACATCTATTAGAAAAGAACTCATTTAGGCTGGGCATGGTGGCAACACACCTTTAATCCTAGCACTCGAGAGGCAGAGGCAGGCAGATCTTTGTGGAGTTCAAGGCCAGCCTGGTCTCAGAGTGAGTTCCAGGAACGCTGGGGCTACAGGGAGACCCTGTCTCAAAAAAGACCAAAAAATAAATAAATAACTCAATTTAGGTCACTGGTAAATCTCTGACTGTGGATTGCATATTAACAGGAAGTGGTCTTATGAAATATTTGTTGACAGTATTATTATTGCCAGAATTTACTGTCGAAAAGTTCACCAAGGGGCTGGAGAGTTGGTCCTAAGCATTAAGAGCCCGACTCTCTTGCGAGGACCAGGGTTCGATCCCAGCACCACATGGTGGCTGAGAACCATCTGTAACTCAGATTCCAGGCGAACTCCAGTTCCAGGGAATCCAATGCCCTCTTCTGACCTCAAGGCATTGCACAACATGGGTGCAACAAACCTACATGCAGACAGTACATTCATACACAATAAAATAAATAATATTTCAGTGTGGTGGTAGTGACACCTTTAATCCTACGCACTTGGGAGGCAGAGGCAGGTGGATCTTTGTGAGTTCAAGGCCAGCCTGTCTACAGAGTGGTTCTAGGACAGCTGGCTCAACGGGAGACCCTGTCTTGAAAAAAGAACCAAAATAAATAAATAATAAATAATAATAAATAAATAAATAATTTTTTAAAGTTCACCAAAAAATAAAGTAAAATAATATTGTATATTCCCATACCACATGACAGACATTGGAGATCTTATGCCAAGAGAACAAACGAGCCAGGAAATTAAGGGTGGATCATCTTGGTGAAGCTAGCAGAGCAACTCTGTTCTCACTCTTGCAACTTTTTAAAAAGCCTGAAATCTTGCAATGAAAAGGTTAAATTTAAAAGAGAGAGAGAGAGAGAAGAGAGAGAGAGAGAGAGAGAGAGATGTGCCCTTGCGCATACACACACACACACACACACACACACACACATCACAACAAATATTAGTTTTTTTTTTTATTAAAAAAAGTGTCCTCCAGCAAGATGGGTTAATTCCTGTGCATTTTTGAAACTTTGAGAAAGAATTAAGTCTTGGGATTGCCATAAAAGATACTAAATAATTTGTAACAAATCTCCAGATCTCACTAAGGCTGTCATTTTGGTCACATGGCAGGGGAATCTGTCTGAGCACTGCTTTCTAATTTACATGTCAAACCCCAGAACTTGCCAGACGTGTGGGGCTTCAGAAAGCAGCAGCTAGCGAAGCCGGCTGCTCTGGCTGCTCTGTCGCTCCGGCTGCTTTGGCTGCTCTGGCTCCTCTGGCTGCTCTGTCCGGAGGCACAGGCGGACTTTCTTACTTTCCTCCCCACCCTGGCTTGCACGGCCCTCGCTGTGTTTCTCACTTGTTTTTTTTTTTCACATAAATTTATTTTTACTTTTTTAACAAATCTAGACCCGTGCTCCCGCCCATTCCCCCACCCCACCAGAGCTCATGCATTCTGCCAAAAATGCTTTTTTTCATCTCTTTCTTCAGTCTTTTCTCAATATTCTCCATGAGGAAGTTGACTGTTTTGAGCAGAAGTTCATTGTTTCAGTCAGTTTTTTTTTTTTTTTTTTTTTTTTTTTTTGTTGTTGTTGTTGTGTTCTTACTTGCACTTTCTTCACCCTGCTTCAGTCTAACATAATAGCATAAGAAAATTCAAACAAAGGAGTCATTTATATCACAGATTGTGTTTTTAAATACATTCACATTGTAAGCTGGGTGTGGTGATGCATAACTTTAATCCCAGCATTGGGAACGCAGAGCAGGTGGATCTCTGTGAGTTCAAGGACCAGCCTGGTTTACAATAGTGAGTTCCAGGCAGTTGGGGCTATAGGGAGATCCTGTTTCAAAAAAGAACACACACACATACACAACACACAACAACACACACATAAATAAATATATATATATATATATATATTTTTTTTTTTTTTTCCATAATTGGGTCTGGTAATGGATGGTGATGTAGTTCAGTTGATAGAAGTGTTTGCCTAGCATGCACAAAACCTGGTAATCCCTAGCACCATTTAAATAAGGGACAATGTCCCCTACCCATAATCCTAGCTTGGGAGGTAGAGGCAGAAAGAGCAGAAGTTCATGGTCATCCCTGGCTATATAGTAATACGTAAGACCTTGTCTCAAAAATAGGTAAATTGCAGAATCCCACCCCACCACTATCTCCACACTTCCCAGACTAGCCCAGATCTCTGTACTCCAGAACGGCCTGGTGAGTTAGCCAGAACCCTGTCCACCCCATAGTCACCTCCACACTCATAGTCCTAGCCATGATTCCTCCCACTTGCAACACCAGACCACCCTGTGATCACTCCTGTCCCTCCAATCAAAAATCAATAGAGAGAATCTGAAGCATTGACCAACTAACTATTAATGCCAGATTTGAAATCAACCAAGCTTGAACAACAACAGAAACAGACCAAGCTTCCACTCAACAAAGGCAGGCTAGAATTTCGTATCAGAAACACAACCAACAAAAAGTAGTCAATATGCCAAGTCACATGGCAAAAATACAAACAATATAAAAGCCAGGAGAGTGTGGCCCCACCAAATTCCACTAGTTCAAAAGAAATGTTCTACAGTGAAACTACCCAGAGGACCACTTCAGGACACAGAACTTAAAAGGACAGCATGAACATGACCAGAGAATTCAAGGAGTACAAAGGACATAGGAACAAATGCCTTGAATGGTTAATTTACTTTCCCAAAGACATACTAACCTATGGCTATAGTTTGCTATGGTTTGTCCTCCAAGGTGTTCAGGTGTTGGATGCTTGGTCTTCACAGTGGTGGGGCTGAGGTGATACAAATCAACTGATAAGGCCTCACGAAAGGTAGTAAGATGATGGGGGCCAGGTGCAGAGGTGCACACCTTTAATCCCAGCACTCGGGAGGCAGAGGCAGGTGGATCTCTGTGAGTTCAAGGCCAGCCTGGTCTACAGAGCGAGTTCCAGGCCAGCTGGAACTACAGGCAGACCTCATCTCAAACACCAAAAAAACCCAAAAAGGTGCATGGGGAGACCACCTTTCCTAGCTTGCTTTCTGTCCGTCGCTGTCATAAACGCCATGGCCAAAACCAACCTGAGGAGGAAAAGGTTTATTTCATTCTACAGTTAACAGTCCATCATTGAAAGAAACCATGGTGGGACCCTAGAGCAGAACTGATGATGAAGTGCTTCTTACTGGTTTGCTTACTCCCAGCAAACTATGTCACCTATCTTTCTTTTTTTCATTTTTTATTTAAACAGTAATTATACTTACGGCAACAAACATGAGGAGTGTCCCCATACCAGCCCGATTACACCTGCATCCAGTTTTCTGTACGCACGGGGTCCCTAAGCCCAATTGGAGAGGTTTCCTTACACACACAAAAAAAATCCCAGTCCATTTTTGCTGTATATCTCACAATTTATCCCCCTCCTTGGCTTCTTACAAATTCTGGCGTGCCACCTCTTCTGCGGGAGTCCCTGGGCTTCGGAGGGGAGGGTTAAAGAGAATAGAGAATATCCCAGAGTTTTTTTCTTCTTTCCCCTTTCTTTCCTCTTTTTTCCCTCTCCTCACTTTCTGAGGTGACACTAAATTCTGACTGTAATTCGTCACAGTGGGTCATTTAGCAGTCTCCTTTTAATTCTAGTAATAAAAGACAAATAGCAGCACATATTAAAATTGTAACAAGTTATTCTATGGGTACAGACACGTATACTTGGAGATATCTTGGTTGGGGCAATTATAACTCTTTGACAAAGGGATGCTAATAACTTTCCATTATGGTAGATAGAATCCCTCTGACATTAGGAGGCACCAAGGCTACAGTGTCAGCCAGGTTGTAAGCTATATTTCTTATATACCCAGGCCCACCAGCCCAGGGAATACCACCTAAATAAGCAGGATCTCCACTTAACATAGCAATCAAGAAACCTCCCACAACACACAGGCAACTGATGGAGGAAATTCCTAGTTTGAGGCTCCCTCTTCCTGGATATATCAGGTTGACAACCAAGATAACCATCCCATCACCATTCAGAAGGGAAAGAGTTACTGTGGGGAGGCTGGCACCACCCCTGAATTTCTCTTCTGTGTGTGCCAGTTTTACAAATATTCTTACCATAGCCAGGCGTGGTGGCACACGCCTTTAATCCTAGCACTTGGGGAGGCAGAGGCAGGTGAATTTTGTGAGTTCAAGGCCAGCCTGGTCTACAGAGTTGAATTTTAGGACAGCTGAGGCTACAGGGAGCCCTATCTTGGAAAAAATACAAAAAACGAACAAACAAACAAATATTCTTACCATTATGGTGCCACCTACCATGAGACACTGATCAGAGCAAAGAAGCTGCCAACACCACCTGAACCTCCAGAACCGTGAGCTAAACATAACTTTCCTCCTTCTTCCTTTCCTTCCTTCCTTCCTCCTTCCTTCCTCCTTCCCTTCCTTCCTTCCTTAATTCTCTCCCTTCTGTCCTTCTTCACTTTCTAAAATTATTTGAGTTTTTATATTATAGTTTTGAGATGGTTCCCCTGTACCCTCAGCTGGCCTGGAACTCACTATGATTAGAACAGTCTGGTCTTGCTCTTATATATATCTGCCGAGCCTCTGCCTCCCAAGTGCTGGGATTAAAGGCATGTGTCACCATCCCTGTCCTAAGTGTATTTCTTTTTAAAAAATACCCTAGCTTCGGGTCTTTTGTTATAACAATGAAACATATTGTTCACATTTATACCTCATCAAGTGCCACACACCATCTTGGATTTTACCAGATAAGTAATGAGGTCACATGGAAATGTCAGAGCTTTAACTCAACCAAGAAAATGACATGTACTGTGATATGAATAATAAAGAATGAATAATAGAATGGGAGGGGAGGTGGGAGATAAGAGAAGGGAGTGTATGAGAATAACTAACACTAAGGACCTTTTGAAAAAGTCATAGAATGTGGTAAAGAAGCTTCCTAAATATATACATAGACATATAAAAAGAGATTTAATGGAGTTAACCCTATAAGGGGAAAACAATGTTCCTACAAGATACCACAAGCTGCCACATAAAGAGCACAATGCCAAGAATGGACTCCCTTTTTGGTATGTTGTTTTCCAAGGGGTCCCATAGACTCTCAAACAATACTGGCTCATTGCCATTTGCTCTTGGCTACCCTCCAGAAATGGATGGTAAGACTACTGCAAAGACACTGTATACACTATATACCTTAGACATAGAACATGGAGAGAAACGAAGCTATATATTGACCTCAAGGCTACATATCTACTGGCTAGCTTTCAAGCACTGGGACAGTGCTATGTGTGCTACTAGAAGACGAAAAGTAATCATCAGTCTTAACCAGTTGTGAACTCTATGAGTGATAATAATGACTGGCCTGGGGCTCGGAGAGATTGGCTAGCGGTTAAGAGCGCCGTGACCGCTCTTGCAGAGGACCCGGGTTCAATCCCCAGCACCCACATGGCGGCCGAGAACCAGTCTGGAAACTCACAATTCCAGGAAGAACTCCAGTTCCAGGGGAATCCGAGACCCTCTTCTGACCTCCGCGGCATTGCGACACAGGGTGCACAAACTTGCATGCAGACAGTCATTATACACATACAGAAATAAATAAAATTTAAAAAAAAGATAAAAAAAGAATAATGACTGGCCTGGCAAAATATGCCCTCTGATGCAATATCGGCACAAATGTTATAGAAATAATCAACCACTTCTGCTTTGACTTAAGGCTCGTTCACAACATGGTGACCATATCTGGCACTGTTATCAGGATCAAGAACCTGTGACTAGAAGTCTCTGGCCACAGGGGAAACCCTATTTTTATTCTGCTAATGGATATAATATTAAACCAACTCATTTTTAAATATATTTTATTGTTATTTNTGGGTGAGGAGGCCTATGCAGCTTCCCTCTCCTAAAGTTTGTATGGGGAGGGGGTGGGCTGGAGGCATGGTCCTTGTGAGGAGGCATTAGTTAGGGAGATATTAGACAACCCTACCCCCTGTAAGACACCTGGTTTGCCTATAAACATATCCAACAATCTTTTCCCAAATCTGCTCAGAACGAGGACAACATTGCATGGCTACCATTTACAAGAGTCAGTATTTGCTGTTTTGGGGTGTTGTTTTTTTTTTTTTTTTTTTTTTGAGACAGGGTCTCCCTGTAGCTCCAGCTGTCCTGAAACTCCAGGCTGGCCTTGAACTCACAAAGATCCGCATGCCTCTGCCTCCCAAGTGCTAGGATTAAAGGCGTGTACCACCAAGCCCAGCTAAATTTGTATTTTAATGTAAATGTATGTTTTACCTGTGGGTATGTAAGTGCACCATGTGCATGCAGTGCCCACAGAGGTCAGAAGAGGTCATTGGATTCACTGGAACTGGAGTTAGAGACAGCTGCAATGTGGGTGCTGGGAACTGAACTCCAATCTTCTACAAGAGCAGCCTGTGCTCTTAACGGCTGAGCCATTTCTCCAACCCTTGAACACGATTTTAAATTATTGTTTTAGGTTATACACAAAGTGGCTTTCATCACAAATTTTGTATATTATATATATATATATATTTGTGATTGTACTTTGCTGAACATATATTTTAATGATTATGAAAATTTCAAATTGACATTTTGCATCTCTTATAATGTGGCACCAAGAAAGACACAAAGCTATTTCATTGGCTTTCCTTAAGAAAATTTGTAACTAGAATCATGTCATAAGAAAACAATCAGATGTGCCCAAATTGGGGGATATTTTACCAAATATCAGTCATGAAATACAAAGAAAGACCTGGAACTGATTGAAGATCAAAGGAAAGTGATGTAGCTTAATTTGTAAATGCAATGTAGGATCCAAACATGAAAAAAAAAAAAAAACACTATTAGAAAGAACTCATTTAGGCTGGGCATGGTGGCACACACCTTTAATCCTAGCACTCGAGAGGCAGAGGCAGGCAGATCTTTGTGAGTTCAAGGCCAGCCTGGTCTACAGAGTGAGTTCCAGGACAGCTGGGGCTACAGGGAGACCCTGTCTCAAAAAGACCAAAAATAAATAAATAAATAACTCATTTAGGTCACTGGTAAAATCTGACTGTGGATTGCATATTAACAGGAAGTGGTCTTATGAAATATTTGTTGACAGTATTATTATTGCCAGAATTTACTGTCGAAAAGTTCACCAAGGGGCTGGAGAGTTGGCCTAGCAGTTAAGAGCACCGACTGCTCTTGCAGAGGACCAGGGTTCGATCCCCAGCACCCACATGGTGGCTGAGAACCATCTGTAACTCAGATTCCAGGCGAACTCCAGTTCCAGGGGAATCCAATGCCCTCTTCTGACCTCCAAGGCATTGCACAACATGGGTGCACAAACCTACATGCAGACAGTACATTCATACACATAAAATAAATAAATATTTCAGGGTGTGGTAGTGCACACCTTTAATCCTAGCACTTGGGAGGCAGAGGCAGGTGGATCTTTGTGAGTTCAAGGCCAGCCTGGTCTACAGAGTGAGTTCTAGGACAGCTAGGGCTACAGGGAGACCCTGTCTTGAAAAAGACCAAAATAAATAAATAAATAAATAAATAAATAAATAAATAAATAATTTTTTAAAGTTCACCAAAATATAAGTAAAATATATTAGTATATCCCATACCACATGACAGACATTGAGAGATCTATGCCAAGAGAACAAACGAGCCAGGAAATTAAGGGTGGATCATCTTGGTGAAGCTAGCAGAGCAACTCTGTTCTCACTCTGCAACTTTTTAATAAGCCTGAAAATCTTGCAATGAAAAGGTTAAATTAAAAGAGAGAGAGAGAGAGAGAGAGAGAGAGGAGAGGAGAGATGTGCCCTTGCGCATACACAAAACACACACACACACCACACACACACACAAACACACAAATATGTTTTTTTTTTTTATTAAAAAAAGTGTCCTCCAGCAAGATGGGTTAATTCCTGTGCATTTTTGAAACTTTGAGAAAGAATTAAGTCTTGGGATTGCCATAATAAAGAATACTAAATAATTTGTAACAAATCTCCAGATCTCACTAAGGCTGTCATTTTGGTCACATGGCAGGGGAATCTGTCTGAGCACTGCTTTCTAATTTACATGTCAAACCCCAGAACTTGCCAGACGTGTGGGGCTTCAGAAAGCAGCAGCTAGCGAAGCCGGCTGCTCTGGCTGCTCTTCGCTCCGGCTCGCTTTGGTGCTCTGGCTCCTTGGCTGCTCTGTCCGGAGGCACAGGCGGACTTCTTACTTTCCTCCCCACCCTGGCTTGCACGGCCCTCGCTGTGTTTCTCACTTGTTTTTTTTTTTTCACATAAATTTATTTTTTAACTTTTTTTAACAAATCTTAGAACCCGTGCTCCCGCCCATTCCCCACCCCCCAGAAAAAGCTCATGCATTCTGCCAAATCATGCTTTCATCTCTTTCTCAGTCTTTCTCAATATTCTCCATGAGGAAGTGTGACTGTTTTGAGCAGAAGTTCATGTTTTCAGTCAGTTCTTTGATGCAGTCCTTTCTGTTGTTGTTGTTGTTGTTGTTGTGTTTCTTACTTGCACTTTCTTCACCCTGCTTCAGTCTAACATAATAGCATAAGAAAATTCAAACAAAGGAGTCATTTATATCACAGATTGTGTTTTTTAAAATACATTCACATTGTAGCTGGGTGTGGTGATGCATAACTTTAATCCCAGCATTGGAACGCAGAAGCAGGTGGATCTCTGTGAGTTCAAGGCCAGCCTGGTTTACATAGTGAGTTCCAGGCCAGTTGGGGCTATAGGGAGATCCTGTTTCAAAAAAGACACACACACATAACAACACACAACACACACACACATAATTATAATAATATATATATATATATTTTTTTTTTTTTTTTCCATATTGGGTCTGGTAATGGATGGTGATGTAGTTCAGTTGATAGAAGTGTTTGCCTAGCATGCACAAAACCCTGGCTCAATCCCTAGCACCATTTAAATAAGGGACAATGTCCCCTACCCATAAGCCTAGCTTGGGAGGTAGAGGCAGAAAGAGCAGAAGTTCATGGTCATCCCTGGCTATATAGTGATACGTAAGACCTTGTCTCAAAAATAGGTAAATTGCAGAATCCCACCCCACCACTATCTCCACACTTCCCAGACTAGCCCAGATCTCTGTACTCCAGAACGGCCTGGTGAGTTAGCCAGAACCCTGTCCACCCCATAGTCACCTCCACACTCATAGTCCTAGCCATGATTTCCCACTTGCACACCAGACCACCCTGTGATCACCCCTGTCCCTCCAATCAAAAATCAATAGAGAGAATCTGAAGCATTGACCAACTAACTATTAATGCCAGATTTGAAATCAACCAAGCTTGAACAACAACAGAAACAGACCAAGCTTCCACTCAACAAAGGCAGGCTAGAATTTCGTATCAGAAACACAACCAACAAAAGTAGTCAATATGCCAAGGTCACATGGCAAAAATACAAACAATATAAAAGCCAGGAGAGTGTGGCCCCACCAAATTCCACTAGTTCAAAAGAAATGTTCTACAGTGACAACTACCCAGAGGACCCCCAGGACACAGAACTTAAAAGGACAGCATGAACATGACCAGAGAATTCAAGGAGTACAAAGGACATAGGAACAAATGCCTTGAATGGTTAATTTACTTTCCCAAAGACATACTAACCTATGGCTATAGTTTGCTATGGTTTGTCCTCCAAGGTGTTCAGGTGTTGGATGCTTGGTCTTCACAGTGGTGGGGCTGAGGTGATACAAATCAACTGATAAGGCCTCACGAAAGGTAGTAAGATGATGGGGGCCAGGTGCAGAGGTGCACACCTTTAATCCCAGCACTCGGGAGGCAGAGGCAGGTGGATCTCTGTGAGTTCAAGGCCAGCCTGGTCTACAGAGCGAGTTCCAGGCCAGCTGGGACTACAGGCAGACCTCATCTCAAAACACCAAAAAAAACCCAAAAAGGTGATGGGGAGACCACCTTTCCTAGCTTGCTTTCTGTCCGTCGCTGTCATAAACGCCATGGCCAAAACCAACCTGAGGAGGAAAAGGTTTATTTCATTTTACAGTTTACAGTCCATCATTGAAAGAAACCATGGTGGGACCCTAGAGCAGAACTGATGATGAAGTGCTTCTTACTGGTTTGCTTACTCCCAGCAAACTATGTTCACCTATCTTTCTTTTTTCATTTTTTAATTTAAACAGTAAGTATACTTAGGCAACAAACATGAGGAGTGTCCCCATACCAGCCCGATTACACCTGCATCCAGTTTTCTGTACGCACGGGGTCCCTAAGCCCAATTGGAGAGGTTTCCTTACACACACAAAAAAAATCCAGTCCATTTTTGCTGTAATCTCACAATTTATCCCCCCTCCTTGGCTCTTACAATCTGGCGTGCCACCTCTTCTGCGGGAGTCCCTGGGCTTCGGAGGGGAGGGTTAAAGAGAATAAGAGAATATCCAGAGTTTTTTTCTTCTTTCCCCTTTCTTTCCTCTTTTTTCCCTCTCCTCACTTTCTGAGGTGACACATCAAATTCTCGAGACTGTCCATGTGAGTCATGTAGCAGTCTCCTTTTAATTCTAGTAATAAAAGACAAATAGCAGCACATATTAAAATTGTAACAAGTTATTCTATGGGTACAGACACGTATACTTGGAGATATCTTGGTTGGGGCATTATAACTCTTTGACAAAGGGATGCTAATAACTTTCCAATATGGTAGATAGAATCCCCTGACATTAGGAGGCACCAAGGCTACAGTGTCAGCCAGGTGTAAGCTATATTTCTTATATACCCAGGCCCACCAGCCCAGGGATATTACCTGGAAATAGGCAGGACCCTCCTACATTAATTAGCAATCAAGAAAATGTCCCTCACATACTCATGGGTCAATCTGATGGAGGAAATTCTCCAGTTGAGGCTCCCTCTTCCTGGATATATCAGGTTGACAACCAAGATTAACCATCCCATCACCTTCAGAAGGGAAAGAGTTACTGTGGGGAGGCTGGCACCACCCCTGAATTTCTCTTCTGTGTGTGCCAGTTTTACAAATATTCTTACCATAGCCAGGCGTGGTGGCACACGCCTTTAATCCTAGCACTTGGGAGGCAGAGGCAGGCGGATCTTTGTGAGTTCAAGGCCAGCCTGGTCTACAGAGTGAATTTTAGGACAGCTGAGGCTACAGGGAGACCCTATCTTGGAAAAATACAAAAAACGAACAAACAAACAAATATTCTTACCATTATGGTGCCACCTACCATGAGACACTGATCAGAGCAAAGAAGCTGCCAACACCATGAACCTCCAGAACCGTGAGCTAAACAAACTTTCCTTCCTTCTTCCTTCCTTCCTTCCTTCCTTCCTTCCTTCCTTCCTTCCTTCCTTCCTTAATTCCTCCCTTCTGTCCTTCTTCCTTTCTAAAATTTATTGAGTTCTTTATTATAGTTTTTGAGATGGGCCTTCCTGTACCCTCAGCTGGCCTGGAACTCACTATGTAGAACAGTCTGGTCTTGCTCTTATATATATCTGCCAGCCTCTGCCTCCCAAGTGCTGGGATTAAAGGCATGTGTCACCATCCCTGTCCTAAGTGTATTTCTTTTTAAAAAATACCCAGCTTCGGGTCTTTTGTTATAACAATGAAAACATATTGTCACATTTATACCTCATCAAGTGCCACACACCATCTTGGATTTTACCAGATAAGTATGAGGTCACATGGAAATGTCAGAGCTTTAACTCAACCAAGAAAATGACATGTACTGTGATATGATGAATAAAAGAATGAATAATAGAATGGGAGGGGAGGTGGGAGATAAGAGAAGGGAGTGTAGAGAATAACTAACACTAAGGACCTTTTGAAAAAGTCATAGAAATGTGGTATAGAAGCTTCCTAAAATATATACATAGACATATAAAAAAAGAATTTAAATGGAGTTACCCTATAAGGGGAAAACAATGTTCCTACAAGATACCACAAGCTGCCACATAAAGAGCACAATGCCAAGAATGGACTCCCTCTTTTGGAGTTGTTTTCCAAGGGGTCCCATAGACTCTCAAACAATACTGGCTATTGCCATTGCTCTTGGCTACCCTCCAGAACTTGATAGTAAGAACTACTGCTAAAGACACTGTATACACTATATACCTTAGACATAGAACATGGAGAGAAACGAAGCTAATATTGACCTCAAGGCTACGTATCTACTGGCTAGCTTTCATAGCACTGGGAAGTGCTATGTGTGCTACTAGAAGAGAAAAGTAATCATCAGTCTTAACCAGTTGTGAACTCTATGAGTGATAATAATGACTGGCCTGGGGCTGGAGAGATGGCCTAGCGGTTAAGAGCGCCGACCGCTCTTGCAGAGGACCCGGGTTCAATCCCCAGCACCCACATGGCGGCCGAGAACAGTCTGAAACTCCAATTCCAGGAGAACTCCAGTTCCAGGGGAATCCGAGACCCTCTTCTGACCTCCGCGGCATTGCACGACATGGGTGCACAAACTTGCATGCAGACAGTACATTCATACACATACAGAAATAAATAAAAATTTTAAAAAAAGATAAAAAAAAATAATGACTGGCCTGGCAAAATATGCCCTCTGATGCAATATCGGCACAAATGTTATAGAAATAATCAACCACTTTCTGCTTTGACTTAAGGCTCAGTTCACAACATGGTGACCATATCTGGCACTGTTATCAGGATCAAGAACCTGTGACTAGACAGGTCTCTGGCCACAGGGGAAACCCTATTATTATTCTGCTAAATGGACATAATATTAAACCAACTCATTTTTAAATATATTTTATTGTTATTAAACTTTTTCATACATCATACATCATTTCTCAATCCAATTTAGACTCATTTCCCTTTCCATGCCCCTAAACCAACTCTTGATCATTTATTATATGCAGACATTAGTGCATCCCTCAACACTCTAGAGATGGCCTAGCGGTTAAGAGCGCCGACCGCTCTTGCAGAGGACCCGGGTTCAATCCCCAGCACCCACATGGCGGCCGAGAACCGTCTGAAACTCCAATTCCAGGAGAACTCCAGTTCTAGGGGAATCCGACATCCTCTTCTGACCTCGCAGCATTGCACGACACGGGTGCACAAACTTGCATGTAGACAGTACATTCAAACACATACGGAAATAAATAAAATTAATTTAAAAATTTAAAAAAAAAACAGAAGCTTCTTTTGCAGCAGATGGTAATTAACACAGAGATCCACAACTGGTCAATGTGTAGAGGATAAGAGATTGCAGAGTGCTCAACTCTGCATGGAACATCTATATCACACCCTTCTCCCAAAGGCTCAGGGAGCATTGCAGAAGAGGACACAGAAAGATGATGAGAACCAAAGGTAGTAGATGTACAGAACAAAACTGTTTCCCAGACCCCACAGAGCAGCTGTACCTGTAGTACACATAACATCTGTGCAAGCTCAAGCATGGAGGGGAGAAGGAGGCATCAAGTCCCAGCCCTAGCTGAAGAACTACTGGTAACTGGTAACTGCTAGGAGAGGGAAAGTAAGTTTTTTTTTAAGGGTGTGACACCAGGTAGGTTGTCCATGTTCCAGGGGATGGACCCACATCCAAGAGTATTTGGAGAACACAAATTGGACTCCCTAGGCCTTTAAAACATAGAGAGAAGACAGGAAATGAGTGGGCAGGAGGATGGGGGTGGAACTGAGAGGCAATGGGGGGATTGAATATGATCAAAATGCATTGTATGAAATTCTCAAAGAATCCATTAAAATATTATTTTAAGAACGATGAAAAACTTTTCTGTTAAATCCTCACTTTTTTGCTTAGATCACTCAAACTTCATACTTCTGGGGGGCAACCCATGGTACCATCTGTTCTCTGAGAGTTTCATGAACAATCTAGGATGGCCTTTTGAACAAGAATCACATTCAAAATGTCTCTTTTATACAGGCAGCTCCAAATGCTTCAGGATATAACTCACACATTAAAAAGTACAATACGAAATGTGAAGATCTGTCATGCATACTAGATAAGTAATGGTAGTAAAAAAAAAAAGCCAATGATATTTTAAAGATATTTTAAAGATTTAGTATTTATCATTCTAACACAGTTTTTATGTTTGATGTTAGACAAAGCGATGAGCTCACTTCTGAATCAATGCTACTTTATTGCTGGCTGTTATATTTATGAAATGTTACTGTGAACAAAGCTGAGCAGGCCAAGTCTATTCCCAACATGACCTATAAATAATGTAAGTAAATAAACTAAGCAAATCTTCATGAAGCAATACATTATTTATTATTTCTTGCTGCTGAAATATGAGTTTAAATTTTGGTTATGTATTAATGTAAGATCTTATCTTTTTCTAGGCCTCCCTAGGGTGTCCGACCTTAAAATTTAACTCAGAATTAACCTTCCAGGCCTTCTCATTCCAGTAACGAAAGCCGTATTCCTTCCAGAATCAGGAGGCAGGAGCTGGACCACAGAAGCAACATTTTCATCATAGGCCAATTATCTACAATTATCCCCAAAAGCCCACATCACCTCATAGTGTGAGTAATCCACGTGAGCACCCTGTAGGCTTTGGACAGCTGGAAAAATTACAAGAAAAAATTACCAGGTATTGTGGTTAAAAGTGATGTGTATGGGGGTGTTGATTCGACAAGTAATGGCCCTCAGATAATTAATCTTCATTGTCAATGACTACCATAGGAATCACCAAGGAGGTACCTCTGGGTGTGTCCGGGAGAGTGAGTCTGGAGAGGTTTAACTGAGGAAGGAAGCTTCCCCTGGAAGTGAGTGGCATAATCCCATAAACTGGGATCCCAAACTAAATAAGAAGGGGGGGGGGAGCGAGTTGATCACCAGCACTCATCAACATTCCTCTCTCTACATCCTGTGGCTGCAAGATCAACGGCTTCACACTGCCGTCTCAAGCGCTTCTGCTGCTACACCTCATCTGCCACGGTAGACTGTCTCCTCCAACAGACCATGAGCCAAAACAAGCCTGTCCTTAAATTGCTTCTTGTGAAGTCAAAGCACAAAGGAAAGTAATTAATGCACCAGGGTAGATCTCATTAATCAAAGTCATGTTAATTTTCATATACTTACTCCAAATGGGAGTTGCTTACATTTCTTCAACTAATAAAGTACATTTAACGATTTATTCTTTCATTTCAAAAAAACATTGAATCCTCTGATGAGACCATGCCCTGTTCATATCCGAACATCAAGTGAGCCAGATAGGTGAGGGTCTCTTCACAGAGATGACTGTCACTAGAGTGAGAATTAAATAGCTAAAAAGAACCTATAAAAAGGTGCAGTGGCGGGGCTGGAGAGATGGCCTAGCGGTTAAGAGCGCCAACCGCTCTTGCAGAGGACCCGGGTTCGATCCCCAGCACCCACATGGCGGCCGAGAACCATCTGAAACTCCAATTCCAGGAGAACTCCAGTTCCAGGGGAATCCAAGACCCTCTTCTGACCTCCGCGGCATTGCACGACACGGGTACACAAACTTGCATGCAGACAGTACATTCATACACATACAGAAATAAATAAAATTAATAAAAAAAAAATTAAAAAAAAAAAGGCACAGTGGCACACACCTTTAATACCATCCCTTGGGAGGCAGATTTCTGTTAGTTCAAGGCCAGGATGGTCTATATAGCAAATTCCAGGCAAGCTGGGGCTACAGGGAAACATTGTCTCAAAAAAAAGATAAATAAATAAATAAATGAATACATAAATAAATAAATAGGAAAGATGAACATGATTACTTCAATAGTAACAAAGAAAATAATTCTGATGTGATAGAAAATGATGATGTCACCCTAGAAGTAATATCTGAACAGGAGCATCCTAAAGATAAACACTTTTTTTTTTTTTTTAATTTCTGTATGTGTATGAATGTACTGTCTGCATGCAGGTTTGTGCACCCGTGTCGTGCAATGCTGCGGAGGTCAGAAGGATTCCCCTGGAACTGGAGTTCTCCTGGAATTGGAGTTACAGACAGTTCTTAGCCACCATGTGGGTGCTGGGGATCGAACCCGGGTCCTCTGCAAGAGCAATCGGTGCTCTTAACTGCTAGGCCATCTCTCCAGCCCAAGACAAACACTTTTTAAATAAGAATCTTCTCTCTCTGTCTCTCTCTTGTTTTCATCATTAGCTTTCAGCCTTTTTTAATTTTTAGCTTTTTAAATTATTTTTTATGAGTATGAGTGTACTGTCTGCATGTAGGAAGGTACACCCGTGTCGTGCAATGCTGCAGAGGTAGGGAGTCAGATTCCCCTGGAACTGGAGTTAAAGATGGTTCTTAGCCGCCATGTGGGTTCTGGGAATAGAACCCGGGTCCTCTGCAAGAGCAGTCGGTGCTCTTAACCACCGAGCCATCTCTCCAGCCTCAGCTTTTAGCCTTTTTAAGTGTCAGTTGATCTTCACAGATACATAATGCTGGAGCTTGAATATGATCCCTAAAGTTGATGGGTTGGAAACTTAATTCCCAATGATTTTGAAAAAAATGAGCTTTATAACAGGTGAGAGCTCTTCCCTCAAAAACGGCCTAAATGTCATTCTTGTGGGAATGGGTTAGCTATTACAAAGCAGGCTTGTCACAAAAGCAGCCTCTTGCACTTTTGCTGTCTTATCCCTCCAGTTTCTGCCATGGGATGATGGAGCACAAAATCATCCTAAGATATCGAAGCCTGCAGTACTGTACTAAATCTCTGTTCTCTATCAGTCACCCAGTCTCAAGTATTCTGATAACAGCAACACAGATTAAGGTTCATAGGGAAAATGTGGTACAAACCTAGAGAGGAAGCATTCCAGAATCTTCTCAGAGAGTACGGTAAGAACACTGTTAGGCAAGTGCCGAATGGTAGATGCCGTCCCTCTCAGCAAACAGGGATCTAAAATGACACCTGGAAACAAAATTCGGAGGCAATAGATGGATCGGTCCAGGAAGTGGCTTATTAGAGCATCACAACAGAGGGAGAGATGAACTAAGGGAGTTTCAGACAAACCATGGTGGGTCTGTCTGTCTGCCTGCCTGCCTGCCTGCCTGTCTGTCTGTCTGTCTGTCTGTCCATGGGTTCCAGGTGCACATATGTGCGCATGCATGTAGAGATCAAGCTTTGATCCCTTCCCCAGCCACTCTCCACCCTGTTTTTCTGAGACAGGGTCTCTCATTGGCCTGTGGACCACTGATTTAGTTAGGCTGACTAGCCAGTGAACCCCAGATTCACCTGTCTCTGCCCCTCAGTGTCGGGACTCTAGGAACCTGCCACAAGACCTGGCTTTTTAAAAATAAAATAGTTATACTGATGTTTTGTGTATTCCATACATCATTTTCCAGTCCAATTTACACACATTCCCCTTTTCCTACCCTCCACCCCACCCCAGTTCATGCATTCTGCCATACATGTCCTGCATCTTTTTCTCACTCTTTTTAAAGTTTTTCTCTGCAGAGGTTTATTGTTTTGGGCAGAATTTAACTGTATCAATCCATTCTTTGACCCAGTCCCTATGCTGTTATTGTTCCCTCCCATTTGTATTGCTCCAAAATATGCCTATATAAACGTGGCATATGCCCTCTGAAAATAAACTATGTTAATTCCAAAATATGTTTAGGAATTCACATTTTTTCACTTTAATTTTATATTACTCTAAAATAAGAATACATACCTTCTACCCATATATGGTAATTACAATGTCTGAAAATAAGTGGTAAGTTAATTCTAGTGCCCATTAAGAGGCTTTGTTTTTTAATAGGAATCAAATCCAAGCATTGATGCTTCCATGGCAAACATTTTACCAAGTGAGCTATCTACCCAGCCCCGACCATGGGTACCTTTTATGGACTCAGAAGGGGCTTGGGGAAGAATTAGAGAGATACCACTGAGCCAAAGATGTTCCAACTGTGAGCAAACCTAGTGACCAGCACTCCCTGTCTGCCTTCCTGCTAGTGAGGTCACTGTTGGGTTCCTGTCCCACTCAGCCTTAGGAAACCGGAGATCTCACTTGTTGAGGAAGGTTGTCTTCATCTCCTAGCCATGCTTGCAAAGTTCTATAGTTTTACTCTTCGTGGATCTCATCCTTGAATTGTCTGAAATCAAAGGGCCCAATGATTACAGAAGTCTCCAAATCAATGTCCTGCCTCCAAAGAGAATAAAGGAAAAACTATTCAGGAAAGAGACTGAATGCTTAGGTAGATGACCAGGCCCTGAGCATATCCATGAAGGTGGGGAGAGTTTACCTCTACCTACAGTTTCAGTGCCTTACACTGTGTGAGCTTAATGGGCCTTATTTTCTTAATGCCTGACATTTATTTCACGCTGTCTGCACCTGCTCTCTCTATGAGACTGCTGCTCAGTAAAATATCAGTGAGAAAGGACTAGAACAGATGAATTTACTGTAAATAACAAAGTGAATTCAAAACAGTTTAATATTAATTATTATTAAAGATTGGCTCACAGTACTGAAACGGGAGGGAAAAAGGAGAATACCTTCCATCTAACACACTAAAGAGGCCAATTAGAGAAAGAGAAAGTAAGAAGAGCCCAAATACTTATTTATGCCACTTGTTTGTTTTTTGTTTGAGACAAGGTCTTGCTATGTGGCTTTGGCTGGCCTGGAACTATGTAGTCCAGGCTGGGCTTAAACTCACGAGACTCCCATCTTGGCCTCCCAAATGGTGAGATTATAGGCATGAGGCACCATCCCCAGCCCAATTTAACTTCTTATTGGCATATACAAGAAAAATACACCTATCCTACAAGTGCAAGTTGATGAGCTTTTCAAACATCGAATGTGCTCAGGTACAGAGCATCTAGGAGAAGAATCCAAGCAAGATCAACCACACCCTCGTGCTCCTTCCTGCCAGACTTGTCCCCAGGGACGACAATCCTGACATCTAACACCACTGATGACCTTTACCTGCTTTTGAGCTTTATGTAAATAGATTCATAGTGTACTTGCACCT
Source organism: Rhizomys pruinosus (assembly GCA_009823505.1). NCBI lineage: Eukaryota > Metazoa > Chordata > Mammalia > Rodentia > Spalacidae > Rhizomys > Rhizomys pruinosus. The sequence goes on from VZQC01001212.1 coordinate 659,004, forward strand.
GGCTTCTTTTGCCTGACATTATGTTTGTGAGGTTTGTTCATACTGTTGCATGCAGTTAGTTATTCATTCTCATTGCTTTATAGGATAAGAAGTCATCTTGTAAATGTCAATATTTGACCCTCAGGACTAAATTCCAAGCATACTTAAGCAGGGAAAATATAAACTCATCCCTAGAGTAAAATTAACTCCCTTGGCAGAAACCATTTTTACTTTGTTCATTGAGCACTGAGCTCATAATGCATTCTCTTAGACTCTCTTATTTAATTTAAAATTTACATCTGAGCTACTTTTAACATCAGGATACAGACAGATAAGTTCAAGTCACAACCCTTTCCTTCTACCAAAGGAATAAAGCCAATCTGTTCCCTGATTCCAATTTTATTTCTTCTATTATAAGAGACTATACTTGAAGATACATCAACAACTGCCAGCTACCCGTCCTCTGGGGGATTTATCCAGTCAGCCACTCATTCAATTGTTGGCATTTGTTCACAGGTTGTGAACGTCAGAAAAGGCTTGTGATTGTTATCTAGACAATTCTCAGCCTTATAAACACACACACACACACACACACACACACACACACACACACACACAGAAGCATGGGCTGTAGACAGATGCTCTCAAATTCCCGCGTGTGCTTCAGCCGTTCTGCCGGCTTGCCTTTCTTTCCTCTATCACCAGCCCCACATCAGTCACCTAGAAGTGATGTTGGCTCCCAGTTCTCACCATAGTGCAAACTATCCTGAATTCTGCTTGAATGGCAGAAACATGTAATATGAGACAGGTGGAACTTTGGATCCGTTTGACTTCGGGCATCATGCCAGGTCTGGCAAAGTGGTGACTTCCAGCCAAGGCAGATTTTTGTTTACTCAGTGGCTTGAAACCAAAGAGGTTAAAACAGCAGAATGCTTTCAGGATGGTATGATACTTATGGCTCATTGCAATAGCCTGTAAAATTTTCAAAGGTTTTGTGACTCTGCTGTGGGAAATCACTTCTGTTTGGAACAGGCTCAACCCTGTCTCCACACTGAGAGTCGGGGGGTGAGGGGGGCAGTGGGAAGAGCACCATGTTCCAAGTCAGACCCTGGCCTTGGGATCCATGAGACCAGTGTCTCCTAAAACCGTCTTGGGCTTTAAACCACTTGACAACCACAGAGCTTTGTATATAAATTGTTCTCATTGTCTGGTGTAATTTTTTTATCACTAGTAATTTGAGTCTAAAGGGAAATACTTAGAAGCTGAGAATTTGGGATTTTAGGATTCTTGGGAGGTCTTAGTTTCTGGAGTATATCTGAACAATATTATCTAATTAGAAGTGAATTTCTCCATTTTCAATAAGTCAAATTTTAAATGATTGGACAAGTAAATAAAAATCGGATAGAGGCAGGAAGTGATGCCAGTCAGATAGGGCATCTCATGCTACTCATTACCTCATCTGGTCATGAGCACTCCTAATGGTTTTTAATTTTAAAAGGACATGCTCAGTATAACAAATGACACAATCACAACATACAGGGTCAAGACTTCCCTCTTCACTCCTCACATTCTCACCCTCTTCCCAGAGAAACATGATATCAGCAACCTGGATCCTCACTTTCAAACCCTCTCCTGTTCATATAGAATATCTCTATAAAAGCCTGGACTACCATCTTCACATAATTCAGCAGCTTTCACAGGCATCCCCCAATTCAGACAGATGTATGTGGAACTGGCTTTTTAAATGGCAGTATAAAACCCCAATGTATGGATCTTCCTAGTCAATAGGTCTGTTGATGAACAGGGAAGATGTTTCTAGTTTTTTGTTTGTTTGTCAATAAAAGCAATGTTCTAATAAATATCACAGGGCATGTGTTCTTACAGAATGATACTTTATTTTTATTGCCTTATAGCTCACTCATTGTGCAGGGTCAGAGCTACAGTACTTTATTCTTTTCTGTTGATATCAACATGTTTATTACTTTTTTTAATACATTAGGGCTTTACATAAGATAAAGTAAGGGGTATAAGTTTTGTTTTCCTCTACATATATAGCCAATTATGCGGGCATCACTTATTACATAAACCACTCTTTTAACAGGCTACAATGCCATTTTTTACTTAATTTTTATTGAGCTTTTGTACATTTCATACAATAGTTCTTAATCAAATTTAGACCCCTCCCCCATCCATGCCCTCAACCCCCACACGGACCTGCATTTGGCCATGCACGGTAAGCATCTATACCCAGATGTCCTTTGCTATAGATTCATCTACTGGAGTTTAGTCAGCCTATCTAGTGATTTTAAGTAAGAACTACTCTCCCTCACCCAACAGTAATCAGTCTCCAACAGTTCCCAGGCTAGGGCCTGCCAGCCGCTCATTTCCCTTGCTCTACTCTGGGCCCTTATCTGATTCCGTCCACATGGGTCTTGTGCTAGATGCCGCCATTGCCAAAAGTTCACGTGTGCAAGCTTCCCGTGGCCTGAGACCCTCTGTTTCTTTCACCTCGTTCACAGACCAGCCTGGCTCTCACAGTCTGTCTGTCCCTCTTCCACAATGATCCCTGAGCCAGGGGCAGGTGAGGGTTAATAGAGGAGTCCTATCCAGGAACACACCCACCCCATAGTCACTTATTCTCTAAAACGTGGCCAGTTGTGGCCTTCTAAGTGCATTGCACTCTGTTGTATAAGGAAGCTGCACTGGTGAGAGTTGAAGATTGCACTATTGTTCTCTCCACCTCCTGCTCCTCTTTGTGCCCGTGAGCCTTAGGTGTAGAGGATCCAGTGTAGATCTGTCACCTGGGACTGGGCATCTCTCATACATATATTCTATGTGTGACCAGTTGTGGAATGCTGCAGTAGCCTCCATCTGTTGCAAAAAGAAGCTTCTTTGATGAGCGTTATACAGTGTACTTGTCTGTAAGTATAAGTATCCATATTAAGCATAGGGTAAGATATTTCATTTCTCTAGAGATATGATAGAGAAGGTCTCATAAATACTGAGATTTCTGTCTAGAGTTTCTACCCTATGATCTCTTTCTCTTACAGGACAGCAATAACAAGCAATTTTATTACAGTTGTTTTAAAGTTAATATTAATAGCCAGAAAGTTATTCTTTTACAAAATTTTCCTGTTTTAAAATATTTATTCTTCTACCTGTTTTACCCCAACAGAAATAAGTCTCTAACAGACTGTAAATACAGTCCCCCTTCTGGTCCCAAGTGTTTTGCAATCCAGAAGTTATAGTACAAACATGGCCAAGTCCAAGATCCACACTATGTACATTACAAAAATGGTACAGATATGACATTAAAAAAACCCAACTACAAAGATATGAATCTCTTAAGGGGATAAACCACAAGTTCCTGAGGAACATATGTTTTGCCTACAAGGGCACAAAGAAGATTCAGGCCACCAGTGTTAAGGCCATGAGTGAATAAGGCATGGGTGCCAAGGCTATTAAAGCCTTGTGGAGGGGCTGGAGAGATGGCCTAGCGATTAAGAGTGCCGACCGCTCTTACAGAGGACCCGGGTTCGATCCCCAGCACCCACATGGCGGACGAGAGCCGTCTGAAACTCCAATTCCAGGAGAACTCCAGTTCCAGGGGAATCCGAGACCCTCTTCTGACCTCCGCGGCATTGCACGACATGGGTGCACAGACTTGCATGCAGAAAGTACATTCATACACATACAGAAATAAATAAAATTAATAAAAAAAAAATTAAAAAAAAAAAAAGCCTTGTGGAAGTCAGGCCCCAGATCCCAGAGTACCAGCTACCTGCTACCTTGACCAGCCATGCTTGGGAAGCATGCCCATGCCCACAGTGCTAAGGAAGGGTTTCAGGCTCTAGTGACCAAAGGCCAAGGCACAAACCAAGGCACCAGTTTAGTTCCAACTCCAACTCTGGCTCCCAAAGTTGCAGAAACCTTTGTGAAAGCCCATGATAGAGGGTTCTGTCTATCCATATGAGGACAGATAGACTAACGTGATATCACAACTACAGTCTGCAGCTTACTCGTGCCTGTGCTGTTTCTACAAAAAACAGGATTCCCCCAAAAAAGTCTGAATGCAGTTGCAAATATATGTGTATTAACTTTAAAAGAACTAAAAATTTTACACTGTTAATATTAAATGCCAACTAGGGAGTTTATAGCTCTCTATTTATCTAGTGTGGAGTTTTTTAGTGTTTTTATTTTCTTTATTTTTTACTTTTTTGGTCTTTTGGAGTCACAGTCTCCCTGTAGTCCCAGCTGTCTAGAACTCACTACATAGACCAGGTTGGCCTTGAACTCATAGAGATCTGCCTGCCTCTGCCTCCTGAGTGCTGGGATTAAAAGTGTGGGCCACCATGCCCTGCTTTTTACTATTTTTAAGGAGGTACAAATCTTATGAAATAATTCTTAAATACTTTACATTTTCGTTGTTATTAGAAATGGGATGTTTCTCAAAGTTCACTTCCCGATCACTGACGCTACTCTTAAAAAAGGAAAACTGGGCCAGCACGATGGCTCTGGGAGTAAAGGCACTTGCTACACGAGCCTGACAACCTGCATTGGATCCTGAGATCCATAGAAAGTGGAAGGAGAGAACCAACTCCACAGAGCTGTCCTCTGATCTCCACCCATGGACTGTGTCAAATGGACATCATGTATGCACATCGTGTATGCACATGCAATCATAAATACTTTTAAAATACGGGTTTTTTTCTATTCATCATATATCATACATCATATATCATTCAACTCACAAAGTTATCAAATGTAGCATTTTGTCAGTTTCTTAGCTACGCTAAATATCTAATCATGCAATCGGCCAATATAGAAACTTTATCAATTTTAGTGTTTCAATCTACTAATTGTGTGTGTAAGTGTGTGTGTGTGTGTGTGTGTGTGTGTGTGCATGAGTGTATTGCCTGCATGTGCGTAAGTGCATCTGTGGTACAATGTCCATGGAGGTCAGAAGAAGTTGTTAGATTCCCCTGGAACTGGAGCTATGAACGGTTGTTAGCCACAATGTGAATGCTGGGCCATCTCTACATCAGTACAATTAATTGCAGTCATGAAGAGGAATCCCATTTTGTTCCTTATTTTAAACAAAATGACTTTATCATTTGATTGCTTATTATATTTGTTGAAGAGAAATTAAAAGTTTTCCACATTTAAGTCAAAGTATGTGTTTCAACTTTGCTTACAGTTTTGTAAGCAAATTGTATTATGATATTATTTAATTCTATGATTTTTTTTCTCCTCTTTCAGTTTGTTGACTTAAAAATGCTCTTGTAGGCAGGCCTGGTAGCACAGCAAGGAATCTCACCACTCAGGAAGCTAAGGTAAGAAGAGATCTCCAGCTGGAGCCTCGGCTATATAGAAAGATCCTCTCAAAAATCAAAACAAAAATTTAGATTTATTTTTATGTGTATGAGTGCTTTGCATGCATGTATGTAAGCACAACTCCGTATTAAATGCCCATGGAGACCAAAAGAGGGTGATGGATCCCCTGGAACTGGAGTTATAAGATGATTATTAGCCTCCATGTGGGTGCTGGGAACCGAATCTGGGTCCTCTGCAAGAGCAACCAGTGCTCTTAACTGCTGAGTCATCTCTCCAGCCCCCAAACAGAAATTTAAAAATAATAATCTCAAGGGTTTTCTGATAGTAAATGTCTTTGCTTATGGAACTAAATACTGCCTAATCATAGTGTGTTCTTCATTTTACACAGTGCTAGATTTAGCAAACAAATGCTTGCATCAGACATTAAAATATTCTTATTAATTATTTGAGAACCTCATCCAAAGTACTTTATCCATATTCTCTCCACTTCTCCAGCTCTTTCCAGACCCACTCCCACTGCCCTATCCCCCCACCAACTTCATGTCTTCTTTAAAAAAAAAAAAAACATATTGAGTCCAATTTGTGCTGTCCATATACTCCTGGATGTGGGGCCATCCACTGGAGTATAGTCAGCCTGTCAGGGCCAACGCCCTTAAAGAAGACTGTCACTCCCCTCCCCCAATACATCACCTGCCCGTAGCCCCTCAGCTGTGGGACCTCGTGAAGCCCTACTCCCTCCACGCCGGTATACTGGCTGCTGTGAGTTCAGGAGGGCAGAGGCCCTGTCATGCCCAGAGACACTATTTCACTTTGGTCCTCCCAACCTCTGGCTCTTACAATCTTTCTGCCCCTCTCTTCCGCTATGGTCCAGAACTTGATTGGAATTAAGGCCCGCTTTACAGGAGGAAACACATGGCTGGTACGTTTTTTTTTTTTTTTGGTCTTTTTTGAGACAGGGTCTCCCTGTAGCCCCAGCTGTCCTGGAACTCACTCTGTAGACCAGGCTGGCCTTGAACTCANTTTTTTAAGACGGTTCTCAGCACCATGTGCGGTGCTGGGGATCGAACTGGGTCCCTCTGCAAGAGCAGTTGTTCTTAACCACTGAGCCATCACTCCAGCCCCTAAAACTACTTTTTTTTTTTTTTTCTTTTCGAGACAGGGTCTCCCTGTAGCCCCTGCTGTCCTGGAACTCACTCTGTAGACCAGGCTGGCCTTGAACTCACAAAGATCTGCCTGCCTCTGCCTCCCAAGTGCTAGGATTAAAGGTGTGCGCCACCACGCCTGGCATGGCTGGTACTTTAAATCTGGCCAGTAACCCATAGTTAAGGACCTCCAGGCCCTAGGGATGACGCTACTACTGGTCTAGTCTGCTAAATAGACACAGTATCAACCTGTCCTCTAAATTCATCAGAGAAGTTCTTCGTGCAGTGGATGGTGGTTAACCCCAAAACTCATAACTGGTCAAAGTACAGAGAATGAGTGACCGTGGGGTGCTCAGTCACAAGTTGGACATGTACATCACTCTCCCCTCCTCTCCCACAGGAAGTGATTGGCCACCCCCAAACTGCCACGTCATTATTGCACCTGTAGGCATAGCTTCCCCCACTGGTCACTACTGTAGTTCACAGGGCTCGTGGACGAGTAAGACTGTTGATGAATTTTTGCCCCAGAAGGCTACACAGCATCTTCTAGTACTCAGAGCTAGCTAGGAGGAAGGAAACCTCCTGGTCAGTACCAGCTTGATTTCTCCATATCCTGTGGCCAACATGCATGGTGTCCTCAGCAATAAAGCTTTACCTTAAGTTCTGATGGGCAACCAAAAGCAACAGCAATAGCCTGTATTGTTTGGGGGTCTCTAGGACACCCCTGACCAACAAGTTGAGGAGAGGCACCTCATACTTGGCACTTGGCTTTTTATTTGACAATCTATGGGTTATGGGAGAAGCAAAGTCTCCTGTGTAGAATAACTCCAATCAAACATTTTATGAGGTGCTGGGAAGATGGCCCAACAGTGAAGAGCACCAGCTGCTCTTCCAGAGGACCTGGGTTTGGGTCCCAGCACCCACGTGGTGGCTAACAACCATGTTTAAATCCAGTTCCAGGGTATCTGATCCATTGTTCTGGCCTCTTAGAAAGGTCACTGTGTGACATGGGTGCACTTATATACAGGCGGAACACTTGTACACATAAAATAAAAATAAATAAGGGTCTAGAGAGATTGCTCAGTGGTTAAGAGCACTGGTTGCTCTTTTAGAGGACCCGGTTCAATTCCCAGCCTCCACATGGTGGCTAACAACCATTCATAACTCCAGTTCCTGGGGATCTGACACCCTGTTTTGACTTCCTCAGACTTTGCACTATAGACATGCAGACAATATACTCATACACATAAAATTAAATTAAATTAAATTTAAAATTTTTTAAATTAAGAAAAACTTTTTAATGAAAATATCTATGCATACATTTAGGAGGCTTGGAGACTAGCAGTTTTCCGTGTGGCCTTTTCAAACATCCTCAGTGTAAGTTATCCCTCTCCACAACCCCTGCTCCTTTGCTCTTGTTGCATCAGACTTTGTATATCCATGTGGATAAGTGAAGTCAGTACACGGTGATCAGATTGACCTAGTTTTCTGAAATGAAGGAAGGAATTGTCCCCTTTTCTTCCTCCATGGCCTAAAATGATTTAAATAATATATGAGAATTTTCATTTTACTTCCTAGTCCGTAGAGAAATATTAGAGATAGTATTACTGTGCCATACCTTTAAACAGGACAAGGAGCTGATGTTGAGAACACCACATAACTAAGCCAAGCAACCATTCAGGGTCAGGCTGGGTACACCACATTCTAAGCCTGCTGTTTCGGCACTTCTGCTCTCCAGGGATGATCTGAAATTCTTCTTTTGTTTTTTTGTTTCATTTTGTTTTTTGAGACAGACTTGCCCTGTGGCCCCAGCTGGCCTGGAACTCACAGATCCTCCTGTCTCTGGAGGCTGGGATTAAAGGTGAGAGCCACCGCACTCAGCCTAGGGTCTGAGATTCTGACCTTAAAAGGGGAGCAGAAAGTCCACAGCGGGACGACAACCACTAGCGCAGCCACAGACCTTGCGAGGAGAATTACAAACCACTTTCGGAAAGTGACATCAGAACAGTGTCCTGGATGTGTGCTCAAAGAGCAGAGACCACTGCTGAAGATTCAAGACGGTCCTTTCACAAGGGATAGCTATGCCGGGTGTGAAAATCAACAGTAATGGGTAATTCATGCACATGTTACCCCTTAACTCAAGGTTAAACCATTTGTTCGAGATTATACTCTACCTGGGGGGAAATGGAGCAGTCTACAACCTCTTGAATAATACTTCGTGCGTGTTCTCTTCATAGCACTTATCAGCAATCATTTTAGTTATTTGTACTCCTCATTGCTTGCCTGTTTGCCATGTGTTACTAGAGTAGAGGCAACACAGGAATAGGGTTATATTGTACTGTTTACCTACAGGGTGGATACAGTGAAATGATACTCGAAACATTTGTTCTAAAGACAGAAAAGAAACTGGGCATTGTGGCACATGCCTGTAATTCCGGAATTTGGGAAGGTAAACACAGGAGAGTCAGGAATTCAAGTTCAATCTGGGCTATGTGAGATCCTGTCTTAAATGACAAGAAAGAAAGAAAGAGAGAAAGAGAGAAAGAGAGAAAGAGAAAAAGAGAGAGAGAGGGAGGGAGGGAGGGAGGGAGGAAGGAAGGAAGGAAGGAAGGAAGGAAGGAAGGAAGGAAGGGAGGGGAGAAAGAGAGAGAGAGGGAGGGAGGGAAGGAAAGAAAGACTGGGAAGGGAGGGAAACAGAAAGAAAGAAAGAAAGAAAGAAAGAAAGAAAGAAGAAAGAAAAGAAGAAAGAAAGAAAGAAAGAGAGGAAAAACAAAGGAATTGTCCCTTGATTAAAATATGTAATGCATAATATAGATAAATATATATATATATATATATATATATATATAATAAACCATTTGTACCTAAAGTGATCCGTCTATAAAAGGCCACCATCTTTCTCTGCATTTTGTGCTCTCCCACACTGCACACAAAGTTAAAAAAATCCCACTGTTTTCTGCTTTCTCTCTAAATATCAAACGTGCAGCACACCCAAGGCAGCGCTCTCCATATCAATCTCACACAATCACCTTATTTGACAGTGACATTCTTTTTAAAGGCAAATCAGTGTGAACTCCCAATATCCCAAATTAGATCAAGCGCACAAGTTCAAATGAGTTGGTCATTAATTACTCACCACCACTAGCCTGAGTTTGAAACCAGAGGATCTCATTTTTCATTGGGCTGACATCCTGAAAGGCACATTTGTCAGGAGACCTTCCTTGAATTTTTTTTTTCTTTTGCCGCCATTGTTTCACTGAATTAACCAAAGCAATATTAAATAAGTTGCTAAATACAGATATTAGTTCATTTGTAGCTAATTATTATAGGTAAATGGTGCAGTAAATGAAGTACCCTCCACCTTCCTCGGCTTTTTTTAAAAAGCTTTTGTGATGTTCTCCAGGTAAATCCCATGCATAATGTAAGAGTGGCAATGTTGTTTGCATAATAAGCTATTTTCTACCACAGAAGCAGAAACATTTTATTGCTATAGAGAAAGCTCAAATTATGAATACATTTTCATATAAGTTGATTTATGTGAAAATTACAAATAAATGCAGAGCCGAGCTGCAAGTGAATTGTTTGTTCCCAGTTCAAGAAGTGGTGGTATTTGAAATTAAAAAAGAAAACAACCCTACCACATTCTGCTAGGAGAAATATTTTTAATGTTATTCAGACGGAAGCACACACCATATGATCTAAGAAAGGTACTATCTGGTCTCATGGCAAGATCTAAGATTACGAAAGCTAAGTCATCTGCTGGCTTCTGAAGCTCATATATGCCTCATGATATATGTACATTTTATAATAACTTGGGCTACATGGATCCTCAGCAAACTTAACTGTCTCAGTAATCAAAGGAACTTGAGAGAATAGAGCTCCTTTATCACCTGGGCACAGTATTAACGGATGCCGAATGTCCTTACCCTGTGCCCAGATTGAGGCATGGACTTGCCATGCAAAGATATCTGCTTCATTTACCTTGTTTTTATTATTTGTAGGTCTTGTGTTGATTCTGTCCTTTCCCTCTAATATTCTGCAGTGTTTATAAGAGATGAAAATAAGTGACAGCAGGTGAAACACTGTCATAATACACTGCCTTGGATTTTCACATCCCACAGGTCAACATAGGAAGAAAATACTTGGTCCACTATTCATGCACCATTTAGATGTTAGTCTAGCATCAAATCTTATATCCTTGGGGCATAAAACTCAGGAGCCTAAAGAAGATGATCTGTCTATCAGTCTCAGATTCCACAGATACAGATAGAACAAGAATAGGCGTACATTTTAATTAGATAAAAAATTCACTTGGGAGGCAGAGGCAGGCGGATCTCTGTGAGTTCAAGGCCAACCTGGTCTACATAGCAAGTTCCAGGAGAGCTAGGACTACAGGGGAACCCTGTCTTGAAAAGACCAAAAAAATTTTCACTTTAAAAAATAAAATCATATAGTCTATATGGCTTGATAAATCAGAAATATAAAAGAAAGGCTTTTAAAAGACAAATACTATAGGATTCTATTTATATGAGGTACACAGAGTAGACATATTCATAGAAATTGAAAGAACTATAAAATGATGCTTTCTAGGGTCTGGGGCAGAGGGAAAGGGAGATTTCTCTTTTTTAAGTTTTTACATTTGTTTGCATGTTTGTTTGTTTGTTTGTTTGTTCATTTGTTTGTGGAGAAGGTAAGTACACGCCTCAGCATGTATGTGAGTTCAGAGGACCAGCTTGTAGGAATTGGTTCTCTTCTTCACCACATGGGTTCCAGAGTTTAAATTCAAGTTGTCAAGTTTCAGGGCTCAAGCACGATGTGTCAACACTTTTACCCACTGAGCCATCTGTCTTTGAGCTCAAGGCTGGCCTTGATCTCAAAGGCCCACTTGCCTCTCTCCTTCTCAAGTGATCTTTCTTGCTTGTTTCTTAATACTACAAAAGTTTTAGTTTTGCAAAATGAATAGTTATGTGGATGGATGGTGGGGATAGCTGTACAAAAGTGTGGATATACATGATGTCACTGAAATATATGCTTAAAAATGGTTAAGGGGTTAGGTTTATGGTAAGCATATTTAGCCAAATGCAAAAATTGGGAGGAAAAGAGATTTCTTGGGCTATATGTAAAAATAATGAAAATTACCTTTTACAGGCATCAGATTTCACATTCTAATAGAACAACTCCTGACTTGTGGATGTGTGCTGCTAGGCAGGTACATTTAAGCAATCACCCATGCTTGCCCAGAGGTGTTCACGCCACACTTTTTTTTGCTATGCATTGCATGAAGAAGCATCACTTTACATGGCGCACACTCAGGACCATACATGCCTCTCCATGGGATGAAGAACCATTTTACATTAGTGTGTACAAACTGCCCCCAATAAAAGTCCCCTGGCTTTGTTTTCTGGGCGACACTGCTTTGAGAACTGACCCAGTGTGCTCCTCCTTACTTGCGGCAAACCATAAACATCTCTTCATTCTCTTAACCTCTGGCTATTTCTACTGGCTTTGCACTCACCAATAGGCAAAGGTTTTGCACTCAGTTATAGATTTAATACTATTAGCAACCACTAAATACCTTGCACTCTGTTGGGAACATAGCATTTATTCTAAGCCACACATACTCTCCCCTTACAGAGTTGAGATCTGGGTGGGGAGGGAAAGATACAGAGACCCCTTGCAATGTGAGGAGGATTTGGAAGGGAAATGATGGCTGCACAGGACCATTAGGAGATGCCTGTCCTCATAACCTTACCTGCACGATGGAGAAGGCTTCTCTGATGAAGGCCCTGAAGCTGAAGCTTGAGGGACAAAGGACAGTCAACAAGGAGAGAAACTTTGGAGTGACTCCCACATTCCCAATGTCTTACGTCCCTGCTACGGGCCCTCTGGGCTCTCTGGATTCATTGTCACGGGGGCCTTTTCTAGACACCATAACTAGTACAGAAGACAAATACTCTTTGTTATCTTAGTTTAATTTCAAGCACCAAGAAAAGACCTAGGGACACTAAGCCGAGGTCAGAGAAAAAAGAGATTGCATGTTAATCTCCTGCATCCTGTTCCTTTTTAACGCCCTCATAAGCATGCACTAAATAACAGAATTCTCTAAGGGCCTAATACATCTCTAACACAGCATTGGAAGAAATGTAAAAATGGATAAAAAGATTGGATAAATGTTTGTCCTGAACAGTTCAATATGTGTTTCCATACGTGTTTTTCTATACCTTCATTTCTACCAATCATTCAGCTGATCACAGAGTTACAGCAAATTTTTATCTTACTTCATGTTTGCAGTATCTCATCCAATAGCATAAATTTGGAAGTATTATCTCCCACCTAAACACACACACACACACACACACACACACACACACACACACTCTTTCTGTTCTCCAATAATGATTAAGTTCACAAAGAATAGGCCCAACTACATTATTCTCTAATCCACAGTCCCAGTGCTTTCTACATCAGGGACACCCAGCATCTATAAATTGAATTTCCTTCTCAGCCCTAGCTTTAGAAACTCTTATCACACACAGCTAGGATCTGACTCCTTCCACACACAGATATGGAATGGTGTGCCTTTTGGGGTCAGATCTGGATTTAATTCTCGCTCTGCCATTTACCAAAATATGAATGCAGACCAACCATAGTAATACTCTGATGTCTGCATCTGTGTCTGTGCAGTGCGAACTCTGCGCTTTCTCAGTGAATCAAAGGATTCAACGAGAGGATGTCCATAACACCACATGTGAAAGCATTGCCATGGGGCAGCCTCTTTACAAGTGAAGACATTAGGGCCCACTGAACTTAAGCAACTTCCCCAAGGATGCAATTTCATCAGCTCTAAAGGCTTGATTTTAAGGAAAGTAAAGAGAAAAACAATGGAATTACTGAGAGTGGATTTGAATCCTGGTTTATTAGATGGGCACATCTGAGGAAGGTTTAAAAATCAAACCATGCAGGGTGTGATGCACACCTTTAATCCCAGCACTCAGGAGACAGAGGTAGGAGGATCTCTGTGAGATCAAGGCCAGCCTGGGCTATATGGCCAGTTCCAGGCCAGATTGGTTACAGGGAGAGTTTGCCTCAAAAAAGCAAACAACAACAATAACAATATGAAGCCACACAGGCTGATAGAAAATAAGCCTAGTAGAGTTTCTCAAGTGCCAGTGTACACATGAATCACTGGGGGATCTTGCTAAAATGCAGACTAAGATTCCATTGTGTGTGTGTGTGTGTGTGTGTGTGTGTGTGTGTGTGTGTGTGGTGTCTGTTTTCTGGAGATCAAACTCAGGTATTGTCATTCAGGATCTATCCATCTTGTTTTGATTGAGACAGAGTCTCTACATTGGCCTGCAGCTAAGCTGGGTGGCTGATGAGCCCCGGAGATCTGCCTGTCTCTGCCTTCCCAGCCCTGGGATGAAAGTGAAAGTCACCATACTTGGCCTTTTCATTAATTGAATTTTTGTGTATTTCATATAGAACATATCAATCAATCGTAATCACTACCTCCTTCCCCTTGGCCTCCCATTGCCCTCCACTGAAATTCATACATAGTGTCATTTGTATTAAGGCCTATTGTGTCCAGTTAGTGTCTCCAGACATTCCTCAGTGCAAATTCATCTAAGGTCTAGTCAGCTTATCTAGAGTCCCTCCCTTGAGGAAGATCAGCTCTTCCTCACCCAGCAGTAATCAGCTGCCAATATTTCTTCAGCTAAGATTGGGGTCTGCTGCCCATTTCCCCAGTTCCATGCTGGGTTTTTGTTGTTTTTTTTGTTTTGTTTTGTTTTGGTTTTGGTCTTTTCGAGACAGGGTCTCCCTGTAGTCCCAGCTGTCCTGGAACTCACTTTGTAGACCAGGCTGGCCTTGAATTCACAAAGACCCACCTGCCTCTGCCTCCCGAGTGCTAGGATTAAAGGTGTGCACCACCACGCCCCGCTTATGCTGGGTTTTTGTCTGCTTCAGTTTGATTGGGCCTTGCGGATGCTGACACCACTGCTCTAGGTTCAAATGAGCACAATTGCAGAAGCTTATAGGACTCTATTTCCATATGGCCATGCACCTCCTCCCTGACTCTTACAATCTTTTTGTCCCCTCTCCTGTAATGGTCCCTGAGCCCTGGTAGATGAAGTTTAATATAGAAGTCCTGTCCAAGGACCAGTATTCTGCAGACTCTTAATCTCTATGCTTTGGCCATTTCTAACCTTTTGTGTTCTTGTCCTTCTGTTGCATGATAGAGCTTCATTAATGAGAACTGTGAGATTCATTAGTGTCTTCTTGGCCCTTTGTTCTATGCTGTGTGAGTCTTAGGTGTAGAGGTTGTATTGTAGATGGCCACTTAGGCTTCGGCGATTCACAGACAATGTCTGTGTACCGGTTATGGTAAACTGTAATGGTCTCCATCTGGTGCAAAAGAAGCTTCTTTGATGAGTGGTGACTTGGATATCTGTCTGTAAATATAGGGTTACGTATTTTGCACATAGTAAGAAATATTAGTCTAGGGATGTGACAGTCTTGGGGTTTTCTCTAAGATCTATGACCTCTCTAGTCCTGTATATTTGGTTATGTTTATAGTACCATAAATGAGTTTCCTTCCACTGAGTGGGCTTTTAGTCCAATTAGGTAGGTTTTGATGGCCCCCAAGATAAAAGTTCCACTACTACACCAACATCATGAACTGTTCTGGTCATTGATATGGTTATTTGGTCTTGAAGCTGGTGTTGGACCATTGATTGATACTCTCTGTTAGCAGCTTGCATGGTGCTCTCCAAAGCTATGAGAGCAGCCTTCAGGGAAGTGGCTTCCAGGTCAGTTCCAGCTCCACTGATCCAAATCCTGTGTCCTAAGCATGTCCTGTCTTCAGCTATAGGGTCTTACCCTCAAGTTCTAGGAGGCAATCAAGGGCTGTGGCAGTAGCCTGTGTAGTTTTGGGAGTCTCTTAGACTATCCTGGCCAACAACTCAAAGGAAGGCTTCTCCTGTCCCGGCACTGTTTCTTGTTACATAGCCTTCAGCTATGCACAAGGACTCATGTAGAGGTATTGTATGTGTAATTTGTCATTAGGTTGTTGGCTAGGATGAACAGAATTCTATTTTTTTACACTAGCTAGGCAGTATTTCTCTCTCTCTCTCTCTCTCTCTCTCTCTCTCTCTCTCTCTCTCTCTCCATTTAAAGTGTCCCCTATTCCCCATTTCTCCCTTGATAATACCAGTCTCCTATGGTCCCACCTATCTTGAGTTCCTTCTTTCCCTTTATCCCCAAAGTTCCTTGAATAGCCCTCCCTCCTCTCTCATTTAAGTACCTCCATTTAATCCATTTCTCCCTTGATAACACCTTTTCCACATGGGTTCTGGGGAATCGAACTCAGGTCCTCATGCTTTTATGGCAAGCGCTTTACGGAGTTATTTTCCCAGTCCCGAGAATCTGCATTTCTAACAAGCTCTCCAGATGCATCTCCAAGCTCCTGCTGTCTGCAGACTTCATTTTGAGTAGCAAAGGTTTGAAGCCCTATACACAATATTGATGCTTCTCGTTCCGAGGGCCACACTATCACAGTGGTAATGTAGAACCGGCTCGTTTCTGTGCTCCGTGCAATGATTTCCCCCAGGTGCTGTGATTTTTCTCTTAATGTCTTTTAAATGCCCTCAAATAATCCTTTGAGTCTAATCATGATAAATCCATCTGAATAGAGAGCCCCTGACTTCTGTCAGGCTGTGTCTGTAAGCTCCGTGGAGTCATGTTGTTTGTGGATGCTGGAGGTTTTCTCCTCTTCAATCTGCTGCCAAGTCAGCCAACCAGACTCACATCAAAGCCAATTTGAATTCATTTTGTACAATTTCAACGGATTCTATTTCAAAAGGCTCTACTAACTTCAAAAATAATATTCATTACCTGGTCGTCGAAGGAAACTGCTCTCAGGATATTGTACCCCACCATCCTTTAATTTGGTAATTCTATCAGGAAAAGCAATTAAGTTTGTCTGACATGACTTGTTTTTATAAATCCATGATGCTTACTGCTCTTAATTTAATTCTCCTCTTACCACTTATAATTTCATTCTCATCTGACAGTTCATATTTTCTCTCTGAATGATTTTCCCCCTTCTATTACTAATCACAGAAAATGTAGTGAAGAACACTGTGCTTTGGGTAGGAAGGAGACTGGAAAATGACAGGTGGTGGGGTACAGGCTTCCTCTGGGAAGAGAAGGAATTTTGTTCCTGATGGTTTCCGCAGCCCCTAGAGCAGTGCTTGGCACACAGATGGTGCCCAATAAATATTTGCTATGAGGCACCATGCCAGGCACTGCGGAGACAAGGAAGACTCTGACCCATGCCTTGTCCCACATGTCACATTAGTCAGGAGGCAGACACTTGAAGAAATAATTATAAAGCAATCTGGAAAAACTGGTACTATGCCAGAAATTACAGACGCTGGACCTTACAACTGTATTTTCAATGCTGGAAAAACTTCCACTTAAAACAGTTGGTGCTGTCTGTCCTACTGACTGGACTCCTTGTGACTTGCATAAACTACAGTGGGACAAATGAGGTGAAGGTCAGCTGTCCCTGCAGTAAGGTCAGTAAAAGTGACACGTGAGCCTTGAAGGCTGAAGTAGGGTTGGAAGAAAAGGAGGTAAGGGTCATTTTTATAGGAGTGTGTGAGACCATGTGGTATGTGCAGGGAGCTGGAGCACAACTGCCGCACAGAGGCATGTGTAAAGGCTAGAACATGGAGCTCAAGCCAGCAAAGGACTGGACTGTGAACAGAAGCTAGAACACAGAGGATTCTGAATGCTGAGTTTAGAAACGGAACCAGTGGACAATAGAGAGCCACTGAAAGACTAAGCAAGGGAGAGAGGCGATGAGATGTGTGGTCTAAGAAAAGTTAATAGTAGCTGAGCATGGGGGCGCACACCTCTCCATGAGATTGAGACCAGCCTGGTCTAAATAGTGAGTCCCAGGCCAGCTGTGGCTACAGGAAGACCTTGTCTCAAAAAAACGAACAAAAAAGAAAAGAAAAAAAATTAATAGTGACTGTAAGAACTTAAAGGATAAATTTGGTGGGAGCAAAAATAAAAGCAAGGGGATGGAGAGATGGCTCAGTGGTTAAAAGCACTGGCTTGGCTTCCAGAGGACCCACAGGGCAGCTAACAATGTTTGTAACTCCAGAGGACCTGAGGCCCTTTGGCCTCTGTAGGCATTGCATGCACAGGTGCACTTACATACATACAGGAAAATCACTCATACATGTAAAATAAAAATAAGTAAAATAACATTTGAAAAACGAAAAGCAGTCAGACATGGTGGAATCCCAGCACTTGAGAGGCAGAGACAAGCAGATCTCTAGGCGTTCAAGGCCAGCCCGGTCTACATAGTGAGTTCCAGGACAGCTGGGGCTGCAGGAGACCCTTGTCTCAAAAAGACCAAACAGACAAACAAACAAAAAAGTGAAAACAAAGGAATAGGAAACCATTTCCAATGGTCCAGGTGAATGGCAAGACGAGTTTGGAGTAGACAGGGATGGTGAGGAAGCCAAGTGTTAGCCCCAGACCATGTAAGCATTCTTATTGAATTCGGAGACCATGGCAATAGAGAAGAGATCTGAAAGACATAGGACAAATATCAATAATGACAGACTGGATTGAAGAGAGAGAGGAATGTAGATTATTTCCATTTTGTGTTTTGCAGACTGTCTTTAATCAGTGGAGGGAAGAGCTGGGAAAAATAGATTGGGGGTAGGTATCAAAAATTTAACTTTAGACATGGTAAGTTTGAGGGGTTTTGAATTCTGTAGGTGGAAACGTACAGCTTGATAAATGAATGCATTTGAAGCTCAAAACAGTTTGGGAGCACATGAAGAGTTTGGGAATCCCCCACACGTAAATGGAGACAGAAATATTGGGCATGAAAAAAGGAGTATACAGATGAACAGTTGACAAAAGGAGTATACAGAAGAAAAGCCCACTGAAACAGAAACGGGAAACAGCACTATTCACCAACAGTCAACAGACGGACAGGGAAAGAAGCTCAGAAGGAATACTAGAGAGGAAGGGTGAGGCCAGGGAGAGGTGGCGCAAGACAGAGGAAGAAGAAAATCTAAAAAAGAATGGAATGCTGGACCTAGTCAATGCTGCCTGAGGTGTATAAATTAAATTGTTTCAGAAAGAAAGGCACCATTTATTTAGTTAACACATGGGATCCCTTTTCATGTACTGTAGTCTTTACTTAGTAAAGATGCACTTTTTTTATTCACCAGAAAATGGCAGCAAGCTGAATAAACAAAAAGTCACCCTCTGAAGCTGAAGGTAAAAATGATCAACTCAAGATCCTGACATTGTCCATCTGTCACAGGTCACTGGCTGCAAGGCCCCAGCGATGCGCTGGCTGATTGAAGGAGACCGAATCATCATGAAAACGTAAAGAAACCTGCCACCTCCCATGTTAGCTGTGATTTGCCTAGCACGGAGTCTGTTGAGTGTTAGAGTTGAGGGTAAGTCCTGTACTCTTTCTAAATAATAAAAATGAATATAGAGAATGAATGGCCCAAACACACATGAAGAAATGCTTAATATCACTCATAATTAGAGAAATTCAATGAGATACACTCCACACCCATTAGAATGGCTATTAACAAACCAATAGAAAGTAATAAGTGTCACAGAGAATGTAGAGAAATTAGAATCCTGTGTGCTGCTGGTGGGCAGATAATATGACACAGCTGCTAAGAAAAAAGTATCGTGCGACCGTTTCTCAAAAATGAAACCTACAACTAACATATGAGGTATCAATTACACTTCTAGGTATATACCAAAAAGAAAAGAAAGCCGGTATTTGAACAGAGGTCATGCTCACAGCAGGACTCATAGTAGTGAAAATGGGAACAATACAAGTGTCCACTAAACAATACAAGTGTTTACATATATAAACAGCAGACTATTATTCTGCCTTAAAAGCAAGGAGAGTCGGCCAATAAGATGGCTCAGTGGGTAAAGACGAGGACCTGGGTTTGATTCCTGAGATCCTCATGGGAAGAGAGAAGCAACTCCTGTAAGTTGTCCTCTGACTTCTGTATACACACTGTGACATACACACACACACACACACACACACACACGAGTCACATAGGCATAGGCATACATATGCACAAAATAAATAAATGTAATTGGGCCTGGAGAGATGCCTCAGTGGTTAAGAGCACCAACGGCTCTTGCAGGGGACCCAGGTTCGATTCCCAGCACCCACATGGCGGCTAAGAACCATCTTTAAGCCAGCCGTGGTGGCGCACACCTTTAATCCTGCACTCAGGAGGTAGAGGCAGGAGGATCTCTGTGAGTTCAAGGTCAGCCTGGTCTACAGCGTGAGTTCCAGGCCAGCTGGGGCTATAGGGAGACCCTGTCTCATAAATAATAAATAAATAAATAAATAAATAAATGTAATAAATAAATGTAATAAAAATTAAAGTAAGGACATGTTTGCAATAATACAGGTGAACCTTAAGTTATTACACTAAGAAACGAAATAAGCCCAAAGGGACCATTCTGTATCTGCACTTGTATGAGGTATCTGCACTCACTGAGGGTAGACTGGTGTGAAGTTTCTGCCTCGAAAAGAGTTCTGGGGATGAGTGGTAGTGATGGCTGCATGCCAGCGTGGATGTGCTTTATGTTATGGAACTGGACAATTAAAAGTAGTTAAATGACAAATTTTATTTTCTTTGTATTTTGTCACAAGAAAAGGAGTCAGTTTTCTATTGGATGTACCCAGGATGGAAAGGGTTCTTACTACAGAGAGCTAGGATTGAAGATTTCCAGAGTGGGGAGCGGGGAGACCTGTTGCCATGAATGCCACAAGTACCACGAATGCCACAAGTACCACGAATGCCATGAGTACCACTAATCTTTATTATCATCTTCTGGCCTTGCATATCAATCACTGGCTTAGTCATTTCAAACCCGTATGGTCCGAAGTTCTGAAAAGTTACCCTACTTTAGAAAATAAAATTCAAGATATGCAAAAAGTCAAGACAGTTACACGCATGCTTTCTATGTACATTAAACACATAGCATCTGTATCTAGAAAGCCCTAGTAAGTCTCCTTTGCTGATTAGGCCACGCCTAGGGTTCAGGGCTGAGCATTATGCTTTGGGACGGGTATACATCAATCACACATGGCACATGATGAAAGAACTTGAATCCTCATCTCGGAAGCAGTAGTGAAACAGATCTTCCCAGTCCCCTTGCCACTCTAGGCTGCTCTAGAGAGATCATTCCACCCTTGAGCAGGATGTTACGCAGCTAATACTCCATGTCACACTGGCCTAGACAGACTTGTCCAGGCACAGTGGAGTCCAGTATGTCCTTTATGGTTCCCAAGGGGTATATATTATATATACTTAGCATATACTGAATGTGGTGTTTAGTTTTCATGGGCAAATTGATTAATGGGATTTAAAGGCACCTAGGAAACACGTGTGTGTGTGTGTGTGTGTGTGTGTCTGTGTGTGTGTCTGTGTGTCTGTCTGTCAGTCTTTCTGTCTGTCTCTCTGTGTGTCCGTCTGTGTGTCTATGTCTGGTGTGGTGTGTGTGTGTGTGTGTGTGTGTGTGTGTGTGTGTATCTGTGTGTCTGTGTGTCTGCGTATGTGTTTCCAAAAAGCTTTAACCGAGGAGGGAAGACGCGTCTATAATGGAGATTGCACCACTGATGTGTTGGAGCTCCTGGGTGAAAGTGGGAAAGCGAGCTGAACAGCAGTATTTATCTCTCTCCTGACAGTGGGCACAACGTGACCTGCCACTTCATATGCCTGCCATCATGGACTACATGGTGGGAAAGCCAAACGTTTTCTTCCTGTCAGGTGTTCTGTCACAGAAGCACATGTTACTGCCCATTGGGAAAGTGGGGCCAAGAAGCTGAGGGAAGTATTTTCTATTCTGGGTGCCCAAAGAGCAGTGCGACATCCTTAGGTACCGCTTTTAGGTGGGGCGGGGGTGAAGATCTCCAATAGGCATTGTTCTGGTAAAGTACAGAGGTCTCTTTCTCCACACACATCAAACATTTTCTTCTTTGTTTAAGGACAAGTCTCCAGGTGGTCTCGGTAACCCAGCTCTTCCCTCCTTATCATCTCAAAATAACTGTAAAATGTGCTGGAAATGCAACATCTTGAAATGAGGAAATGTCTGGAACAGCCCAGACTCTATTCCTATTTCTCCTAGAGAAAAACGTTCCATAACGCTCTATCCAGCCCGGGGGTACAAAACCCACAGTGGACAACTGTTGGGTATCTCAGAGCTGCATGTGACATGAGACATATAGAGATGAGAATCTACCTTCCCTGTGAAAAGTTCCTGAGCCTCGGACGACTAGCTGGCAATGCCTCCTAGGCTTGTACTGTATCTCTGTGCATATATATATATATATATATATATATATATATATGTGTGTGTGTGTGTGTGTGTGTGTGTGTGTGTGTGTGTGTATAAAAAGGTTTTACTTAACGCACAATTGCCCTGTCTTGATAGACTTGTGCAAGTAGTAAGAACTGCAACCCAAGACATGGTGGAATAAAGCAGTCCCGTACACAGTAGATCTGCTTCATGCATATGTGGCTGATGCACTTTTTCAGAGGCATGTGTACAGTGGGGTAGCCACTCTACAATGTACAATGCACTCTTAAAAGCACAAGCTCCATGTGGTTTTTTTTTTTTTTATTTCTGTATGTGTATGAATGTACCGTCTGCATGTAGGTTTGTGCACCCGTGTCGTGCAATACCACAGAGGTCAGAAGAGGACATCGGATTCCCCTGGAACTGGAGTTCTCTTGGAATTGGAGTTTCAGACGTTTCTCAGCTGCCATGTGGGTGCTGGGGATCAAACCCGGGTCCTCTGTAAGAGCGGTCGGTGCTCTTAACTGCTAGGCCATCTCTCCAGCCCTCCATGTGGTTTTAAGTAATAGAGTCTTCAACTATATTTTGGCTGGTTTATTTTTTGAAAGCCCAGTTTCTTGATCATCATGACTATCAAGAATTTGAAGACATCTTCATTAACAAGTTTTTTAACATAAATATTATCATTTTCAACATATTCCTTGGTGTTTGAAGGCTGGAAGACATTGGTTAAAGAATTGTTGATGAAGAAAGAGAAATATGAAAAACAAAACTGTGACTGATATGGGGGGCCAAGAATTCAGTTGTTCTGAGTGTCCCCACAGGGCTGGACTTGGGCCCTCCAATGAAGTATGCAGGACAAGGAGTTTCTGTCAAACCCTAAGAGTTGGCTCTTTTTAAAGACAGAGATCATAAATGGTCTAACAATCTGTTGACTTGTCAGGACATGGGAGGTGGAGATTCAAACTTCAGATCATGATGGCCTCACTATCTCTCCTGACCTTTAGACTACCATTCGGTACTGGCCAGCCTTCCAGCCTCTTCCTTGATATGATCTCTTAAATTCTCAGTGCAGAAACAGGAGACATCAAGCAACGCAAAATAGCATCCAGAAAGGATGCCTAACAGAAAGATCTGCCATTAGGAGCATCCGTGTGACCTCTAACATTTAGAAAAACATGTGAGAAGATAGACATTGACCATAGCTCAAGGAAAGTCAGTTCTCCCATGATTTCTGTTTCTCCCAAATACAAACAGTAAAAATAGGTTAGAGAGGGATAGCAGATCTCAACCGTAAATTTTATCAATCTAAGATTATAAATATAGCAATTTTGTTTTATCACTCCCCATATATACAATGAGTATCCAAAAGCCTCTCTCTTACAAGGTGTTTCATTTATGTCAACATTTACTAAGCATATTCTGTATGAAAAATGAGGGTATCAAAAAACAAGGTGGCAAGCAACAAAGAAATCATTTCTCCCATCTCCTATAGCAATGCTGCAAAATAAGAGGAAGACTACTGTGTATGCTTTGAATAAGTAAGATGGGTAAGGAATGGCTACTTTAGAGCCCAGTGTCCTCTTAGAGGGTCTCCTTCATTGGAGAGTCCAAGTCTACCCCTGTGGAGACACTAGAACAACTGAGCTCTTGGTCACAATTTTGCTTTTCATATTTCTCTTCCTTCATCAACAATTCTTTAACCAATGTCTTCCAGCCTTCAAACACCAAGAAATATGTTGAAAATGATAATATTTATGTGGCACCTTTGGATAAACCTTGGACAGGAAAGCAGCAAAAGATAAGCATGTGTGTCACCAACAGGAAATGGACCATTTGGTTTTCCTGAAAAAATCAGAGAGGGCATTCCTGAAATCCACTAGCAGAGCTCGAGGAGGCCAGGAGGGCCAATAAAGACACACATATGTGCTGACCAACAAGTAGCCTACTTTAGTGGGAAGCACAAGAACAATGACTGAAGGTGAGCTTTGCAGACCAAGGTCAGCCAGGAATTCTAACTGCATCCAAATGACACCTAATATTAATGTTAACACGTTAGATGGTGTTCTCTGTTCGTCTATCAACTTCATAGATTATTCAGTCTTGCCCTAATTCTTTTGTTTTCCACATAGACCTCTGGACATTGGAAATGTGGTATTTGTTTTCCACATAGATCTCTGGACACTGGAAAGGTGGTATTTTTCTACCTGGCAGTGTTCTTTGAAACAAATTACTTAGGAGAATTCATGAGCGGTTAATAGAAAGATGAGGTGCTTCATAAAAGAAATAAGACTTTTTACTTCCTGCACTATGGAATTCATAAGCTGACACGAGAACACAGACATATTCTAGTATCCGTGTGCAAATAGCATGACCTTGGATGGATAATGTAGGTAACTGGGTATTGCAAGCTGTCAGTCACAACACACAGCATATATAAGGCAGATTTGTGTTCACGTAGCTATAGTGGTTTTGTCACAGAGTACTTCCTGATTTGAATAAACTGCCCTATAATGACGGAAGTATAATCTTCCTCTCTGATGATCTGAGTTGCATCTAAACAGAGTCTCTGTCTACAAACCATTATTCACTGGAAGCTTATGTTTGGCACTCAGCTGTGCATTAATGTTGTTTTAACCAAGCTTTCTAATACCAGTTCAGTTGGTTATACAATCCTCCATTCTCTCCCCATTTTTGAATGTCTTTGTTGTTTATTGTTCTGCTCTCACGCAGAACTTGTCTGAATGGTCTAGGTGCTTTCAATTGGGTCTTATAAGAGATCATGGTTATTGGAACTCTGTATTTTACAGCTTCCATCTCATTAATGCCAGTACTAATTTGTGGTCCAATCCAATACCACCCCCATAAGATCTGCATGAATACACACTGGATTTCAATCTGCCATTCAACAAGCATGAAGTCCTTTATGTTCATTATTAGCCAATCAAACAGCCCCGGATTCTTTTCTCTGCATTTTTTCCATAGTGAAATCATTTCATTATTAGCCAAAGCAGTTGCTTGGTAGGAAATATTCAGGAAGGGGGAAAAAAAATGACACCAATACCAGCCTGTCCTCCTCTTTCCTTTTCTCTACAACACGACAGCTTCAACCTGGAAACTCCAATTCAAATTGAGTCGTCAACTTGTTTGTCAAAATCCCCCATCCCTAAAATAGCTCTTGCTCAGAAATATCTTGTGGGATATTATAAAACAGGCTTATTTTTCTCATCCTCCAAAGAGCAAAAGGACTATTGAGATGAAGCTAACTTATGCCCTGGCAGAGAATCAAACCAGGTTGACGACCCAAGCAACCACTAGATCAATGCCGTGTGTGCTGGGATGACCTCATTCTGAGGCCTGGGGCCTGGGGTCATTATTATGGAATTCTCCTTTGTTCAATTTACATGGTTAAATGATTTCCCTTTCACATTATTTCAACCCCATGCATCATTACCAAAAGTGCTCCAGTCTGCTGTAACGTTCTCCATTTCCTGTTCCAGCAAACTGTGTCCTTCAAGTTTCTCAAGTAATTTTCTGTTCTGCAACAAATTTCAATTGCAAAATTGGTTCAAGTAGGCTTGGCTGTTCAAATTTTGAAATAAATTAAAACTAGGGAGGACATTAGTAAATAGAGAAAATAACAAATGGTAGGATATCTTATTCAGCAAAAGATGTAGTGAAAATCAAGAAGCATTTTCTGTTTCCTTATTAATGATCAAAGATAGATCTCAAAAGTAAGTCTTTCCTCATACAAAATAAAGGCCTGCTACCTTCCCACCTCAGACCTCATTCTATGTGCTGTGTGCTCCAAGAAGTGGATTATGAAGTACAGAAGTGGATTCTGAAATATTCTTGACAGGAGGCAGAGTTTTCCCCAGTCCAGGCAAAGGGAATGGGCTGTCTCACCTCTCCAGCAACCAGTCATTGGATGTGGCCTGTCCTCACAAAGAACGGCTGAATTTTGAATGTTCATTCCCAGAGAGAGACATCAGATAGCCTTGCAGCCCTTAGGAGAACAAATCCTTTAGTCATGTAGGGACCGAGAGGGATGCCAGGCAGCAGACAAGACACATGAAAGCCCTTGATCCTATGGACACCTGATTAACTTCCCTAGGTGGAACAGGTTCTATTTTGCCAAAACTACTTCAATCATATTTGAAGCCTGGCACTGATCTGCTAAACACTTTAATGTTACAGGTTTTATTTATTCCTATTTTCATAAAGCACAAACCTCTATTATTTGCGGCTTTGAAGAGAGGACTGGTTTTTATCTCAAATCAACTACTTCTGTGCTTTAAATGAACACTTAACCTCTGTACGACTTTGTTTCCTTAGTGGTACAACAAGGATGACAATAATTACTATACTTTCCTCATAGGGCTATAAAATATAGCAATGCACATGAAACATTATATAAACAATAAAATGTTATACAGACAGAGTTTACCATATTTGGCAAAGATAACATGCTTTTAAAAATCTATGACTAGCAGGGCATGGTGGCACACACCTTTAACCCCAGCACTCGGGAGGCAGAGGCAGGCAGATCTCTATGAATTCAAGGCCAGCCTGGTCTACATAGAGAGTTGCAGGACTAGGACTGCAGGGAGACCCTGTCTCAAAAAGACCAAAAAAAAAAAAAAAAAAAGAATATGATTTCAACTTTCCCTATCTCACCAAGTGTCCATGCCCCCTCAGCCTTCCATTCCCACCCGCTGCCACTCTGGGTCTCTCTCCGCCAGCAAAAAACAAGTAGGATTTAGTGCAATGTGAGGGTAAACCCTCTCCTGTGACAAATAACACAACACGATGCTCTCTACCCTGATATCCTGATATCATGGCTTTAGTCTTGAAATCCATAGGAGGTCTCTAGGAGCAACTGATAAAATAACTCTTTACCAACTGTGGCTAAACAAAAATTATCCGTATGATAGGTATCCTCTAATGTTGAAATAAGAAATACTAAACAAGGTTACCCATCTATCTAACTCATGTATCCTGAAAGCATTATGGTATGATACAGTCTATAATCCTTAATTCCTATATTGGTTACTTTTTTGTCGCTGTGACAAAACACCACAACCAAGGGAACTTATAGAAGGAAGAGCTCTGGGGGCTTACATTCCAGAGGAATGAGTCCATCATGGAGCAGGATGCATGGCAGAAGGCAGCCAGAGCAGAAAGATGAGCGCTCACGTCTTCAGTGGCAAACAGGAAGCGGAGAGAATGTGAAACTCAAAATGGGGCAAGCTACCTACTCTCTAAACCTCCTCCAGTGCCGAGCTTCCTCCAGTTAGGCCACACCTCCTAAAGGTTGCATCACCCTCAACCAACTGACCAAGTATTACATGCTTGCGCCTATGGGGAGCACTTTTTTTCTCCTTTTTCAAAGCCAATGTTTTATTGAAGCTCTGTGCATTTCATACAAAATTACACTACAAATCAAATCTAGACCCGTGCCCCCCTCTCTGCTCCCCCACCCCACCAGAGCTCATGCATTCTGCCAACATGTTTTTCATCTTTTTCTCAGTCTCTCTCAGAATTCTCGATGCAGAAGTTTACTGTTTCAGTCAGTTCTTTGGCATAGTATTTTCTGTTGTTGTTGTTCCTTCCAATATGCATCATTCCAAAATATGCACATATGCATGCCACATCTATCATAGGTTTTAGCATCTTCAGCTTATGATTTTTTTTTTATTAGGCTGCAAGATGTCATGTTTGAAGGCTCCTCCTTGGCAAGCCCAAACCACCATCAGTTCTGCCCTTGCCAAATGAGGTCCAGTAAGCACAGAGTCCTGTCTTGATCTTCCTGTACTGGTCTCCATAATACAGCCTGGATAGTCCAACAATGGCAATCTATTGTTTCCACTCTGAAGAAGTGGAAACCCCAGTAGTAGCTCAGTCCCCAAGTTGGATGTCTCAGCAGTCCCCGTCTGGCACTGAAGCTTTGGAGGATTCTTGGAGAGACATGAGTCTTCAGTCCATATTGGAAGGTTGAAAAGCTGTGTCTTTTCACTCTTTGAAGGATGGCAAAGCAGTGGCATCCACAGGGTAGCTGCACTTGCCAGTAAGACAGGCAAAACAACTGTGCTCATATATATATATATTATATATATATATAATATATATATATATATTTAAAATATTTGGTAAGGCCAAGATGATGGCTCAGGAGGTAAAGATTCCTTTGACCAATTATGATGACCTGACTCATCTGTCCCCAGGACCTACATGTTGAAAGGAATACAAGTTATTCTTTGAGTTCCATTCTTATGTCCATATGGACACACACACACACACACACACACACACACACCAAATAAGTGACTAAATAAGTGTATTTTAGTGTCCTTTTTAATTGAAAAATTTAGAAATATTATTAGGAACAGAAGAAAGAAACAAAAACTTCCCTGAAACCAGGTTATGGAAACTGAGTTTTACTTTAACATTAAAAATAAAAAGTTCCGCAAGGCCACCCTGGTCTACAGAGTGAGTTCCAGGCCAGCTGGGGCTACAGGGAGACCCTGTCTTGAAAAGACAAAACTAAATAAATAAAAAAATAAAAAATAAATAAATAAATAAATAAATATAAAATAAAATGAAATAAAATAAAAGGTTCCAAGAGAAGTAATAAGTCTGGAGTTTGAAATGCATGAGATGAGTCTGGGTTATCTCATGTCAACGGCATGATTAGTGGGATACTTGAGTACTTATCTGCTAAAAAAGCAGAAGAATGTCCACTGAAGAACCTCGTTTAGTAGTCCAGACACTACAAAGGACAATGCCTGAAGATGAAAATACATCACGTGCACAAATATTCCAAGAACACAAGGCTCATGAGGAACTTGTTAGAACCCATTCATTGCTTCTAAAATATGGTTTAATTCAGTTAAAATTCAAATATATTGCTGGTTTTTTATGTGCTATCTATTGCAAAACCATCTTCTAATTTGCAAGGAAAGTGTATTTTTGTTGGATTTATTTATTTATTTATTTATTTATTTATTTATTTATATGAATGTACTGTCTGCATGTAGGTTTGTGCACCCATGTTGTGCAGTGCCGCAGAGGTCAGAAGAGGATGTCGGATTCCCCTGGAACTGGAACTGGAGTTCTCCTGAAATTGGAGTTNTCAGGTGTTCTGTCACAGAAGCACATGTTACTGCCCATTGGGAAAGTGGGGCCAAGAAGCTGAGGGAAGTATTTTCTATTCTGGGTGCCCAAAGAGCAGTGCGACATCCTTAGGTACCGCTTTTAGGTGGGGCGTGGGGTGAAGATCGTCCAATAGGCATTGTTCTTGGTAAAGTAACAGAGGTCCTTGCTTTCTCCACACAACATCAAACAGTTCTTTCCTTTGTATTAGGACAAGTCTCCAGGTGTCTCGGTAACCCAGCTCTTCCCTCCTTATCATCTCAAAATAACTGTAAAATGTGCTGGAAATGCAACATCTTGAAATGAGGAAATGTCTGGAACAGCCCAGACTCTATTCCTATTTCTCCTAGAGAAAAACGTTCCATAACGCTCTATCCAGCCCGGGGGTACAAAACCCACAGTGGACAACTGTTGGGTATCTCAGAGCTGCATGTGACATGAAGACAAGAGAGATGAGAATCTACCTTCCCTGTGAAAAGTTCCTGAGCCTCGGGGACGACTACTGGCAATGGCCTCCTAGGCTTGTACTGTATCTCTGTGCATATATATAGAGTATATATATATTATATATATATATGTTTGTTGTGTGTGTGTGTGGGTGGTTGTGTGGTGTGTGTGTGTATAAAAAGGTTTTACTTAACGCACAATTGCCCTGTCTTGATAGACTTGTGCAAGTAGTAAGAACTGCAACCCAAGACATGGTGGAATAAAGCAGTCCCGTACACAGTAGATCTGCTTCATGCATATGTGGCTGATGCACTTTTTCAGAGGCATGTGTACAGTGGGGTAGCCACTCTACAATGTACAATGCACTCTTAAGGAGCACAAGATCCATGTGGTTTTTTTTGTTTTTTTTATTTTCTTAGGTGTTATGAATGATACCTCTGCATGTAGGTTTGCGCACCCATGTTCGTGCAATACCACAGAGGTCAGAAAGGACATCAGGATCCCCTGAACTGGAGTTCCTTGGAATTGGGTTTCTCAGACGTTTTCATCAGCTGCCATGTGGGTGCTGGGATGCAACCCGGGTCTCTGTAAGAGCGGGTCGTGCTCTTAAAACTGCTGAGGCCATCCTCCAGCCCTCCATGTGTTTTAAGTAATGAGATCTTCAACTATATTTTGGCTGGTTTATTTTTTGAAAGCCCAGTTTCTTGATCATCATGACTATCAAGAATTTGAAGACATCTTCATTAACAAGTTTTTTAACATAAATATTATCATTTTCAACATATTCCTTGGTGTTTGAAGGCTGGAAGACATTGGTTAAAGAATTGTTGATGAAGAAAGAGAAATATGAAAAACAAAACTGTGACTGATATGGGGGGCCAAGAATTCAGTTGTTCTGAGTGTCCCCACAGGGCTGGACTTGGGCCCTCCAATGAAGTATGCAGGACAAGGAGTTTCTGTCAAACCCTAAGAGTTGGCTCTTTTTAAAGACAAGATCATAAATGGTACTAACAATCTGTTGACTTGTCAGGACATGGGAGGTGGAGATTCAAACTTCAGATCATGATGGCCTCACTATCTCTCCTGACCTTTAGACTACCATTCGGTACTGGCCAGCCTTCCAGCCTCTTCCTTGATATGATCTCTTAAATTCTCAGTGCAGAAACAGGAGACATCAAGCAACGCAAAATAGCATCCAGAAAGGATGCCTAACAGAAAGATCTGCCATTAGGAGCATCCGTGTGACCTCTAACATTTAGAAAAACATGTGAGAAGATAGACATTGACCATAGCTCAAGGAAAGTCAGTTCTCCCATGATTTCTGTTTCTCCCAAATACAAACAGTAAAAGAAGGTTAGAGAGGGATAGCAGATCTCAACCGTAAATTTTATCAATCTAAGATTATAAATATAGCAATTTTGTTTTATCACTCCCCATATATACAATGAGTATCCAAAAGCCTCTCTCTTACAAGGTGTTTCATTTATGTCAACATTTACTAAGCATATTCTGTATGAAAAATGAGGGTATCAAAAAACAAGGTGGCAAGCAACAAAGAAATCATTTCTCCCATCTCCTATAGCAATGCGCAAAATAAGAGGGAAGAATATGTGTATGTCTTTGAAATAAGTAGATGGGTAAGGAATGGCTACTTTAGAGCCCAGTGTCCTCTTAGAGGGTCTCCTTCATTGGAGAGTCCAAGTCTACCCCTGTGGAGACACTAGAACAACTGAGCTCTTGGTCACAATTTTGCTTTTCATATTTCTCTTCCTTCATCAACAATTCTTTAACCAATGTCTTCCAGCCTTCAAACACCAAGAAATATGTTGAAAATGATAATATTTATGTGGCACCTTTGGATAAACCTTGGACAGGAAAGCAGCAAAAGATAAGCATGTGTGTCACCAACAGGAAATGGACCATTTGGTTTTCCTGAAAAAATCAGAGAGGGCATTCCTGAAATCCACTAGCAGAGATCGAGGAGGCCAGGAGGCCAAAAGACACACATATGTGCTGACCAAAAAAAAAAAGAAAAAAAAAAAAAAAAAAAAAAATAGCGCTACTTTAGTGGGAAGCACAAGAACATGACTTGAAGGTGAGCTTTGCAGACCAAGGTCAGCCAGGAATTCTAACTGCATCCAAATGACACCTAATATTAATGTTAACACGTTAGATGGTGTTCTCTGTTCGTCTTCAATTTCCCACTCAGAGTTTATTCAGTCTGCCCTAATGTCTTTTGTTTTCCAAATAGACCTATGGAATTGGAAATGGTTGTATTTGTTTTCCACATATGATCTGCTGGACAACTGGACAGGTGGTATTTTTTCTACCTGGCAGTGTGCTTGAAACAAATTACTTAGGGAGAATTCCATGAGCGGTGTAATAGAAAGAGAGGTTGCTTGCATAAAGAAAATAGACTTTTTACTTCCTGCCTATGGAATTCATAAGCTGACACGAAACACAGACATATATCTAGTATCCGTGTGTTCAAATAGCATGACCTTGGGATGGATAATGTAGGTAACTGGGTATTGCAAGCTGTCAGTCACAACACACAGCATATATAAGGCAGATTTGTGTTCACGTAGCTATAGTGGTTTTGTCACAGAGTACTTCCTGATTTGAATAAACTGCCCTATAATGACGGAAGTATAATCTTCCTCTCTGATGATCTGAGTTGCATCTAAACAGAGTCTCTGTCTACAAACCATTATTCACTGGAAGCTTATGTTTGGCACTCAGCTGTGCATTAATGTTGTTTTAACCAAGCTTTCTAATACCAGTTCAGTTGGTTATACAATCCTCCATTCTCTCCCCATTTTTGAATGTCTTTGTTGTTTATTGTTCTGCTCTCACGCAGAACTTGTCTGAATGGTCTAGGTGCTTTCAATTGGGTCTTATAAGAGATCATGGTTATTGGAACTCTGTATTTTACAGCTTCCATCTCATTAATGCCAGTACTAATTTGTGGTCCAATCCAATACCACCCCCATAAGATCTGCATGAATACACACTGGATTTCAATCTGCCATTCAACAAGCATGAAGTCCTTTATGTTCATTATTAGCCAATCAAACAGCCCCGGATTCTTTTCTCTGCATTTTTTCCATAGTGAAATCATTTCATTATTAGCCAAAGCAGTTGCTTGGTAGGAAATATTCAGGAAGGGGGAAAAAAAAAAATGACACCAATACCAGCCTGTCCTCCTCTTTCCTTTTCTCTACAACACGACAGCTTCAACCTGGAAACTCCAATTCAAATTGAGTCGTCAACTTGTTTGTCAAAATCCCCCATCCCTAAAATAGCTCTTGCTCAGAAATATCTTGTGGGATATTATAAAACAGGCTTATTTTTCTCATCCTCCAAAGAGCAAAAGGACTATTGAGATGAAGCTAACTTATGCCCTGGCAGAGAATCAAACCAGGTTGACGACCCAAGCAACCACTAGATCAATGCCGTGTGTGCTGGGATGACCTCATTCTGAGGCCTGGGGCCTGGGGTCATTATTATGGAATTCTCCTTTGTTCAATTTACATGGTTAAATGATTTCCCTTTCACATGATTTCAACCCCATGCATCATTACCAAAAGTGCTCCAGTCTGCTGTAACGTTCTCCATTTCCTGTTCCAGCAAACTGTGTCCTTCAAGTTTCTCAAGTAATTTTCTGTTCTGCAACAAATTTCAATTGCAAAATTGGTTCAAGTAGGCTTGGCTGTTCAAATTTTGAAATAAATTAAAACTAGGGAGGACATTAGTAAATAGAGGGAATAACAAATGGTAGGATATCTTATTCAGCAAAAGATGTAGTGAAAATCAAGAAGCATTTTCTGTTTCCTTATTAATGATCAAAGATAGATCTCAAAAGTAAGTCTTTCCTCATACAAAATAAAGGCCTGCTACCTTCCCACCTCAGACCTCATTCTATGTGCTGTGTGCTCCAAGAAGTGGATTATGAAGTACAGAAGTGGATTCTGAAATATTCTTGACAGGAGGCAGAGTTTTCCCCAGTCCAGGCAAAGGGAATGGGCTGTCTCACCTCTCCAGCAACCAGTCATTGGATGTGGCCTGTCCTCACAAAGAACGGCTGAATTTTGAATGTTCATTCCCAGAGAGAGACATCAGATAGCCTTGCAGCCCTTAGGAGAACAAATCCTTTAGTCATGTAGGGACCGAGAGGGATGCCAGGCAGCAGACAAGACACATGAAAGCCCTTGATCCTATGGACACCTGATTAACTTCCCTAGGTGGAACAGGTTCTATTTTGCCAAAACTACTTCAATCATATTTGAAGCCTGGCACTGATCTGCTAAACACTTTAATGTTACAGGTTTTATTTATTCCTATTTTCATAAAGCACAAACCTCTATTATTTGCGGCTTTGAAGAGAGGACTGGTTTTTATCTCAAATCAACTACTTCTGTGCTTTAAATGAACACTTAACCTCTGTACGACTTTGTTTCCTTAGTGGTACAACAAGGATGACAATAATTACTATACTTTCCTCATAGGGCTATAAAATATAGCAATGCACATGAAACATTATATAAACAATAAAATGTTATACAGACAGAGTTTACCATATTTGGCAAAGATAACATGCTTTTAAAATCTATGACTACAGGGCATGGTGGACACACCTTAACCCCAGCACTCGGGAGGCAGAGGCAGGCCAGTTCTCTATGAATTCAAGGCAGCCTGGTCTACATAGAGAGTTAGGACAAGGACTGCAGGGAGACCCTGTCTCAAAAAGACCAAAAAAAAAAAAAAAAATAAGAATGATTTCAACTTTCCCTATCTCACCAAGTGTCCATGCCCCCTCAGCCTTCCATTCCCACCCGCTGCCACTCTGGGTCTCTCTCCGCCAGCAAAAAACAAGTAGGATTTAGTGCAATGTGAGGGTAAACCCTCTCCTGTGACAAATAACACAACACGATGCTCTCTACCCTGATATCCTGATATCATGGCTTTAGTCTTGAAATCCATAGGAGGTCTCTAGGAGCAACTGATAAAATAACTCTTTACCAACTGTGGCTAAACAAAAATTATCCGTATGATAGGTATCCTCTAATGTTGAAAAAGAAATACTAAACAAGGTTACCCATCTATCTAACTCATGTATCCTGAAAGCATTATGGTATGATACAGTCTATAATCCTTAATTCCTATATTGGTTACTTTTTGTCGCTTGTGACAAAACCCACAACCAAGGAACTTATAGAAGGAAGAGCTCTGGGGGCTTACATTCCAGAGGAATGAGTCCATCATGGAGCAGGATGCATGGCAAAGGCAGCCAGAGCAGAAAGATGAGCGCTCACATCTTCATGTGGCAAAACAGGAAGCAGAGAGAATGTGAAACTCAAATGGGGCAAGCTACCTACTACCTCTAAACTCCTCCAGTCGAGCTTCCTCCAGTTAGGCCACAACCTCCTAAAGTTGCATCACCCTCAACCAACTGACCAAGTATTACATGCTTGCGCCTATGGGGAGCACTTTTTTTTCTCCTTTTTCAAAGCCAATGTTTTATGAAAGCTCTGTGCAATTTCATACAAAATTACAACTAAAAAATCTGACCCGTGCCCCCCTCTCGCTCCCCCACCCACCAGAGCTCATGCATTCTGCCAACATGTTTTTCATCTTTTTCCAGTCTTTCTACAAATTTTCACTGCAAAGTTGCTTAGCAGTTTAACATTCATCAGTTCTTTGCACAGTATTTTCTGTTGTTTGTTGTTCCTTCCAATATGCATCATTCCAAATAGTGCACATATGCATGCAACATATCATCATAGGTTTTAGCATCTTCAGCTTATGATTTTTTTTTTTTATTAGGCTGAAAGATGTCATGTTTGAAGGCTCCTCCTTGGCAAGGCCAAACCACCATCAGTTCTGCCCTTGCCAAATGAGGTCCAGTAAGCACACAGTCCTGTCTTGATCTTCCTGTACTGTCTCCTAATACAGCCTGGATAGTCCAACAATGGCAATCTATTGTTCCATCCACCTGAAGAGCTGAAACCCCAGTGTAGCTCAGTCCACAAGTTGAGATGTCCAGCAGTCCCCGCTGGCACTGACCTTTGGAGGATTCTTGGAGAGACATGAGTCTTCAGTCCATATTGGAAGGTTGAAAAGCTGTGTCTTTTCACTCTTTGAAGGATGCAAAGCAGTGGCACAACAGGGTAGCTGCACTTGCCAGTAAGCGACAGGCAAAACAACTGTGCTCATATATATATATATTTATCATTATATAAATAGATATAATAATTTTTTTTTTTTTTACTTTTTGTCTTTTTACTAAGGTCTAAGTTTTAACTGAAGTCAATTCTCAGACTTACTATTTTTATTTCTGTTAGATTTCCCTTGTTAGTTTCAGGGCCACACATTAGCCCAGATTAACCAAGTTTTTTTTTTTTTCTCAAGGTCAGGTTGAGGATCTGGTCCTCAAGGGTTACTCGGGTTTTTTTTTTTTGGCGGGGGGATACCCTAGCTCCTTTTGGCTTTTCAATCACCAGTTCCATCTACTCAAGGACAAAGTTAGGTCTTGCTAGACCAGGCTTCCCTTTTTGAAGCATGAGCAGACTTTCCTCTTTAAGACCTGGACACTGGCTAAAGTCCCATTAGTGGATCTCCAAGACCTCTCTGCACAGGAAGACTGGTGACCCACATTTGCAGGACATTTCAAGAGATGCCCCCATTCATAGTCCCCTGGGACTTAGTTGACCTCTGAAGGCAAAGACCAAAGTTATCCCTTAAGACCCTCAGCCAAATTGGTGGGGAACACTTATTCAAAACCACCACAACCCTCAATTCCAAAATCCAGAAAGCTCTGCAAACCAAGTTTTTCCACAACCCATTTATTGGGAATATAAGTTGTCAATGAACTTCAGCTATTGTGGCGCATTTTTGCTGCAAAAATATGGCATTTTTCACTCTGCAGTGATATTCAGATGGTGAGCGCAGCATTATACCCTGTAGTATATATAACACCATCTTTGGGGTGTCTCATGTGCTTTAAGGCTTCAGATGTGAGTGACAATAGGTGGGTGTGATGGTTAATACTGGTGTCAACTTGATTAGCTCTGGGATTACCTAAAATGAGAAAAAGATCTTCGGATTGAATCATTTAGAGCTGGAACCCACCCTAGATGCGGGCATTACCTTCTGATGGCAGCAGGTATAAAAGACCATGGCAGAAGGGAATATATATATATTATAAAAAATGGTGTATATATATATATATATATATTTTTTTTTTTTTCATTCTACCGATCCTGTTTCTTTAGAGAACCTTACAAATGCAGTGGGTATTATGGTTTAAATGTAGAATGTCCCCACAGGCTCCTGTTTTGAATGCTTGTGTCGCTATTTTGGTAGACCTGAACCTTTAGGAGGTAAGGTCTAACTGACAGAAGCAAATCAGATGGGGTAGAGCCAGAGCGGCTCCTGGCTCTAGCCGCACTCCACTCCTGGTCCGCTGTGTTATGAACAGCCTCCACTTGGGCTTCCACTGTGAGTGGGCCTCTCAACCATGTTTTCCACAATGATAGACTGAAACCCTCTGAAACGTGGAACCAAAATAAAAATTTCTCTGCTTAAGGTGTTTTGTCATGTATTTTGTCACAGTGATGCAAAAATAACCAACACAGGTGCTAGAGAGATGGTTCGGAGGTTAAGAGCACTGTCTGCTCTTGCAGAGGACCCAGGTTCAGTTCCCAGCAACTGCATGGCGGCTAACAACTTCAGTTCCAGGGAATCCAATGCCCTTTTCTCACTTCCAAGGCCATTGCATGACACAGGTACACTTACATACACACAAGCAATATACTCATGCACATAAAATTAAAACAGTTAATAAAATAATAATAACTCACATAGTTGGTCTCTGATAATAGCTAACACTAAGATGTTGCTATAGGTCAAAAACTATGCTAAATGCTTTGAATCTACTGTCTCAGTTAATCCTCCCATAATCTTTTGAAATACAGCTGACTATCCATTTCATTTTACGTATGAAGTAACTGAACCACAGAGAATATGTTTACTGCCTAAATCACACGGCAAATATGTGGTAGAACCAGGAACTGAAACCAAGCAGTGTGACTCCCAAGTCCCCTGCTCCCTTTGCAGCAAGATCATCTTGATGAATCCAGCAGGAGCAGAAGCAGGCAGAATCCCTTGTTCCTCGAGGTACATTTTTAAGAATCTGGGGTGACTTTAAGTATACAGTAACTTCTACTTACATTACAGAAACAAGTCATGAGATCTGTGTAAATGTGAGTGTGTGCATATGGGTGTATGCATGTAGACAGAGAGAGAGAGAGAGTTCAAATAACCCAGACTGGAAGACAGGAGTTCTCAAATACAGTGGAAGGGTGGTGGGAAATTCATCCACATTACATTAGAGCAGACTGTTTGAAAAACCTGCTCAGAATAAGCAGAAGACAAATGGAAGGAAGTGACAAGAAACCATCCAAACACAGTACAACAAAGGAAGAGGTTGAGGAAGTGCCAGGCAAGAAGACAGAAAAGGAGGAAGGACCCAGGGAAGAGAGAGGAAGGCAGGGTGTGAGGAAGGAGAGACAGCCAGGGAGCAGGGCCCAGGGCAGGACCTGGGCTGAGCTTCCCGCTCACTCTCTGTCCTGCCAGGAGCAGGATTCCCTACCCATCCTATCTCTGAACCACCAGTCAACCTTCCGATCGATTCCTTTTCCATTTAAAGTAACCAATGCTGGGTTTTGATGTTGGAAAGCAAGTCTAAATAGACACCAATGGTGAGAAATTAATTTACTTACTAGAAAACCAAGATTAAATAAGAGAGAATTCAGAGCTACAAAAACAGGTGTAAATGTTTCAAACCTTCCAATATAATAAAATGAAACCAGGAGGTGGGGAGGGAAGTGGAGGGAAGTGGGGGTGCTGATTTTCTCATCCTTCTTAGCAGGGAATTAATAGATTCCAATTCAAATGGAAACATGCAGTCTTAAAACCATAATGCCTCATAATGTTTCTCATAATCATGTTATAAATCCAAGAGTGATATTTTAGGGAATACAGGTGAGGACCTAACCAAAATGTAACAGCTGGTCCATTCAATCAAAAGTTCAGCAACTGTACTTACTAGGTATCAAGCATTATGCTAAGGGCTGGGCTTACAATCTGCCATGGTCCCTGCCTTCATGGAACTGACAGTCTAGTATGGAAGCAAGAAAAAAGAAGAATAAGAAATAAGGGTGAAGTTACAGTATAATGACTGCCGTGAAGAACAGAGCTGGTAGTGTGTTCGAGAATAGGTGGAAGCCGGGCGTGATGGTGCACACCTTTAATCCTAGCACTTGGGAGGCAGAGGCAGGCAGAGCTTTGTGAGTTCAAGGCCAGCCTGGTCTAGAGTGAGTTCCAGGACAGCTGGGGCTACAGGGAGACCCTGTCTCGAAAAGACCAAAAAAAAAAAAAAAAAAAACGAATAGCAGGTGGAAGCCTACTTGACCCCCAACCCCCCCCAAACAAACTGGTACAGGAGAGGGGGGGGGGGGGGGGGGGGGGGGGGGGGGGGGGGATGGATTTTTTGGTCTCTCGAAAAGACCAAAAAAAAAAAAAAGATCAAAGGGGAAATAATTCCAGACAGACAGGAGGAGCATCATGCACCAAAACTAAGGAAGAAAAGAACTGGCATCCTAGAGATGACAGAGCATGACCTATAACTAGAAGAGACGGGTACAGGTTCAAATGACAGAAGATGGTCAGTCATGTAGGTTTGTGTGGACATGGAACAACAGTGTTCCTCCTAATATCAGTGGGAAGCTTCTAAGTGGTCTCCACTGGGGGAAGGGCACATGAGATTCTTGAGGTGTAATGACTACCATGGATGCAGACTGGCAAGACTTGACCTGGAATCAGGTTATGGGATGGAGTCCAGGAGTTTGCCCATAAAGAATGATGGTAATAGAAACAGAGGTGGGTGAAATAGAAACAGAGGTGGGTGAACTGGAAAGAAGTCCAGAATGCTAGCAATAGACTAGAGGCGAGAAGCAAAGGAGAGAGGAAAAATGAGAGTGACTCTGGTTTCTGTTTGGAACTACTAGGTGGCGTCATTTACCAAAATGGTGAAGGCTTTGGAATAAAGGTTCTGGGAAGTGACTATTAATTCAGAGCTGGGCCTGAGAGATGGATTAGTGGGTGAAGATGCCACCAAGTATGATGACTGACTTCAGACCTTGGCCACATGACGGGAGGAACCAATTCTCACAAATTGTCTTCACGCACACCATGGCAGAGAGAGATGATAAATTAGACAGGAGATGATGATAGATAGATGATAGATAGATGATAGATAGATAGATAGATAGATAGATAGATGGTAGATAGATAGATGGTAGATAGACAGATCAATAGTAGATAGATAGTAGATAGTAGATAGATAGATGATAGATAGATGGTAAATAGATAGTAGATAGATAGATGATAGATAGATAGATAGATAGATAAATAGATAGCTAGATGATACATAGATAGATAGTAGACAGATAGATGATAGATAGATAGATAGATAGATAGATAGATAGATAGATAGATAAATGATGGATGATACATAGATAGATAGAAGGTACATCGATAAATGGTAGATAGACAGATCAATAGTAGATAGATAGTAGATGGTAGATAGATGATAGATAGATGGTAAACAGATAGTAGAGAGTTGGAGAGATAGGTGATAGATAGATGGTAGATAGATTACAGATAGTAGAGAGATAGTAGTTAGATAAATGATAGATAGTAGATAGATAGATAGGTAGATAATAGATAGATAAATGATAGATAGGTAGATGGCAGATAGATGATAGATAGATGGTAGATAGATAGATAGATAGA
The DNA here is from genome assembly GCA_009823505.1 of Rhizomys pruinosus. NCBI lineage: Eukaryota > Metazoa > Chordata > Mammalia > Rodentia > Spalacidae > Rhizomys > Rhizomys pruinosus. The sequence continues at coordinate 699,296 of VZQC01001212.1, forward strand.
TAGATAGATAGATAGATATCAGCCCTACCAACTGGGGATGAAGTATTCAAATACATGAGCTTATAGGGGACAGGTCTCATTCAAACCACCACAATATAAGAAATTGTGAAAGAATAATAAATTTTGAAAACATAAAATGAAACCACGGCACTAGAGATGGCCTAAAGGAAGTATGTAGAAAACCAAGAACGCTGATGAACAGTCCATGAAAACACCCAATGCTTAAAAGAAAACTGAGAGAAGGTGGTGCCCTAGATATCAAGAGGAGAGAGTTGGAATTGAGGCTATAACTCTCTTGGTAAGCGTACTTGCCTGGCACCCATTAGGCCCTGGGTTCAATCCATAGCACCACAAAAACCTAGCATAGTAGTGAACACCTATAACCCCAGCTCTGGAATGCTAGCCCTTGTGAGTTGGAGGCAGGAGGATCAGACAGTCAAGATTATCCTTGGCTACATAGCAAACTAAAGGCCAGCTGGGAATACATGACTCCATCTCAATCAATTAATCAGTCAGTCAATCAATTTCAATCAATCAGTCAGTCAATAGTTGACATTACTGACTGGTAATGAAGGTCTATCTTATTGGGTAATTAAGAAAAATAAGAGCATATTGGGTGGATCTCCTGGGACAAAAGCTAGACAGCTTTCCCAGAGGTTTGACAATGAAAGGATACTTTACTGGGGCATTGGAGCAATTATTAAAAAGATTGAGTAAAGGAGCCAGGTGTGGTGGCACATGCCTTTAATCCCAGCACTCAGGAGGCAGAGATAGCTGGATCTCTGTGACATTAAGGCCCGCCCCATCTACATAGTGAGTTCCAGGCCAGCTGGGGAGACGTGATATCAAATGAAAGAAAGAAACAAACAAATGGGACACTTCTACACATTCAGGCAATACACATACACATAAACTAATAAAAATAATCATAATAATTTTTTAAAGATGCCTGAATAGGAGTAATAGCAATAGGATGTAGGCTGCCCAGGTAAGGCTGTAAGATCTCCCAGTGTTCTGCACAGAGGCAGAATAAAGGAAGAGATTAGGAAAGTTGCATTACATCATCATTATGTGCCAATGTAGCTTGTGTACTACGCAAACAAAAACAACATTCACAGCATACACAACACACACGTATATTTTTTTCTGACAAGTTTCTGCAGTTGGCTGTTCAGTATTTTGTTCTAATTATCAATATATTGTCTAACAGGAAGAAGTAAAATCACTTGGAGGAAAAGGTAAACTTTTTTAAAATTCATGGAAAGATGTCACCTAGGCCAGCAGTAAGCATCAGATATGGTGCTGGGTGCTGTCTTTGACGGTACCTCTGGTCATCAATTCACAACCTTCATAATAAGACTGTTAGATGAAGAGAAGCTGGGGAAGTTCATAGCATGATAAGTGCCAACCACACACTGGAACGAGGCTAAACTGAAGTTTATCCAGATCAGTCAATTCCACAGTGCATGCTTCCCACTGTCCCTCTCAGCTTCTCCCAGGAATCCTTATATGGAAGATACACTAACTTCCACTGAGCTTTGACTCTTACATACTCTCCTGGATGCTTCCACATTGGGGTAGGCCTTAATCCTACCCATAGGGGTAGGCCTTAATCTTGTGCTAAAGATAAAAATAAATAGTCCCAGAGAGGTTAAGTCATATACTGAAAGTCACACAGCTTAGCAATTTGCCTGTTTACTATCTCTTTCTCCCCTTCCTCATCCCACATGTCACCAATGACTCTTCTAGCCTCTCGTACCCATTTTTTTCTAGGGAACCCATAAACACAAAATATCCTCTCTCCTGTTTATCATATTATTTATATCCCCTTTAGCATAATCACCATCATCGAAGATCATTTATAAAAGTAAATAAGGTAGCAATTGTCTGGTAATACACTGGTGTCCCCAAAAATAAATAAATGAAGATCAAGCTAGAGTCAGGGAACAACTTCATTCATTGAATGAATTTTGAGCTCTTTTTGTTGATGCATATAGTTTTCATTTGGTTGACTCATTAATTTCACCCTAAAGATTAATTTAGCCCTCTATAAAGAACATAGGAATTAATATTCAGCCAAGATATGAATCTTTCTTCATTTTCATTTTAGTGGAAATCAATTTGTTAAACTACTGTTGAGTGCAATTTGTTATTCGTTCACTCCCACTTTTCTGCTCAAGTCGAAGTATTTGGAAATATCCATATGAACACTTTCTGTCAATACTCAGAAGATTTATGCTGCTGAGTTACTGTAACTATTATCTCTGAGAGCATTATGAATTATACCTTGTGGTGCTAGATTTTATTGGTCTTATGCAATACAGAAGTCACCAATTTTCTTTAAAAGCTCCTAGCAAGTTTTGTCTCTAGCAGAACATAGACTTGACCTCTAGTTGGAAAATATATAACATGGCCTCTACCCCAACTTTCATTACTATGTTGAAATACATGATATAAACAAATTAAGGGGGCGGTATTGCTTATTTTGGTTCACTGTACAAAGGTTTCAAGCCATGGTGGGAAAGCCATGTCAGAGCAATGCAGCTTACATCATGCAGTCAAGAAGGAGGCAGGGGGGACAAGTGAGCTCCCAGGGACACATCTCCCAGCCCCCCGACCTACTAGAACCACCTCCTAAAATTTCCAGAACCTCCCAAAACAGCACCACTTGTTGGAATCTCAAACCTTTCAACATATGAAACCTTTTTTTAAAAAAATTTTTTGGTATTTTTGAGACAGGGTCTCCCTTTTAGTCCCAGCTGGCCTGGAGCTCACTCTGTAGACCAGGCTGGCCTTGAACTCACAGAGATCCACCTGCCTTTGCCTCCCAAGTGCTGGAATCAAAGGTGTGCACCACCACACCCGGCTAACATATGAAACCTTTTAACACATGAATCTTTGGGGGATATTTCATGTTCAAACCAGAACATAACGTTCCTAGTGCTACTTCATCTGGTATATAGGCATTTCCATGTAACCTTCAGTCCATTTCAACTATTATGGTCACTAGACAGAATGCTGCTCTAGCATATCTCTATACCACATCCTGAATTTGTTCTCTCTCTTCATTCTTTCTCATCCTCCTCTCTTTCTCTCTCTCTCTGTCTCTCCCTCTCTCCTCCCTTCCCTCCCCCTCTTTCTTCCTCCCTCCAATCCTTTCCCCCCTCTCTTTCCCTCCCTCCCCCCTCTGCCTCTCTCTCCAGCCTCCAAATAATAGACTTTTTAAAAAGACAAAATAATAATAATTTCAAGGATCTATTTTCTGTTACTATAATGAAAATACAAAAGACATGACAACTTTACAAAGAAAACAAGTTTATGGAGCTCACGGTTCTGTAAGCTCAAAGGACTTGGGCTAGCATTGGCTTAAGCCCCAGTAAGACCCTCCATTAGTGCATCCAACCTTGAGTAACATGATAGCACCAGTGTGGGAAGAGACCACATAACAAAACCCTATGTAAGAAAACCACTTGGGGTTCAAGCTCATTCTCAAGAAGGCCTAGGGCTCCACTAATCCCTTTCAAGGGCAGCTCCCCCAGCAGTCCCCCAACCTGGAGCTCCTATCGCCTTCCACAGCACCACACTCAGGGCTAAACTTATCACTTATGAAACCATATCCAACCCTGGTGTATGTCATTCGAGGTTTGGAGACTTGTCACATCCCAGTGAGACCTCATCTTAACTTTTTCAAATAAAGTCACATACGTTGGGAATGAGAGTAGAATAGTAACATTTGGATTTGGCAGCTGTGCTGGATAGCTTTAGTGTCAACTTGACACACCTGGGTTGAGGGAGCCTCAGTTGGGGAATTGGCTCCATTGGATTGGCCTGTGGCCACATCTGTGGAGTATTGTCTTGATGGTCGAGCAGTGTGGAAGGGCTCAGCCCACAATGAATGGTGCCACCCTGGGCAGGTGGTTGTGTATGGTATAAGAAGGCAGGCTGGGCATGAGCCAGAGGAGCAAGCCAGTGAACAGCATTCCTCCATGGCCTGTGTTTCAGCTCCTGCCTCCAGGTTCTTGCCCTGAGTTCTTGCCTTGGGCTCCCTAAGTGATGAACTGTGACCCAGGAGATGTAAGCTGAATAAACCCTTTCCTCCCCAAGTTGGTGTTGGTCAGAGTGTTTTGTCACAGCAATGGAAGAAAAACTAGAGCAGAGATTGGTACCAGAAGAGTGGGGTATTACTGTGATAGACCTGACCTTGGTGTTTTGGGGAAGGATTGTGGAGGCGTTTGGAACTTTGGGCTGGGAAGATCATTGAATGCCTAAAGATTGTTGCTGTGGAGCTTGGAGCAGTTTTGCTGAAGGATTTGTAGAAGATGGAGGCCTGGCTTGTGAAGTTTCTAGTTTCAAAGGGGAGCAGAGATCATCAGGACTGTGTAATCTGTGGGTTCTGGTCAGCTGGGGCTGAAGAATCAGCTGTAAGTAACAAGAGACCAGAACCTGAAGTGAAAGCTTTGTTGTACTGGGACAATTGATGCTGGTTAGCTGGGGCTGAAAAATCATCTGTAAGTAACAAGAGACCAGCATTACTGTGGTGAAATCTTCTGGGAAGAATTTCTTCAGGGTCAGCACACAGAAGCTGTGTTCCAGAAGGGTCTGAGCCTCCACCTCAAGCTAGAAGCAGGACTTGGTAGTGTGTAAGAGTCTCCTATATGGTTCCAGTGTTGAAATTTGAGGGGGTCACAGAGAGCAGCCCTGTGAGATGTCAGGAAAGACCACTGGTGGAAGTGCACCTCAGTTGCAGTGAAGACCCCAGGATCGCAGGGGTCATGGAGAGAAGCTGAGGCTTTGCACCAGGAGAGGTCAGAAGAGGCCATTGGTGAAGGTGCTGCCTTAGTTTCAGTGGTGACCCCAGCGTTTTGGAGATGCCAGGACTGTGGGACGACCACCAAGAGCAGCGGCAGGTGTGGAATGGAGTCGGCCTGGGCCTTCAGGATGAACTGTGTGTGCCACGGATGGCAGAGTCGGAGAGGGGGAGCTGCCGAAACCCTTTGGAGCCCAGAAGATTGTGAGTCCCAGGTGTCCAGCCTTGAGCTACTTTGCTGGACTTAGGTTTTGTTTGAGAATGCCTGATTCTTCCCTTTGAAATAAGACTTGTTTTGGATTTTACAGCAGCCCACAGTTAAGAGACTTTTAATAGACTGTGAACTTTTAAGTGTTTGGACATTTTAAGGACTGTGGGGCTTTTAAGGTTGTACTGTCTTAGGTTGTGATTAATGTTAACATCATACTTTGGGGATAAGAACTGGAAAGGTGGTGGTTTAATAGTGATATGTTTTGTGTGTCAAGTTGACAAGGGATCAATTGTGCTGGATAGCTTAGTGTCAACTTGACACACCTGGGTTGAGGGAGCCTCAATTGGGGAATTGGCTCCATTGGTTTGGCCTGTGGTCACATCTGTGGAGTATCGTCTTGATGGTCGAGCAGTGTGGAAGGGCCCAGCCCACAATGAGTGGTGCCACCCTGGGCAGGTGGTTGTGTATGGTATAAGAAGGCAGGCTGGGCATGAGCCAGAGGAGCAAGCCAGTGAACAGCATTCCTCCATGGCCTGTGCTTCGGCTCCTGCCTCCAGGTTCCTGCCCTGAGTTTCTGCCTTGGGCTCCCTAAGTGATGAACTGTGACCCAGGAGATGTAAGCTGAATAAACCCTTTCCTCCCCAAGTTGGTGTTGGTCAGAGTGTTTTGTCACAGCAATGGAAGACAAACTAGAGCAGCAGCACAATTCAACTTCATAATCGCCCAATATCCGTGTCTGTCCCACCATCTCCATCTCCCCTCTTAGAAATCAAACTAAGAACACTGATACCTACTCTCAGTTGTTCCTCCCTTTCAGTCGGATTCTCACTAGTCTTGCTTTCTCCCTCCCTCCATCTATCCCTAACCTCCTTATTCCCTCTAGTGCTTGGATTGAGCCCAGGACCTCGCACATGCTGGGCAGGTACTCTCCCAGATAGCTATGTCCCCAGCTCCCTTAATCTGACTTAATCTAGGCTGGCATCACATGCCCTCAGCCAACATTGTCAATAACTCCCTACTCTGCGTTACTTTAGTTTTAATCTCAATTTTGCTAACCCTTTCTGTGGAAACCAGATCTGGCTTTCCTTCAGAAAGTGCATGCTTCCTCTCTTGGTGTTGATTTCATCCGCAGCTTTTTCTCTTCCCTATGGCCAGGTCCCTCTGCAGCATCCTCTCATGGCTGCCTGGGATTTCTGTCCCATGTCACCACTCTTCGCTCATCCACACCATCATCTTCCCACTGATGTCCTGAGTCCCTAAGTCTAATATGCATTTTATCTTGAATCTAGAGTCTGACCAAACATTTTACTTTCCACCTCCTTCTTTTTATCCCATGCCACATAAAATCAAACATATCTAAACAGTTAGAAATGCTCTTGCCCCACAGACATGACCTGAATTCAATACCTAGAATTGACATAAAACAACTAAAACCTAGACCCAGGCCCACTTCTCCATGGAGTATGTTAAATACTAACAGTGGCCACGGTCCTTTCAGAACCAACAGAAAATAGTTTGATTCCTCAAATATCAAAGAGAAAATTATATGGATGTGTAATATTATTTTTTCATTTGATTTTAGTTTTTAGGAGTAGATCCACAAAATACTTAAGGCATAAAGCAGCTGGCCTGGGTCTGCTTTCTCTGACTACCGTAGACCTCTCTCTTAGCCTCAAAGAACAGATATATAAATACACAATGCAGCACCAAAGACTGTCTAATTGGGTTGTCATCCAAGGAAGATTTGTTTCAATTTGTTGAAAACCAAAGAGAACACCTTTAATTTTTTTTATTGAATATTTTTAATTGTAAGAAAACATATGGGCATTGTAGGAATTTCAGAGACCTCACAAAAGTTTAAAGACAGAAATAAAAATCACCTATAATGTCAGAGAGAATCAGTATAAATAATTTGATGTATTTTCTTCCAGTATCCATGTATATACATATGTATTATTTTTTATGTGCATAAGTATTGTATCTGCACGTGTGTAAGTGCACCTGTGACATAGAGTGTCCGAAGTTGACAGAAGATGGTGTCGGGTCCCTTGGAGCTGCAGTTACAGATGGTTCTTGGCTGCCATGTAGATACTGGGATTTGAACCCAGGTCTTCTGAAAGAACAGCCATGCTCTTAACCACTGAGACATCTCTCCAGTCCCATATGTATTCTTTATAAACATCTTTATTGATGTATAATTGGTATTTTTCTTAATCAAAATTATAACTGCATACTTGTAATTTTGAGTAAATTCTTTTTTTTTTNTTACAGATAAATTAAATAATAAATAATAAATAAATAAATATAATAAATAAATAAATAAATAATAAAAAGGGTAGCTTGGCTCTCTGCTTCCAAACACTTAGGACCCTTTGGAGCCAGAAGATTGTGAGTCCCAAGTGTCCAGCCTTGAGCTACTTTGTGGACTTAGGTTTTGTTTGAGTATGACTGATTCTTCCCTTTGAAATAAAGTACTTGTTTTGGATTTACAGCAGCCCTACAGTTAAGAGACTTTTCATAGACTGTGAACTTTAAGTGTTTGGACATTTAAGGACTGTGGGGCTTTTAAGGTTGTTCTGTCTTCGGTTGTGATTACTGTTAACATCATACTTTGGGTATAAGAACTGGAAAGGTGGTGGTTTAATAGTGATATGTTTTGTGTTTCAAGTTGACAAGGATCAATTGTCTGGATAGCCTTAGTGTCAACTTGACACACCTGGGGTGAGGAAGCCTCAATTGGGGAATGGCTCCATTGGTTTGGCCTGTGGTCACATCTGTGGAGTATCGCCTTGATTATGGAGTGATGTGGGAAGGGCCCAGCCCACAATGAGTGGTGCCACCCTGTGCAGGTGGTTGTGTTGTATGTGTATCATAGAAGAAGGCAGGATGGGCATGAGCCAGAGGAGCAAAGCCAGTGAAACCAGCATTCCCTCCATGGCTTGTGTTTCAGCTTCTGCCTCCAGGTGCCTGCCCTGCGTTCTGCCTTGGGCTCCCTAAGTTATGAACTGTGACCCAGGAGCTTTAAGCTGACACAACTCTTTCCTCCCCAAAGTTGGTGTTTGTCCAGAGTGTTTTGTCACAGCCATGGAAGACAAACTAGAGCAGCAGCACAATTCAACTTCATAATCGCCCAATATCCGTGTCTGTCCCACCATCTCCATCTCCCCTCTTAGAAATCAAACTAAGAACACTGATACCTACTCTCAGTTGTTCCTCCCTTTCAGTCGGATTCTCACTAGTCTTGCTTTCTCCACCCTCCCTCCATCTATCCCTAACCTCCTTATTCCCTCTAGTGCTTGGATTGAGCCCAGGACCTCGCACATGCTGGGCAGGTACTCTCCCAGATAGCTATGTCCCCAGCTCCCTTAATCTGACTTAATCTAGGCTGGCATCACATGCCCTCAGCCAACATTGTCAATAACTCCCTACTCTGCGTTACTTTAGTTTTAATCTCAATTTTGCTAACCCTTTCTGTGGAAACCAGATCTGGCTTTCCTTCAGAAAGTGCATGCTTCCTCTCTTGGTGTTGATTTCATCCGCAGCTTTTTCTCTTCCCTATGGCCAGGTCCCTCTGCAGCATCCTCTCATGGCTGCCTGGGATTTCTGTCCCATGTCACCACTCTTCGCTCATCCACACCATCATCTTCCCACTGATGTCCTGAGTCCCTAAGTCTAATATGCATTTTATCTTGAATCTAGAGTCTGACCAAACATTTTACTTTCCACCTCCTTCTTTTTATCCCATGCCACATAAAATCAAACATATCTAAACAGTTAGAAATGCTCTTGCCCCACAGACATGACCTGAATTCAATACCTAGAATTGACATAAAACAACTAAAACCTAGACCCAGGCCCACTTCTCCATGGAGTATGTTAAATACTAACAGTGGCCACGGTCCTTTCAGAACCAACAGAAAATAGTTTGATTCCTCAAATATCAAAGAGAAAATTATATGGCTGTGTAATTATTATTTTTTAATTGATTTTAGTTTTTAGAGAGTAGAATCCACAAAATATTCAAGGCATTTAAAGCAGCTGGCCTGGGTATGCTTTCTCTGACTACGTTTCGACCTCTCTTCTTAGCCTCAGAAAGAAACAGATATATAAATACACAATGCAGCACCAAAGACTGTCTAATTGGGTTGTCATCCAAGGAAGATTTGTTTCAATTTGTTGAAAACCAAAGAGAACACCTTTAAATTTTTTTTTTTATTGAATATTTTTAATTGTAAGAAAACATATGGGCATTGTAGGAATTTCAGAGACCTCACAAAAGTTTAAAGACAGAAATAAAAATCACCTATAATGTCAGAGAGAATCAGTATAAATAATTTGATGTATTTTCTTCCAGTATCCATGTATATACATATGTATTCTTTTTGTATGTGCATAAGTATTGTATCTGCACGTGTGTAAGTGCACCTGTGACATAGAGTGTCCGAAGTTGACAGAAGATGGTGTCGGGTCCTTGGAGATGCAGTACAGATGGTTCTTGGCTGCCATGGAGCTACCTGGATTTGAACCAGGTCTTCTGAAAGAGAACAAGCCATGCTCTTAACCACTGAGACATCTCTCCAGTCCATATGTATTTTCTTTATAAACATCTTTATTGATGTATAATTGGTATTTTTCTTAATCAAAATTATAACTGCATACTTGTAATTTTGAGTAACTTCTTTTTTTTTCCTAAGGTGTTGGAAAGCAGAGAGCCAAGCTACCCTTTTTTATTTATTTATTTATTTATTTTATTTATTTATTTATTTATTATTTATTTCTTTATTATGAATGTATTGTCTGCTGGTAGGTTGGTGCACCATGTGTGCAATTGCGCCAGAGGTAGAAGAGGGCGTTGGATTCCCCTGGACCTGGAGAGAGTTCTCCTGGAATTGGAGTTACAGGCCGTTCTCCAGGCCGCCATATGGGTGTGGGGATCGAACCTGGGTCCTCTTTAGAGTGGTCGGGCGCTCTTAAAACGCTAGGCCATCTCTCCCTCTTTTCCCCCTGAGTGTACATTCTATACGTTACATATCGTGATTGCTAGTGCTACATGTATTTTCATACAAAATTTTGTCCATATTCCAATTATTTTCTTTGGATATATATATGTATTTATATATATATATTATATATATATATATATATATAATGTTTGGGGGTTGGGGTGTTGTCTTTTTGAGACAGGATTCTTGTAGCTCTAGCTATATGAGCAAGTTCCAGGAGCCTGTAAAACTCCTTTCCATATGGTCATGCAGCTGTTCTAACATTTATAAAACCTCTTTACGTGTTTTTTTTTTTTTAATTCGTTTTTATTGATGCCTTTGTGCTTTTCATACATTTCTCCAATTCAGTTCAGGCTTTATTTCCCTTCCCCCCCCATCCCAGAATCATGCATTTCTGCCATACTGTCCTGCCTCTTCTCTCAGTTTTTTGTTTTTTTTTTCATTTTTAGCTATAAGTGATAATCCATGAGTACAAGCATCCTTCATGCAAAACCTATCTGCAGGCTGTTGTGCCCAAACACCTACAGCCCCACCATCCAGTGGGGGGTGACAGGTTGTTTGTTCAATCAAGTTGATCAAATGAGTGTCCAGACTACATTGCTGTAGTTTCACCATTCACCCCAATCGCAGCCCTTACATTCTACCACGCCCCCTCTTCCGCAGGTTGTTCCCTAGGCTTAGAAAAGGGGCACAGGTGGATGAGAGGTAAAACAGTCCACTCTCTCTGGAGCTGTTGACTTGGACTCTGGTCAATTCTGGCTGTTTCCTTTCATGGGCTGACAGTTTGTCCAGGAATAACCTTTCGATCCTACTAATGAAGAACAAGCAATTAGATATATAGATATTTAAGCAGCACTAATAGTTATGGTAGGTTACTTTGATAATGATAAAATACAGTGTGTTTTTAAAAAATCTGCTGGGTTCGGTCTCCATTTTTTACCTTATTTTGGGTTTCTTTTTTTTAAATTTGGTTGATTACCATTTTATCTTTCTTGTCAGATAAAGGGAAGGCATTAGAGAGAGGACTGACTATGAGAGTGAAGCAGAGACAGAGGCAAAGAGAGGGCCGGGGAGGACACTAAACAGGCTCCAGAATTATGTTAGCCCAACCAGGTCTCATTCTACAACTGAAGAACTACAGATTCAGCAGTGTTTACTGAATGCATTCACACACGGCATGTCTGTTCTTCCCTTTTACTGTCAATATACAAATTTTGATCAATTATAGATGTTTTATGTTTTAAGATCCAAAGAATAAGCAAAGCTATTATGTGTTCAGAACTATGAGATGTTTCTTAGCACAGTGATCATCCTAGACCAGTACCTCTAGATTTATTTCTTGAGAGGAAATTTTTTTTTTATCTTTTTGAGACAGGGTCTCCCTGTAGCCCCAGCTGTCGTGGAACTCACTCTGTAGACCAGGCTGGCCTTGAACTCACAAAGATCTTCCTGCTTCTGCCACCCAAGTGCTAGGATTTAAGGCATGCACCATATTTTAACATATCTCTTAATGATATTTCATAAACATCAAAGTTCTGAAGTTGTGTGTGTTGTATATATACATGTATATACGCATGTATATGCCTGTGTGCATGCAGGTAAAGGCCAGAAGAGGGCGCTGGATATCCTGCTCTATTACTTCCTGACTTACTTCCTTGGGATAGGTTCTTCAATGAACTTGAAACTTGAGATTTTCAGTTAGGCTGCAGCCACCAAGACCCAGCCGTCCTCCGTCTCCACTCTCCACAGTGTTGAGTCACAGGTGGACACGGTGCCCAAACGGACTTTTCCCATGGGCTCTGGGGATCAGAACTCAGATCCTTATGCTTTTGCAGCAAGCACTTTATCCACTGAGCCATCTCCTCAGGCCCTGAACTTTTTTATTTTGCCAAGCTTGTCAAGCTGTAATCCATCCTCCAAAGACATACACATAAAAAAATGCTGGTGAGTTTAACTTCTATAACCTAGAGCATTAGAACAGCTTCTCTGTTGTCATGAAATGATGTGCTGAAGTAGGCATTTCCACAAAATGGCCAGAGTGTGAGAAAGGGATGGAACTCAGTGGTAAAGAGCTTGTCTAGCACGTACAAGACCCTGGATTCAAATCCCAACATCTACCAAAAGAAAAAAAAGAGAGAGAGAAAGAAAGAAAGAAAGGAAGGAAGGAAGGAAGGAAGGAAGGAAGGAAGGAAGGAAGGAAAGCATTTGAAATTTCCTCTGCCACCTAGATCCTACTTGTACTGAGATCGTGCCTAGATAAATCATCTTCCCGTCCTGAGGGTGCTCCCTGCAGCATCCACAGCACCATGGGGGGGGGGGGCAGCTGACAGGTCGCCTCCCAGGCTCAGTCAGTTCTGTCGCTTTCTTTGTGATGCTTTCTCTGTGTTCTGTGGAATGAATGAAACTATACAAACCTTTAGATCTTTGGGAAACTAAAAGATAAGAATGTGGCTCAGTGGTGAGCGCCTGTCTGACATACATAAGATAAGAATGCAGCTCTGTGGTGAGCGCCTGTCTGACATACATAAGATAAGAATGTGGCTCAGTGGTGAGCGCCTGTCTGACATACATAAGATAAGAATGCGGCTCAGTGGTGAGCACCTGTCTGACATACATAAGGCCCTGGTTCTATCCCCAACACCATAAAAGCAAAGTTTAAAAAATAAATGCAGGGAAAATATTTCAAATAAAACCCATCAGGAAGTAGGGTCCTATAGTTAAATCTATACTTCCACTGAGGTTTTTTTTTCCTTTTTTGGGAGGGGGAGGTTCTTTTTGAGACAGGGTTTCCCTGTAGCCCCAGCTGGCCTGGAACTCACTATATAGACAAGGCTGGCCTTGAACTCACAGAGATCCACCTGCCTGTGCCTCAGGTTTCTTTTTCATATGTATGATATGGTATGTGTGGTGCACACATGTTCAAGAGGATATACACATATGTATGTACATGACTCTAGAGGCCTGAAGTTTATGTCCTGTGACCTCATCAGTCTTTATTCACTCTGAAACAGAGTCCCTCAGTTGACGCTAGAGCTCGCCAATACAGCTATTGTAACTAGCCAGCTTGCTCTGAGGATGCCTGCCTCTGCCTTCTCAGCGCTGTGACTACAGTCAGGCCACCATGCCTATGCGGATTCTGGGGGGGGGGGGGCCGAACTCCCAGCATATCGTTATTACTTAATAAATGTCAGGCAACAAGGTGGAGCCTTTACAGGATAAGAAAATTTAACATTCACAACAATTTCTTATAAATCTTTAAAACATTAAACATTACACATTTTCCCCATTTACTAGCATAATGCAGAGAAGCAAAAATGACAAGTCCATTTACAATGTACTGTATGCTTTTAAACCTCCACTTTACATTGTAATCAGCTCTCCTCTTGATTACAACATGTGTTCCAGAATGTGTGTGTGAACAACACACACACACACACACACACACACACACCACATACCAGTTTTGCTTTATTTCTGGTTTTGTTTCTGTGACAGGATTTCACTACGTAGCCTAAGCTAGCCTTTAACTCACTACATAACTTATGTTAGCTTCAAGTCAAGATCCTCTGCCTCAACCTCCCAAGTACTAGGATTAGAAGCGTGGGCCATCAGCTTGCCCAATACACTGCCTCTTTGAACAAACTTCTATTCTCATCTGACTGTTATAAATTCTCTACATATTCCTTATCTTTAACTTTGCCCTTTGTTCTTTGTAGTGGATACAAAGGAATCAAAATGGACTTAAATGACAATGGTATAACTGAAAAAAAAAAAAAGACTTAGCAGCCCCTTTCTTGTATTGATTTCCATGTTTTTCTTGATAGAGCAAAATATTTGGAATGTTCATTTCCTCTCACCTCTACTAATTTTTTGTATGTGTATGAATGTATTGTCTGCATGCAGGTCTGTGCACCCATGTCATGCAATGCCACGGAGGTCAGAAGAGGGCCTCGGATTCCCCTGGAACTGGAGTTCTCCTGGAATCGGAGTTACAGACAGTTCTTAGCCGCCATGTGGGTGCTGGGGATTGAAACTGGGTCCTCTGCAAGAGCAGTCGGTGCTCTTAACCACTAGGCTATCTCTCTAGCCCACCTCTACTAATTTTTATAAATATCGCAGGGAATATAAAAGAGTAATTTTAATACATTTTTTGGTCTTTTTTAGACAGGGTCTCCCTATAGCCAGAGCTGACTTGGAACTCACTATGTAGACTAGGCTAGCCTTGAACTCACAGAGATCCACCTGCCTCTGCCTCCCAAGTGTTATGACTAAAGACATACACCATCACACCCAGAATTTTAATACATTTTAAAGCAATTTTTCTTTAAAAAAAAACATTTTAGCTGGCCATGGTGGTGCATGCCTTTAATCCCAGCACTTGGGAGGCAGAGGCAGGTGGATCTCTATGAGTTCAAGACCAGCCTGGTCTATATAGTGACTTCTAGGTCAGCTCTGGCTATAGGGAGACCCTGTCTCAAAAAGACTAAAAAAAATTTAATATATATTTTGTTTTTTATTTTTATTTTATGTGTCTATAAGTGCACTGTGTGCATGTAATGCCCACAGAGACCAGAAAAAAGTATTGGATCCCCTGGAACTGGAGTTATAGATGGTCCTTAGCCAACATGTGGGTGCTGAGAATCAAAGCCATGCCCTCTGGAAAAACACAACTTGTTCTCAACCGCTGAGCCATCTCTCTAGCCCAGGAATCTTTTTCTTTCTTTCTTTCTTTCTTTCTTTCTTTCTTTCTTTCTTTCTTTCTTTCTTTCTTTCTTTCTTTCTTTCTTTCTAAAATGTGTATAAATGTGCTGTCTACATATAGGTCTGTGCACCCGTGTCATGCAATGCCGTGGAGGTCAGAAGAGAGTGTTGGATTCCCCTGGAACTGGAGTCAAAGACGGTTCTCAGCTGCCATGTGGGTGCTGGGGATCGAACCCAGGTCCTCTGCAAGAGCAGCCGGATCTCCCAACCACTAGGCCATCTCTCTAGCCCCAGCAGGAATCTTTTTCTAATCCACCCAGAAGCTCAACATAAAAATAAATAAATCAGGGCTGGAGAGATGGCCTAGCGGTTAAGAGCGCCGACCACTCTTACAGAGGACCTGAGTTCAATACCCAGCACCCACATGGCGGCTGAGAACCATCTGAAACTCCAAGTCCAGGAGAACTCCAGTTCCAGGGGAATCCGACACCCTCTTCTGACCTCCACGGCATTGCACGACATGGGTGCACAAACCTACATGCAGACAGTACATTCATACACATACAGAAATTAAAAAAGAAAAAATTAAAAATAAATAAATAAATAAATAAATAAATAAATAAATGTGAGCTGTCCAGACTGAAGGACAGTGGGAAAACCCTAGTCCTGTGTATTAGTCAGGGTTCTCTAAAGAAACAGATGTAACAGGACGAATATATAGCTATATACAATTTATTGATTTGCTCACATGACAGAGTTCAAGGAGTCCAACAGTAGACACACTGGAGTCCAACGCCGCACTGGAGAGGCTGAGAATCCAGGGAACTGCTCAGTCCACAAGACTGGATGTCTCAGTAGTCCCAATCTGGTGCTGAAGGCCTGATGGATTCCAGGAGATATGCCCGTCTCAGTACACGCTGGGATCCGTAGGGTTGATCACAGCAGCAAGACAAACTCACCAGTGAGAGAGAGGCAAGCTGCAGGAAGAAAGGGACCAGATCCCTCTGCCATGGCCTTTAATACTTCCTGCCAGCAGAAGGTAACGCCCACATTTGGGGTGGGCCATCGGGGTTGAGGTGGTCCAATCCGAAGATCCTTTGTCTCTTATTTGTTCCGTAGTCCAGTCAAGTTGACATCCAGGATTACCCATCACACCCTGACAGCAGCAGTCATCCCAGTCCAACAGCCAAAGCCCCTGCCACTCCCGAGTCCCTGAATAAAACAAGCAGCAGATCCTGTAGGTCTCTAGTCAAGACCTCCCAATGGGTTTCCACCACACAAGACTAAGCTCAACATCCATACTTTCCCCTACATGTTCTGGTGACTACCTTTCACTCTTTGCTGTCCTAAGTTTCTCCTTCCCACCTACTGCCAGCCCATCTCACCACTCCAGTGACCTGCTCCACTACTGAACCATACTTCCCATTCTTCAAAAACAAAAACAAGCTTGTTCTTCAGTTTTCTGTCTAAAAAATCCTTCCCTTGCAAAATCACATGGCTCCTTCTATTATTTCCTTTGAGTCTCCACTGCAATGTCACCTCTTGAGAGTCTTCCCAACAGCCCTATATAGAAGTCTATGCTTCCATCTCTCTTGTTCTCTATCCCCTATCAGTATTCCATCTTAGCATGTACTATTACTGATACTTTTCTATTTATTTATTTATTTCATGTTTCCCATTTCATGTTGAGCTCATTAGTATAAGAAAATAAAACACTTCATTCAGCACATTTCGTGTACTGAATAATGAGTAAGATAGGTACGCAATTGAAAAATTTATGCCTAGCCTGCTCAAGACCCTGGGTTCAGTCTCCAACACCAAGACAAAAGAAACTAATAACAACAAAACCCAAACAACAATAAGACACTTCTAATAAAGTCAAAATATTTATGTTAATAATGATCGAATATCCAAATATGAGAACAGTGTCAAAACTGGCATTGAAAATAAAAGGACATTGGCGATGACCCATATATTATGCTGTAAAGTTGTTTGAAAACCCAAACTTTGTGTCTTAGACCTACATTCAGGAGAAGCAGGGATGAGTTGGTGGAAGGTGGAAATGAAGGCCACAAATGTAAATGGTTTGTCGTAAGTTCCATGGGGCACCAAAACAGGATCTAAGAATGACGAGCACCACAACTGCTAAATGGGTCTTCCTGGCATCCAGCCACATAATGGCCTACGAAGTGTAAAAATCTACCAGGTTTGACAATCCACACACAAATGGGGCCCCTGGCCTGGCTGCTTCCACTACGCACATCTGCCAGAGGGATCCAGATCATGCTATGGTCGAATGGTTTTCTCCCAAAATTCCTATCTTAGATTCCTGCTCCCTAAGGCAATAGTAAGGTGAAGTGTTTGGATCATGAAGATGAAATTCCCATGAATGAGAATGAGATCAGTGCCCTTATGAAAGAGATTTCAAGGCCAAATGTGGTCTCACACACCTTTAATCCCAGCACTTGAGAGGCAGAGGCAGGTGGATTTCTCTGAGTTCAAGGCCAGCGTGGTCTACAGAGTGAGTTCCAGGTGAGTAGAGGCTATAAGGACACCCTGTCTCAAAAATACAAAAAAAAAAAAAAAAAAAAAAGGAAAGTAAAGAGATTTCAAAGAACTATACACCCCTGCTGTCATAGGAAGATGTAGCAATTAGACACCACTGCTAGCATGGTGGCACACACCAGTTAGCCCAGCACTTGGGAGGCAGACAGGAGGATCAGAAGTTCAAGATCAGCCTCAGCTACACAGAGTGTGGGACCAGCCTGGGCTACATGAGACCCTGTTTGAGGGGGGCAGCATTAATTAATCAGAGTGTGAGCCCCTGTGGATTTAATGAGAAATCTTCCCCCAGAGGTTCATGCATTTTGTCCCTAGTTGGTGGCACCATTTGAGGAGGTTGTGGAAACTTGCTAAAGGAATTAAGCCACTGGAGTTAGACGGTAAGGTTTATAGCCTCACCCCACTTCCTGTCCTACCAGACAGCAAGCTCCAGATGGGTACAAGCTTTCTTCTGGCTCACTGTTGTGTTCTCATCCTCCAGCATAAAGTGTTCAACCTGGGGACTAAAGAAGTGAATGGATGCAACACAACATGAACTACATGTTGGCATCAGCACGAGTAGTGCGTGTGTGTGTGTGTGTGTGTGTGTGTGTGTGTGTGTGTGTGTCCATGCCCATGTATGCACATATGGTGGCCAGAGCAGGATGTTAAGTGGCTTCCTCTATAACTCTGCCTTATTCCCTTAACACAGGGTCTTTCTCTGTGGAAGCTTGCCTGCACACTGGCTGGCCAGCAAGCTCTTAGTGTGTACCTGTCTTGCCCAAGCAGGCCTGCCCTGCTTTTTGCATGGGAGCTGGGGAATCAAACTCTAGTTGTCATGCTTGTAGAGTTGTCTCCCCAAGCCCCCACCATAGATATTTATAAAAGCCCAGCTTTGCTGCAGTAACGACCCTTTGGAGCAAGATTTGGATCACGTTCCCATCCCAGGCTCCCTCACCCAATTATTCAAATCCTTGCAATCCTAGGTACATAATGGGCCAGTAAGTCCATGGATCACAGGCTTGAGCCCTCAGCAAAACTGATCTTATGATGTCTGAAATTTTAATAAAAATAACAGAAATTAGCTCAACTCTTCTTCCAAAGTGTCAACCAGACAATAAACAAAATCACTACCAGAAGAAAAAAAGACCCAAGCGGTGCTTTTCAGTGCCCAGAGATGGGGTAGCCCTCTACTTGTCATTCTTCTTCCTGGGCAGTCTTAGGAGCACCAGAAGACAGTGACACTGACACAGAAACCATGGCAGCTTCCAATGTGAACTTATACCAGGCTTCTTCATCAAAGATCTCTGCTAAGAAGACCCAAACAGAAGACGGAGAATAGTGCAGCCAGTAAATAGTGTCTATAGCAGCATCTAAGTTGTGGGATTCACCTTAGAGGACTCCAAGAAATATTTGTTAGGTCCGGGATTTTGAGGGTGAGAGATGCTGGAGGGCCACACATGAAACCTGAATTTCTAATGCCGTGACTTCCTTTGTATGTGTAAGGTAGTTTGCTGAGCAGCATTTAGCTTAAACTAAGAAGAAGGAAAAGAGTGGGGTGTTCAGACCCAGAGGATGGAGTGAGAGAATCCTGACAAAATACAAGATACAAGCCCTCCTTGGAGACAGCGATCACATGAAAATTGCCACCAAGAGTCATGGAGGAGCAAGAACAGAGGAGTGAACGCCAAGACAGCAGGCAGTAGGCCTGACAGTGATGCCAGCAATGGCCCAGGCTTGGACAGTTTCCCAGTCGTTGTTTAATCTCCCGGGAAATTTTTTCTCATAGAAATGCCTATTTAACTCCACAATACGAATCAAGACTTGGACAGATTTTGTTATAACCACTTTACAAAAAAAATTCTATTCTATTAGTGAGTGGACATCTGTATTTATACACGAAAGGGGTTGCTGGTCATGGTCACTTGACCTCCTAGGAAATTGCCTCCTGGTTCATTCATCTGACAAATATTTATGGAGCCAGGCACTGTTCTGGATGCTTGTGATACTGCAGCAAGCAAAGCTCGGTGACTTGGTGGTGTCTCTCTTCTATGGAAGAAAGGCATTTGTAAGGAAGAGATGAGAGCGGCTCTAGGGAGCGGGGCTTACAGGAAGGTCTCACCAGAGGTGACCTTCTGATCTCTCCTCCAGGCATGCTTACACAGAACATCTAACTAAAGAAAATCTAACTAGGGGGCTGGAGAGATGGCCTAGCGGTAAAGAGCGCCAACCGCTCTTACAGAGGACCTGGGTTCCATCCCCAGCACCCACAGGGCGGCTGAGAACCATCTGAAACTCCAATTCCAGGAGAACTCCAGTTCCAGGGGAATCCGACCCCCTCTTCTGACCTCCGCGGCATTGCACGACATGGGTGCACAGACCTGCATGCAGACAGCACATTCATACACATAAAAAATAAAAAATAAATAATAAAAAAAAGAAAATCTAACTAAAGAAGCTGACGGAGGGAGTCTGGTGGGTCAGAGGGAGAGTTCCAGGCAGAAGGAAGAAGAGCAAAGACCCTGGCGGGGGAGGGTGCCAGTTATTCCAGGATTGCTCTAGAAATGGCCAGGTATGGATGGGGCACCTGAGGGCAGGAGCACGGCATCAGGGTGAGGACAGATAAAGGCTGCTGGAGGTATTGTGTGGGCTGTGGCCTGAGAAGGAAAATGGCTCATCTTGGCAGAGAAGGGGGCTGAAGGAGCATTTTTTAATAAACTCCAGTGGCAGTACTAGGGGTGCTCAGATGTATTTCTCAGGAAGCCTTAAAAGGAAGATTAAGCCCCAAACTTCCAAAACATTTCTACTATCCACCAACTCACCTCAGCATTCCCACTGAGGTTATCAAAACTGAGCTGGGGTCAGTTTGCAAAAATGCTCAAAACAGTTTTTCTGTCACTTAAAATACACTACAGAGATGCCCCAGACAGCACAGGATGGAAAGGAGTTGCCTTTCTACAATGTCAAGTTGGACATGGATTCAAGTCTATAGCTTCTGAACCATATTTAGAACTCATTTGTAGTTCAGTCAGAAGATCTGGGGTACAGTGACCAAAGAAACGTGAAGGGAGAAGAAATAAACAAAAAGTCCAGCCCTAACTTGATTCCTAAAATTCAATCCTCATGAGAGAACCATGTATCAGTCCCCCACACTGAAGTGCGCCCTGCATGTCAGGACACAGGCACTAACTCTGATGCTTTCACCTTGTCCAAGAGTCTAGGACACTCATGATTTTTATATACCCCACTGGCTGCATGAATCACAAGGATGTCTTTAAAAATCCAAGTGTGGCACACTCCTGTAATTCCAGCACTCAGAAGGCTGAGGCAGGATGGTTTTGAGTTCAAGGCCAGCCTGAGCTATATAATGAGAAAAACTTCACAAAGCTATAAACTAAAACCATCAGAGGTGTCCGTCAGAGAAGTAAAGAGTGTTAGGTTATGGCGCATGCCCCCCGAAATAAAGGGACAGCAAGGATAGGCACTCCAGAACAGGTTTTACTCCAAGGTAGCCAGGGCTGAGCTCAAATACCGTTTTGGCCATAACATTTAAAGGGGACTAGGTGAGAACCCAGGCAAGGGGTGGGGGAGGGGGTGTTAGGTTGATTCCTGAGGACTCTGTGATGGCCTGCTGGTCCATGGGCAAAGCCCAGCTGGTAGAGCTGGTTCCTTGGTACTGCCAGGAATGTTGACTGTGCACTTCCAATTAATTCTGGGTCTTTGGAAAATTCAGATCCTAACAGTCCAGCCTTTTGATTTTGATAGGAAAAGGGGTGATGTTTTTTCTTCTGTATCTGAGCAGGGATGCTGTAGAGGTGGGGTGTTCAGGCTGGAAAGTCAGGATATGATCCCCATCTTAGTCTCTCTGCATGCCCGGTACTCAGTCTGGATCAACAGTGGCCAGCTGCTGGTATGCAGATTCCCTTCTGCAACTGAAAGAAGAAGCTGGTTAAATCTTGAGCCATTGGATTTGGTTTTGGAAATATCGTAAAAGGCATGGAGCCACGTGCACAAAACTCCCAGTACCATCAGTGGGCTTGGTAAAGGCATTAACCATGGGAGGATTGTTGCCCAGGGACCCCAGTTGGAGGAGCCCTCTCCATCGGAGGTTATTTGTGACAGGTCCCGCACTACTGTCTGCAGGTGGCAGATGTTCTGTTCTACCTTTCCTGATTCGTTGACATGGTAGCAGCACTCTTCTAAGAAAATGCAAGTTCCCCCTTTCTCAGCTGTAAGCAAATCCAAAGCCCACCTATTCTTGAGTCACCTGTGCTATTGAGGAAAGCTGCTGCTGTAAGATTTGAAGATTGGGCCTTGGCTTCACAGCAGTGACAAGCTGTATGTTAAATTTCTAGAGATCTTAAAAAAACTGCTGGACTGTGACAAGGGGGTGTCCCAAACTGCCCACAGCTATCCCGGTGGCAGCAACCATGGAGAGTAGGCATCAGCCCACCAAAACCACTAATGTGGCTACCTGCTTGGTCCCGGGGTGGTGGACAGCTAAGGATCCTGCCCAAGTCTCCTGCGTTCCCAGGTGCACCTGGATCTCTCCTGAAAGATAGTTAGACCAGGCACTAGTATCACCAGAAGGCATGGGCCAGAAGTATTAGCAGAATTACAGATGTACGTCCCAGAAAAGCAGAGGAATGCCATCACCACCCCCCCAACCCCGGGCCAGAGAGGTTTGGCCCTTGACTGTCACATTCCTGTTGGAGGAACCTGGGCAATCTGAAATCTAAGCTGTCCAGCACTCAGTTTGTTTGAGATAGGGAGGCAGGGGTGGCAAACGGATGGCATGAAGGGGAGTTAGGGAACACTCAGAGGTGGTTTGATTAGAAACGTACACCAGGAGAGGAAGGAGGTGGAGGTGCACAGAGGAAGCATTCAGAAGCATTAATAGTGAAGGTTTTTAGAAAGGGAGAGTACTTCATTCCATGATAATCGAAGTGAGGAGTTGAGCTTATGGAGAATTTGGATAGTCTGATGTCTGGTGCTGTTGGGAGACTCTAAGCCCTTCAGGTATGGGAATTCTGGATGGTCTTTTTCATCTTTATCCTGGCTCTGGCTGAATAGAAGAAATGTGCTTCATAAAAGATGCCTGCAGCTGCCACACGGTCCCTGGGCCAGGAGGAGGGGTTGGTGATTTTTAAAGTTACATTTTTCTCTCCTGATACAGAGAAAAGTTGTATGGCATGTATGCCCCATCCAAGCCCTGACCAGTGAGTGGTACTTACAGGACCAGGATGGACACCCTCCCCATCCCCCGGGATCTCTACAGTCAGCAGTGTCCTGTTCTCTGATAAAGCATTCTCTGATAAAGCAGAGGTACTTAATATAGGTCTCCTATCCTAAATTGACTCCTGGGCATCAGTGGATGCACAGGTCAAAGATGTCAAAGGAAAGTGAAACAGAGGGGCAAGAAGAGAACTGGCATTCCGAGTAATTAAGAAGCCTGGTGTGCTGGAGAGCTTTAGTGTCAACTTGTCACACCTGGGTTGAGGGAGCCTCAATTGGGGAATTGGCTCCCTTAGATTGGCCTGTGCCACATCTGTGGAGAATTGTCTTGATTGTCAAGCAATGTGGGAGGGCCCAGCCCACAGTGAGTGGTGCCACCCTGGGCAGGTTGTTGTGTACCGTATAAGAAGGCAGGCTGGGCATGAGCCAGGGGAGTAAGCCAGTGAACAGCATTCCTCCATGGCCTGTGCTTCAGCTCCTGTCTTTCAGGTTCCTGCCTTGGGCTCCCTAAGTGACGAACTGTGACCCAGGAAATGCAAGCTGAATAAACCCTCTCCTCCCCAAGTTGGTGTCGGTCAGAGTTGTTTTGTCACAGCAATGGAAGAGAAACTAGAACAGAAATTGGTACCAGAAGAGTGGGGTATTGCTGTGAAAGACCTGACCTTGGTGTTTTGGGGAAGGATTGTGGAAGCATTTGGAACGTTGGGCTAGAAAAATCATTGAATGCCTAAAGATCGTGGCTGTGGAACTTGGAACAGTTTTGCTGAAAGAGTTATAGAAGATGGATGCCTGGCTTGTGAAGTTTCTTGTTTCAAAGGGAAGCAGAGATCATCAGGTCTGTTTAATCTATGGGATCTGGTCAGCTGGGGCTGAAGAATCAGCTGTAACAAGAGACCAGAACCTGAAGTGAATCCTTTGTTGTACTGGGACAATTGATGCTGGTTAGCTGGGGCTGAAAAATCATCTGTAAGTAACAAGAGACCAGCATCACTGTGGTGAAATCTTCTGGGAAGAATTTCTTCAGGGTCAGCACACAGAAGCTGTGATCCAGAATGGTCCTGAACCTCCATCTCAAGCCAGAAGAAGGACTTGGTAGTGTGTAAGAGTCTCCTATATGGTTCTGGTGTTGAAATTTGAAGGGGTCACAGACAGCAGCCCTGACTTGGCACTGTGAGAGGTTGGGAAAGACCACTGGTGGAAGTGCACCTCAGTTGCAGTGAAGACCCCAGGATTGCAGGGGTCATGGAGAGAAGCTGAGGCTTTGCACCAGGAGAGGTCAGAAGAGGCCATTGGTGAGGGTGCTGCCTCAGTTTCAGTGGTGACCCCAGCTTTTTGGAGATGCTAGGACCATGGGACGACCACCACAAGCAGCAGCAGGTGTGGAATGGAATCGGCCTGGGCCTGCGAGTTGAGCTGTGTGTGCCATGGGCAGCAGAGTCAGAGAAGGGGAGCTGCCGAAACCCTTTGGAGTCCAGAAGATCATGAGTGAATCCCGGGTGTCCAGCCTTGAGCTGCTTTGCTGGACTTAGGTTTTGTTTGAATGTGCCTGATTCTTCCCTTTGAAATAAGACAGTACTTGTTTTGGATTTTACAGCAGCCCCAGAGTTAAGAGACTTTTAATGGACTGTGAACTTCTAAGTGTTTGGACATTTTAAGGACTGTGGGGCTTTTAAGATTGTACTGTCTTAGGTTGTGATTAATGTTAACATCATACTTTGGGGATAAGAACTGGAAAGGTAGTGGTTTAATAGTGATGTGTTTTGTGTGTCAGGTTGACAAGGGGTCAATTGTGCTGGATAGCTTTAGTGTCAACTTGACACACCTGGGTTGAGGGAGCCTCAATTGGGGAATTGGATCCATTGGATTGGCCTGTGGCCACATCTGCGGAGAATTGTCTTGATTGTCAAGCAATGTGGGAGGGCCCAGCCCACAATGAGTGGGCAGGTTGTTGTGTACCATATAAGAAGGCAGGCTGGGCATGAGCCAGGGGAGCAAGGCAGTGAACAGCATTCCTCCATGGCCTGTGCTTCAGCTCCTGTCTTCCAGGTTCCTGCCTTGGACTCCCTGAGTGATGAACTGTGACCCAGGAGATGAAAGCTGAATAAATCCTTTCCTCCCCAAGTTGGTGTCGGTCAGAGTGTTTTGTCACAGCAATGGAAGAGAAACTAGAACACCTGGTTTCCTGGTCTTTATCATTGAGTTCCCAGACTTCAAACCTGTAGGTACATGGAGGAACCATACAGGATTCTGGATTAATACTAGCCAGAGTTAGAGGGACAGATATAAGAAAGAGACAGGTAGGTAAAGATTAACCACCACGTAATGATATGGCTATTCCTGTATAGAGGGCAGGTATGGGACTCTCTGGATCTTAAATTTTAGAGGGAAAATTGGGATGGCTGAGTGAGCCCTTGCAGGCTTAAGTTTAGAGAGATGTATCCAGCCCTGGACCCCGGGAGCTTAGCTGCAGTAGATGTTGAAAGGATCACCAGTTAAGGTCCAAGCCAGCGGGGCTGTGGAGCTGTCCCAGCAGCTTTGTCCTTGGTAGTTGAGTGGAAAAAGGCATAGTCTCTGGGTTGTAGAAGGCAGGGTACTGGATCCTTAGAGGCTTGTGGGATGATGTGATCTGCGTGTTCCCTGAGGAGTTGTCTTAGGAGAGAAAAGGCAGGCAGGTAATCACGAAGGAGAGATGGATCCTGTATTGGAAAGTCACTTAGTAGATAAGGCCAGCCAGACATTAATTCAAAGGGGCTAAGGAAGGACAGGGCTCAGGAAACAGCCCCAGCCTTGTTAAGGCCAGAGGGAGCAGAAAGGGCCGCGACTGGTGGAGCTCCAGAGGCAGCTTGTCCTCAGGGAGGCAGCGTTTGTCTCCAAGGCCTAGCCCGCCATCCGGTCTTGGTGAGGCATGTAGAGCAGAGAGGTGGGAGCATTGCCTAGCAGCCAGGAGAAGTCAGCAGAGCTCGGAAAAGAGAACTGGAGGGCCTAAAAGGGGCTTGGGCTTCCCTGGCTGCGGAAGTCTGCCAGATCATTGCCCCGGTTATGGGATCAGCTGTATGCTGATGGCCTCTGCAGTGAACAACAGCTGCTTTTGAGGGGAGAAAAGAAGCTTCTAGCCTGCTGTGCACACGCCTGTAATCCCAGCACCTGGGAGGCAGAGGCAGGTGGATCTCTGTGAGTTCAAGGCCAGCCTGGTCTACATAGCGAACTCCAGGACAGCTGAGACTATAGGGATCTCGGACAAAAAAAACAAGCTTCTACAAGCTTGAGGATGAGTGAGGGGCCATTGGTTATACGGGTACCTCTTGTGATCAAGAGTCCCCTTTCCTTCCAGATAACTGCATGGTGGTGGAGGGTATGGTAGGCATTTTAGAGTCAGTGTAGACAGTCACCTTTCACCCCTGGCAAGAGATAGCACCTTTGTAAGAGCCGCCAGGTCTGCTTCCTGGGAGGAAGGGAGGAATAAGGTAAAGGACAGTTTTTGCATTAAATCCCTATCCAGAAGAGGAGCAGAGCAGGAAGGTATGGCTAGGAAGGAATGGCTGAGGGGGATATCCCAGAAGACAGGGAATAGGTCCTGTACTTTTAGGATTGTGGGTCTTCCTATCGACACCCACCACAGAGATCTATGAGGGGAAAGATGTGCCTGGGTAGGAAGGGAGAACTGACCATGTGCTGCCGGTGACTATAATAAAAATAAAGGCCTTACCCAGCATGGTGGCACTGACCCTAGGCTCCTCCATGGTGATGGTAAACAAGGCATCCTGGAACGGGACGGAGGTTCAGGGCTGCATAAGTATTCAGCCTCCAGTCCCAGAAGATAGTGGACTGTACTGAGACCCTGTGGGGGCGGTGCCTCAGAAGGGATTATTCTCCCATGCATAGGCACAGCAGAACAATCACTCTTCCAGTGACCCCGTTCACCACAAGCAGGACATGGTCTCATTGGTCGACAGGGCTTGGGGCAGATGTGGACCCAGTGTCATGTTTGCCCACACTTGAAGCAGGGCCCTGGTGACATGGAGTTGGTTCCTTTCCATGGCGTATGTTGGCAGTGGGTGGGCTTCCCGGAGGAGCCCAGAGGGCAGTGGCCATGAAGTGGAAGTGGTGGGTGTGTCTGTGTTGGCAGGTGTGATTCAGTCCTGTCCTTCTCCTCCTAGCCACTGTAAACTTTAAAGGCCATTTCAAGCAGATCTTCCTGGGGGGTCACTGGTCCCTTTTCTTTTCTTTTCTTTCTTTTTTTTTTTTTTTTTTTTTTTTTTTTGTCTTCTTGAGACAGGGTCTCCCTGTAGCTCCAGCTGTCCTGGAACTCACTCTGTAGACCAGGCTGGCCTTGAACTCACAAAGATCTGCCTGCCTCTGCCTCTAAATGCCCAAGTTTCTTCCTATATCAGGAATGGATTGAAGAATAAAATGGTGAATTAACAGAAGAGTGCTTTCACTAGACTCAGGGTCATAACGAGTATAACTTATAAGAACCTGACTGAATCTAGATAGGAACTGGGAAGTGTTTTCCTTCTTATCTTGGATGACTTCCTAAAGCTTATCAAAATTAACTATTTTATGGAAAGTCTTCTGAAGAATGGCCAAAGACAACCTGATGAGGGTAGAAGGAGGAATAGAGAAGGGCAGGAGTGAAGGGCAAAGAATGCCTGCACATCAAGATGGTCTGACCATTTACTAGTGCATGGGCAGAGTATCTCAAAGCTGTGAGAACTCTGGGATCTAGGGTATCCATTTCAGGCCAGACAATATTGTTATCTAGTTGATGTGCCAGGTAGCAGAACAAAGTCTCTTAAGGAGCCTTTGAAAGACTGAGTTCTTCCAGAGAATGTAATCAACAGTCCGGGGGGGTAAGGCCCTGGGTTTCCCCTTTTAACTGTGAGGTTCCCATATTTGGGGGGCAGAGAGAGAGAGAGAGAGAGAGAGAGAGAGAGAAAGAGAAGGTGTAGAGGTAGAGGGTGCAGTAGGCTAGAGGCCAAGGAGAAGAGGGCAGAGGGGGTGTAGAGGCAGAGGGGACAGGACATGCAATTGGGGTCTCAGTGAGGGAGGGGTGGGAGGTGGCACCTCCCCTCATTCAGATGCCTGGCTGGCTGGCCACCCATAAGTAGACTTAAGGGATCTTCCCAATAGGGCCTCATGTATAAACGGCCCTCTCCCCCAACCCCCTGCGCTTGGTCACTGGGTAGTGAGTGCCAATGAGATGAAATGATCCCAGCAGAACCTCGGGTTAGGGCCCAATCAGATTCCGTAGCCTGTCATAGCCGTGGAGCCACACTATGCATGCTAACTTGCACTCACAGTCACACACAGACTGGGTGGGGTAGAGTAGGAGGAGGAGTAGTGGTACCTTTGGCCAAATCGGTGCTGGGTGCTGTCTGGCCTGCGCCGGGTAGCAGGTCTTGTGGGAGGCCTTACCAGCTACCTGGAGGTGGGGGGTTGCAGGGGGGGACAGTTATCCGAGTCACAGCACAAGAGTGTTAGGTTATGGCGCACGCCCGCCCAAAATAAAGAGACAGCAAGGTTAGGTACTCCAAGACATGTTTTATTCCAAGGTAGCCAGGGCTGAGCTCAATGGAAAAAGAGCCAGCTCTGAATGGTGTTTGGCCAGAACATTTAAAGGGGGCTAGATGAGAACCCAGGCAAGGGGTGGGGGAGGGGGTGTTAGGTTGATTCCTGAGTACTCTGTGTTGGCCTGCTGGTCCATGGGCAAAGCCCAGCTGGTAGAGCTGGTTCCTTGGTGTGCCAGGAATATTGGCTGTGCACTTCCAATGAATTCCGGGTCTTTGGAGAATTCAGATTCTAACAAAGAGGAAGAACATTTCTATGGATGAGGGACGGGGAGAAAAGAGAATGAAGACAGCACAAGGGGTTGAGTCCTGGCCTGAAACCACTATTCCAGGCTTCCTGCGTTGGTATCCTGATAAAACAGGTAATGTATACGCAATGGTCCATGCCATCTGATGACTCAAAAGGGCCAACTCCCTGCTATACCCCTGACCTACTTGTTAGAATTACAGCACTATTATATTAGGTTTTATGTATTTTAGGTTAGAATTAGGCAGGCACAAACACCAAAATAAGAGAAAGACAAACACCAGGCTTAGGTCACTCTGGGATTGACTTCGGGAATAGCCAGGGCTGAGCAGCATGTTGTTAGAAAATAGAACATAGCAGCCAACAGCAAAGATGGCATCCGGGTCAGGCCCCTGTCTTGGGTGGGATGTCAGGTAAAGAAGAAGTGGTTACAGATTGACAGTTTCTGGGGGGGGGGGAGTGGGCAATCTGTATGCCCCTTGGAATGCTGGGAATTCTAGCTCTTGAGAGACCCAAATCTAACACTACTCACTATCATTTTTAGGAAGGTAGGATTAAAAAACAAACAAGCTTTAGGCAAGTTGTACAACTCCACATTTGCCAAACACACATACAAAAAAGGGACGTCAAGATGAACGTAAGACACTGCTGAGAGTCGCCATCTGTAGACAGCTGTATTATGGGTAATGTATTTTTCTTTGGACATGGACTACTCAAGTTTTTTTTTTTTTAAGGCAGGGAAAATGAGTATATTATAGATAGGTTTCTAAGTCAAATGGTTTTGCTCTTCAGGAAGTTTCTGTAAAGCTGATGTTTCACTATATACTCCTGGACATGCCTGGAAGTAGCTCCTGAACACTCACTCATTGGTCAAACATGCAGCCTGGCTTGGATTTTGGAATATGTAGTCAGCACATCACCCAAATCCTAAATAGACTGGTTTGAGCACAGCTTGGGGTTTGGAAATCAGAATGTATCTTCTAATCTCTTTGACAAAATGTGCTAAGCCCTCTCCTGTTTCATTATAAACTTGCCAATGAAACTGTGTCAAATCTGCCTAGATACCTACTAGCCTATGAATACGTATTCAGTCCTCTGGAGAATCTTGGCTATTACAGTTAAGGTCACTAAGACCACTTGTTACCAAATATCAATTTCTAATAACAGCAATCAAAGAGCAATGGATTCCAATCCATGTTATTCTGTAATAAAAGGAGTCTAACTAGTTTACTTTTCATTCAGCTCCATGCTGATCTTCCTATTGTGAATTCACTTGCCATTTGTATACAAAGACCTCAGGAATACAATGAGGCACAAATAAGAGTAAAACTCTTATCATGGGGCCTCCCTTAGACATCATTTCCCCCAGCACCAATTGTTACTAGATAGACTAATGTTTTCCCCTGTGGAATTCTCAGGCAGTTGAACATAAATAAATAAAGAAGCCCTGGGAAAGAAAGTGGGTAGGCAGCCACTGGGTGGGGAGGGAGGGAGTTCAAGGCTCAGAGGAGAACAGCACTTCCTGTGCTACCTCAAAGACCCTGGCACCTGACAGAAGTGCAACGTGACAAATATGCAGAGTGTTGTCTCTCACCATAGGAATTACCAATGAAGCTAAAAACAGAAACATGCACTGCATAATCTCTAACCTCAGGGGACAAGGAAAACAGAGAACTGCTGTGTCAATCTCCTTTCCAGGTTAGGAGCATTACCGTAAATTCATTCTGAACCCCACACCCCACTGACATTCACTCCGCTTGCACTGGTTCTGGCTTCTGAAGTACTGAATTCCATAGTAATTTTATTTTCACTTTTGATCTTTACTGTTTTGCTCATTTATCCATAAACATGAGCTACCGAACCAATTTTAAATTAAATAGCTAAGGTTAAAAGCCTGAGGCCATCTAGCTAGGACTGAAGCAGTAGCCCGAAGAGGACCTGGCTGCGGATGTGAATAGCCATAGATTTCAATCTGGAGCTTTTGGATTCCTCCAAGTGAGACATCCGACAGTGGTCCACGCCTTCGCTTATCTTGCTCCTCTGGTTTAGGAAGTGTGGAGACTTACACAATATCTGTGTTTTCCTAGGAGAGGATGGCAAAGAATTTCTCTGGATGTTAATTTTATAAATCCTCAGCTTTTGTCAAAACACTTTTACAGGATGCCTCTGCAAAGAAGAATTGTTAGAACCACCCAGCAAGCAGTACTTTTTATCACTTGACTAATTTTAAAAGTAGCTCATTCAACCAATTTTGGCAACTGAACTATTTTCTGAAATCCAGAATAGCAAAAACTTGGGAGCAAGACAAGGACAAAATAGGAGACTTCAGAACAAGTCATAGTGCAGGGTGGGGTGTCATTCATTTACTGAAACATTGTCAGCAAGGCAAAAAGAGACTGGCCTGTACCTGGGTGGATCCTGGGGACCTGACCCCCCTCCTTGTACCACCTCTCGGGCAGGGGGGAGGGACAGTGGGCAAACATGGACTGCTTGACCCCATGCAACAGAGTGGGTCTGGAGTGATCACCCAGGTTCCATGACTGAGGAAAATGGACCCAGAAGCATACCTAACCTGTTTAGGGTTGCAAAACTCACCCAGAATCTGACACACCAAAGCAGAAGGAGAATTCAGGCCCAGGGACCTGGTTTCCAGGTTTGTGTTCTTTGTGTGGCTGGTGGAGAGGCCAGCAGTACGACCCAGATACACTAGGATATACACAGGCGCTAACGTGAATCTATTTACTGAGGAACAGAAATGGAGGAATTAGGGAGGGAAGGGGGTAATCCTTACAGTGCTGTTTGTGTCAGGTTCTGTCCAAATTTCTCAGAACAATGTGGTCAAGGGGACACTAGAGTCTCCACCATACAGATGGGGAAACCAAGTCATTGACCTGGGACACATACCAGGTGCATGAATGGCCAATGTGGGTCTGTTGGCTCCTAATCTCTTTGAGGTCTTGCTTCTCATACAAGTGCACAGTGAGTGCTTAGCACAGTTCACAGGCCCAGAATTCCACCAGGTACCACTAGACGAGGTTCCTAATGGCAGAGGAGGCACCTAGAACACGCAGCAGCTTACAAGTTTCTATGGAAAAAAAAAATCTTTTTCCACTTTACTCCATAGAGAAACAAATCTATATTTGAAACTAGATCTGTGTTCTTGGAAATCCTGAACACCTACGCTAACTTCAAGGGGCTGAAAAACACATGTCCTCATAGGTTCAAGGGATGGGCTGCCTAAGACAGGGGTCATCCCATGATCTGTCCTCACCTTCTGAAATCACAGGTGGCATTCCTTGATGAGCCTGGACACCTAAGTGGGGGTAAAAACAGGAAAAGCTGCTGTCATGCATATTTCAGAAAAGGCAAAGCCTGCTTGACAGAGCCAGGGTCTGGACAGCATCCAATTTGTCCACGTTGGTGTGTCTGTGAACAAACACGTCTGGATCAGTCCTCAAGAATGTCACCAACTAGAACAAGAGAGAGCACAGTGTGAAGTCATCTGACTTCTGACATTCATGATAGTCTGTCTTTTCATTTTCCCTTACAATTTCAAGGTTTCCTATTTGATTTAGGGATCACTTTGATCCCCAGAAATTATTTTTACTAAAAATTGACATGGAAACTCTTAGGATTCTAAATCTCAAAGGTGCTGGAGAAAGCAGTTTTGTCTGACCAGCATCCCTTGGAGAATCACATCTCACCAGATATAGTCCTGGGGGGGGGGTGAGGCCCCTGGCTTACCCATGAAAGGGGTACTTCAGGCAATAATAACTGGTTTCAGGATGGCATGGGACAGCTATATTCCCACTGTGGATCTTATGCTAGGACAATAACACCCAGTAGCCATTGAAAGCCATCATGCCTGCAAATAGAGAGATGAGGATTAGACGGAGAGAGAAAAACTCTGGAATCAGTGAGCCTGTTTCGATTCCTGAAAATAATTCTCTCCTTCCTCTAAGATATTTAGTGTCCTTCTGAGTGGATGAGCCAGGAAATTTCCCTCTGCACTAACACCAGTTGGACTTATATTTCTGTCTCTTGCAACCAAGATTCATAATATAAAGGACAGAAAGTTTATATTGCTTCCTGGATCTCCCATGAAAGGTACCTGCCTTTGTCCACTGTATTCCCCCTCTCTTAGGACCGACTTTTCTGAAACCCAAGAAATCTGTCACCTTGCTAGTTTCAGTCTTCTGTTTTGAATTAATTTCTTTTTTGCCTTGTCCCTAGAACAGATGTGAAGAAAATGGGATTGCTCTCTAGTAACTTCATTTTGGGGAATGTACACTATGTATTTTAATTAACAAAATGCTTAGGCATCCCAAATGCATTCTGCTCTTCCTAGTAGTCAACTTGATACCACGGCATGTACAATGCTGTTACTTCAAGCAGTAGTTCTCAAGATAACTGCAGAGTTAGGCAAGTTTGCTCAACATCTGTAGTCTGGGGACATCCAACCAGACTTTCTCAAAAAAAAAGAAAAGAAAAGAAAAGAAAAGAAAAGAAAAGAAATCGCCTGAAGAATTTTTGTTTTTGAGACAGGGTCTCATTCTAAAGCCCAGGCTGTCCTCAAACTCACAATAATCTTCCCATTTTTGCTTCCCAATTGCTGGGATTACTGGCATGAGCCACCACACCTAGCTTTGAAAAACAAAAAACCACCAAGGTCAAGGTCCTCCCAGATTTGAGTTTAATCTAAAGAGGTGGCCCACTTATCAGTATTTTCAATATCCTCTCAGGCAAGGTTAAGACTGGTTGACTAAAATTTTGTTTGCACCGGTCTTTGGTGATTGTTCTAAGTGACATCACTGGAATAACTTCTCTGCCCATGTTTTTGATGTCAGGGCTGAAAAAAGCGTGGAGACATCCATCTTTACCATTTCCAGGGATGTTTAGCAAAGTACATGGTATGTTTCTAGATGCCAGATGGACACATACATTGACCTATGTTCTATGCCTACTAAGAACCCACAGCTGTGTCAAACAAAGCACTATGTGCCTTGAAGTCTTCTATCCGTATAGGTTAAATTATATGAGTTCTGAAAATAAGTTAAAAATAAATACTAGTCAGGCATGGTGGTACATGCCCTTAATCCCAGCACTTGGGAGGCAGAGGCAGGCGATCTCTGTGAATTCAAGGCTAGCCTGGTCTACATAGAGAGCTCCAGGCCAGCTGGGACTAAAGGGAGACCCTGTCTCAAAAAGACTAAAAAATAAAATAAAAATAAATAAATACTTGACTTCTTATTCATTCTGCTTAACAGAGATCATATAACCTAGATAGCCTATTGGCTATACATTAATTTTCCAGAGCTACAGTAAGAAAGTACTACAAGCCAAGTGACTTAAAAGAAACCTGGAGCTGGCATGGTGGCCCACGCCTTTAATCCCAGTGCTTGGGAGGCAGAGGCAGGCAAATAATTGTGAATTCAAGGCCAGCCTGATCTACATAGGGAGTTCCAGAACAGCTGGGGTTACAGGGAGACCCTGCCCCCAACCCGGGGAAAAAAAAGAAAAAGAAACTTGAACACAAAGATAAGTATAAAGGGATAGCATGCAATGTGACAGGTAAAGGCAGAGACCTCAGTGAACTGCAGAGATTGCCAGCAAACCAACAGCAGAAGGCAGGGAAGAGAAACATCAGATTCTTTGTGATAACGCTCACAAGAAATTAGTCCTGCTGATGATACCTTTTGGTTGGATTTTGGATATTTTTTATTTTATTTTTATATGCGTATGAATGTAATGTCTGTGTATTAGTCAGGGTTCTCTAAAGAAACAGAAGCAACAGGACAAATATATAGCTATATACAATTTATTGATTTGCTCACGTGACAGAGTTCAAGGAGACCAACAGTAGCCACACTGCACTGGAGAGACTGAGAATCTAGGGAACTGCTCAGTCTGCAAGGCTGGATGTCTCAGTAGTCCCAATCTGGTGCTGAAGGCCTGATGGATTCCAGGAGATCTGCTGGTCTCAGTACACACTGGGATCCGTAGGGTTGATCACAGCAGCAAGACAAACTCACCAGTGAGAGAGAGGCAAGCCACAGGAAGAAAGGGACCAGATCCCTCTGCCATGGCCTTTAATACTTCCTGCCAGCAGAAGATAACGCCCACATTTCGGGTGGGCCATCCAGGTTGAGGTAGTCCAATTCGAAGATCCTTTTTCTCTTATTTCTTCCTTAGTCTAGTCAAGTTG
Source organism: Rhizomys pruinosus (assembly GCA_009823505.1). Classification (NCBI taxonomy): domain Eukaryota; kingdom Metazoa; phylum Chordata; class Mammalia; order Rodentia; family Spalacidae; genus Rhizomys; species Rhizomys pruinosus. Next base: position 733,813 of record VZQC01001212.1, read on the forward strand.
ACACCCAGAATTAACCATCACAGTCTGCATATAGGTTTGTGCACCTGTGTCGTGCAATGCCATGGAGGTCAGAAGAAGGTCTCAGATTCCCCTGAAACTGGAGTTCTCCTGGAATTGGAGTTACAGACAGTTCTCAGCCGCCATGTGGGTGCTGGGGATCGAACCCGGGTCCTCTGCAAGAGCAGTCTGTGCTCTTAACCGCTAGGCCATCTCTCCAGCCCCGATTTTGGATTTTTTTTTTTTTTTTGGTCTTTTTGAGACAGGGTCTCCCTGTAGTCCCAGCTGTCCTGGAACTCACTCTGTAGACCAGGCTGGCCTTGAACTCACAAAGATCAGCCTGCCTCTGCCTCCCAAGTGCTAGGATTAAAGGCGTGTGCCACCATGCCCAGCTTATTTTTTTTTTATTTATTTTTTTGGCCGATTTTGGATATTTTTAAGAAAATATGATATTTAATCTTGTCCACCTGACTGGACCGAGAAATACCTAGGAGATTAATAAAATACATCTCTGGATATCTATGGATTTCCAGAGATTATCAGGTCATGAAGGCTCAGGCCCAATAAATGGATTCATCCCTTGGTAGATTTTTGATACAATGGCATTACTGGGAGATGGTAAAATATGGGAGGTAGGCCTAGACGGAGGAAGACATCAATGAGGGGCTAGGGAGCTTATCTTGCGCTTGTGCCTTCCTGTATTCAGTCTCTGCTCCTTGTCCATCATGAAGTTAACAGTTCTCTCCTACCACATGCTCTACCTGTTCCTGTAGCCATGATGTCCTGCCAAAGCACATGGGCCCAAGCAACCATGGATGAGTCCTCTGAGACCATAAACCAAAATAAGTCTTTCCTCTTTCAAGTGCTTCTGTCAAGTATATGCTCAGAACGAGGCTAAAAGTAAGGAATATAGATGAGGTCTTACTATGTTCCCTAGGCTGGCCTTGACTTTTGGGGCTCTAGTGATCCTCTTGCCTAAGCCTCTTAGGTACCTAGGACTACATGGCACTTAGCTTAGGTTTTGGACTTCTAACCTCCAGAACCCTAAAAAAACAGATTCTTGTTCAAGACATTCAGTTTGTGATACTTTGTTATGGCAGCCTTAAGATGTTGATATAGTCCCTGACAAAACAAAACAACCAGTGCCTTGTAAGCATTCACATCAAAGGCCATGATGGTGTGGATCAACACCCAGAAATTTGAGTGACCAGAAATATTAGTCATTTTTTAAAAAACCATTATTTGTAAGCTGGGTGTGGTGGTGCACACCTTTAATCCCAGCACTAGGGAGGCAGAGGCAGGGGGGTTTCTGTGAGTTCAAGGCCAGCCTGGTCTACATAGTAAGTTCCAGGATAGCTGGACAGCTGGGGCTACAGGGAGATCCAGCCTCAAAAAGACCCCCCCCAAAATAAACCCTATTAATTACTTTAATGTACATGGGTATGTATGTATGGTGTAGGTGTGCCCACATGTGGAGGTCAGAGGACAACTTGTAGGAATTGGTCAGTTCTTTCCTTCTACCATATGGAGCCCAGGACTCCACTCAAGTGGTTTGGCATTATGCACCTTTGCCTACTGCGCCATCTCTCCAGCCTAGTAGGTCATTATCCATCTTCATGCAATCCGTGATGTTTATTGTCAGCAACTTCAAAAAGAAAAAACAGGAGGTTTAAAACCAACAAGCAAACAAACAAACAAACAAACACCCTTCTTTCCTAGTCCACAAGACAGAGTCATAAAAACATCTAGTTGCCTAGATATCAAAGAAATTGATTAGGAAAAAAAATTAATATTTTTTTTGGCAGTAAAAACATAGTCTATTGGTTTTCAGGGTCAACAGAAATCTGGGTAGTCACAGCAGCCTATTAGCAACTACTAAATACTCCAGGCAACTAGACAAATCCAGTTGCTTTCTTGGCTGGGAGACAAATGGCATGGATTAACTTGTAAAACATATTCCATGTGTTATAACAAACCCTCAAATTGCCAATATTAGGATTATATTTCCTTGGCTCATCTGAGGATCCTCTTCATGGAAGGTGGTACTCCTGTGGTACTATGAGGGTACAAAACACAGACAACGTTTCCACTGTTCAGAGCTATATAAAATGAAACAGGTTGCTTCCTGAATCTATTCTGCCTGTGTTTACTTCCTTCTATCATGACTGCTGCTGCACAGGCCCAAGTAATCTTTGCTCTGCTTCCCAGTGGTCCCACAGCCCTACAGCCATTCCTTCACCCAGAAAGTTCACGGAGCTTCTACCATGTGCCAGGCAGGACTCCAGAGACTGTGGGCTCAGCAAACCTCCCTTCCTATAAGGGAATCACATTCTTATCACAAGAACACTGTAGCATGACAGACTGTGACAGTGCTAGAAGCACAGGATGTGTGTGTACAGGAAGAGGAGCAGGGGCAGTATTACAGCCATAACAGAGAGAGTGAGGGCCTCACTGAGACAGAACACTAGAGCAAGGCCTTCCAAGACCGCGGGAAGGAACCACCCAGGCACCCCAGGAAAGAACATTTCGGCTAAAATATTTTTGACCTGTTGAAGGAGACCAGGGAAGCTAGAGTGGGAAGTGAAAGAGAGAGGGGAGAAGAAATGTGTTCTGAGAAACCAGGGGTAGCTGCAGATCACCAGGCCCCTAATGGGTGTGACTGCATTTTACCCTGGTGGAAGAAGAGTAGAAACGGAGTATACTGATGTATTTTATTTCTTTTTATTCTATACATATGAGTGTTTTGCCTGCATGTATGTAAGCATACAGTGTCCACAGAGGTCAGAAGAAGACATCAGAACCCTGGAACTGAAGTTACAGACAGTTAGCTGTCAGCTGCCTTATGGATACTGGGAACTGAACCTGGGTCCTCTGCAAGAGCAGCCAATGCTCTTTAACTGCTGAGCCATCTCTCCAGCCCCATGACTATATTTGAAAAGGATCACAAAGCTCCTAGTTTGAAAACAACTGTGTCTCTGCTGCCAAATGGATTCTGCCAAGGTAGAAAGAGTTAAAATATGTAGCCTCAGAAAAATAAAAACTACTTCCATACTAAAAAAAAAAAAAAAAAAAACAGCACATGATTATTCAGAGTAGTTACATGCCAATTGTGCCAAACCATTAACAGCCAAAATGTCCCTCAAAAGGAGACTGGCTAAAAACCTGTGGTACAGCAAACCAAGACTACTACTCAGTCATAAAGAGGAACAAACTATTGACAAATACAACAAACTAGGTGGGTTTCAAGGGCATTAAGGAAAGTGGAAAAGCTCAAAAGGGCACATATTTCATGCACAGTGCACAACCAGAGGCATACAAGATGTGCCACTCCAAGAAACGGGAAGAGTGCCTAGAATCGCTCTCAACTAACTTTTTGACCTCATATGAATCTACTAATTTTTTTCCCCAAAAAACATCATGGTAGAAAAAAACCCGTTTCAACAGGAAAACGTTATGTCTCATATAACTCACCCTTTGCAATTACCTGTCGCGCGTCTAATTTAACTTGCTGTTTGCAGTTAACTGCTGGTGCATTCATTATCTTTGCACTGCTTTGGTAACTTTTTTTTAATAATTTTTTATTTTTATTTATTTTCTATGTATATGAATGTACTGTCTGCATGTAGATTTGTGCACCCATGTTGTGCAATGCCGCGGAGGTCAGAAGAGGGTGTTGGATTCCCCCTGGAACTGGAGTTCTCCTGGAATTGGAGTTACAGATGGTTCTCAGCTGCCATATGGGTGCAGGGGATCGAACCCGGGTCCTCTGCAAGAGCAGTCGGCACTCTTAACCACTAGGCTATCTCTCCAGCCCCGCTTTGGTAACTTTTTAAACTTAGATAATGACATTCAAGTTGTCCTGTCTGGCAAAGTCCTCTTCCTCCAGTGCCTGCTCCCCCGGAAATGCACTCACACACTCGTTAACCGCCCTTCATTCCATACCAATTCGTGATTTCTTTTGAAACGATGAGGGTACTGGAAAAGCTAATAAAATCTTTAGCACATGTTCATTTTTACATCTGTATGAGAGTCACGATTGTACCTTTTCTGAAAATTAGCTTTTAGAACATAAATCTGGCGGTGTCACTCCCAGCTTAACCACCTCTGAGACTTCCCACTGTAGTTAGAATGAATCCCACACCCAGCCTGCTCTCAGCCCTGTCTGCGTTCTGCACCTTACCAGGGCATGCCTAGCCTCTTGGCTTCCTTCCGCTCCTTCAGAACACTCCACATAAGGGATCCTGTCCTCTGGACTCTTCTTCTATTGATGAGTTTTCCCACATGTGAACTCTTGGCCATTCTATCTCAGTAACGCCCCTGCTGGGGATGGAGCTCACTTGATAGAATGTTTGCCTAGCATACACAAGGCTCAGAGTTCAAGTCCCAGGACGGCATAAACCAGGTGTGGTACTCGCACCTATAATCTCAGTACTTGAGAGGATCAGAAGTTTAAGGTCATCCCCCACTACACAAAAGTTTGAGGCCAGCCTGGGTTAAAGAGAGGGGACAAAGGGGAGAAAGAATATCCCTACCATATTTTTGTCAATAGTAATGTGTCTCTAAAATATTTTTAAATGAGTTGCTAATTTATTATCTGCTCCCACTTCCTCAGTGGTGGTTGGAATCTGGTTCACCATTATACCCCTCAGTACTCATAAAGGTACCTAGCACGTAGGAGACACAGAATAAATATTTGTAAATCCCTGGGAGAATAAATGATGCATTTGGAGGTAACAGGGCTCATCCCTGGTATTTAAGCATATTTATACAACCACATGGCAGAGTTGTTGAACTGTGGACATGGATTTAGTTGGACCACCACATTCCCTTCTAGCCTGTGTGTCTCTGAGTCTATGGCCACCACATCCTTTTGCTGTGCAATAAACAAAGGCAAATTCCTTAGTCACTTTCAGGGAATGAAGGCATGCACACCCCTGTGCCTGCTGCAGTATCATCTCAGCATTAAAATGTTGAAGCTAATCAGACATTTAATTTCAAAGTGGAAGGTCATTATCTTGTCACAAAATTTTATTCCAATTACTTTTTTTTTCTATTATACGAAATGAATTAAAAGTAGCACAAAATATTGGGAGATCAAACAGTCAATCAGAAGCTCATTAAATATCATTGAAATTGGTGCAATAAAAAGCATTTCCCAGGCCAGGCTTGGTGGCGCGTGCCTTTAATCCTAGCACTCGGGAGGCAGAGGCAGGAGGATCTCTGTGAGTTCAAGACTAGCCTAGTCTACAGAGTGAGTTCCAGGACAGCCAGAGCTACAGGGAGATCCTGTCTCAAAAAGACCAAAAAAAAAAAAAGCATTTCCCATAGCTGAGTTATTATTTAAAAGCTATATTCTGGATGGCTCAAGGAATTGACATGTTGCCAATCAAAAACTCACCCTGTCCATAAATAGCCTCTTGGCTTTCAAAAGTTCACTATCTCTTTTTGTTTGTGATAAGAGTAAATATCTAAAAAGATTAAAGCATGAATGTAATTACCATCCTATCAGCCTCTGTAAGATCCTAAGAGGAAACAGCAAGTCACTCTCTGATAAGTTTCAGAGAGGAGTGCTGAGCACTAAGTAGTGATTTATAAGCACCTAAGCACATCACTTTTGTACCCAGAATTGTTTGCTTTCAAGGGAATAAGAAAACAGTTTGTTCTCAGCCAATATAAGTGACCATGGCCCAGGACACAACTTCAAATTTTCCTAAACAGACGTCAGTATAGAAGAGGCTTGCTCATAGCCACCTGTACTGCTTGATTTTTGTCAACTTGATAGAAATAAGAGACACCTGAAAGAAGGGAACTAAGTGAGTTACTCCATCAGACTGGCCTGCAGGCATGTCTATGGGAACAATTTCTTGATCGTTGAAGGATATGGGAGAGCCCAGCCACCTGTTGGTGGTGCCACCCCTGGGAAGGTAGTCCTGGGTTACACAAGAAGGCAGGCTGAGCATAGGGCCGAGGAATCAAGCCAGTAAGCAGCGTCCCTCCATGGTCTCCATGTCAGTTCCCACCAGGTTCCTGTCCTGGCTGCCCTCAGTGTTGGATTGTGACCTGGCTGTTGTAAGCTGAATTAAACACTTTCCTCCCCAAGTCGCTTTTGGCCATGGTGTTAATCACAGCAACCGAAACCACACTAGAACAGCGGGGAGCAAAGGGAGGTCATGGACAGATACATTTATCAAAAGCACTGGTAGAGCACTGTAGATAGACAGCCACCACAGGCATGGCATTGGTAGAGCACTACAGATAGACAGCCACCACAGGCATGGCATTGGTAGAGCACTGTAGATAGATAGCCACCACAGGCATGGCATTGGTAGAGCCCTGTAGATAGACAGCCACCACAGGCATGGCATTGGTAGAGCACTGCAGATAGACAGCCACCACAGGCATGGCATTGGTAGAGCACTGCAGATAGACAGCCACCACAGGCATGGCATTGGTAGAGCACTGCAGATAGACAGCCACCACAGGCATGGCATTGGTAGAGCACTGCAGATAGACAGCCACCACAGGCATGGCATTGGTAGAGCACTGCAGATAGACAGCCACCACAGGCATGGCATTGGTAGAGCACTGCAGATAGACAGCCACCACAGGCATGGCATTGGTAGAGCACTGCAGATAGACAGCCACCACAGGCATGGCATTGGTAGAGCACTGCAGATAGACAGCCACCACAGGCATGGCATTGGTAGAGCACTGCAGATAGACAGCCACCACAGGCATGGCATTGGTAGAGCACTGCAGATAGACAGCCACCACAGGCATGGCATTGGTAGAGCACTGCAGATAGACAGCCACCACAGGCATGGCATTGGTAGAGCACTGCAGATAGACAGCCACCACAGGCATGGCATTGGTAGAGCACTGCAGATAGACAGCCACCACAGGCATGGCATTGGTAGAGCACTGCAGATAGATAGCCACCACAGGCATGGCACTGGTAGAGTACTGCAGATAGACAGCCACCACAGGCATGGCATTGGTAGAGCACTGTAGATAGACAGCCACCACAGGCATGGCATTGGTAGAGCACTGCAGATAGATAGCCACCACAGGCATGGCATTGGTAGAGCACTGCAGATAGACAGCCACCACAGGCACGGCACTGGTACAACACTGTAGATAGCCACCACAAAGCATGGCATTGGACCCTTCTGGTTGGTGGAAGGCAGAAGGTTAATGACACAGTGAGAGGTTTACCTAGTAGTAGAAAGCTGTTAGGCCAGATATAGAGGATGAAAGTAAATGGCTGCTAGAAGGCTAGGATGGCCCAAGGTAATCTTGGCTCCGCCTGTGCAGAGCTCCACTGCTCCACAATCAGTGTTCTAGGCAGTCAAGGTCAAGCAGTCTGCAGATCCTTGATACAACAGATACGCAGCTTCTCCTCAAAGCTCGGCTCCACACAGTCACACATGGTGTGAATAGTCCCAGGCAGGGAGGAGTTTAAAGGGTGTACACTCCACACTTGGGAGCATGTGCCATTTTCTTTTCTAAAGAGTAATTAGCAAGAACTTAATTTTTCTTTTTTTTTTTGTTTTCCATCCCTGGGGATTGAGTTCAGAAGCACCTTGTACAAGGTAGACAAGTACTCTACCACTGAGGTACACTACTAGCCATTTATTTTATTTTATTTGGAGACAGGGTGCTGCTAAGTTGTCCAGCCTGGCCTCAAAGTCATGATTCTCTTGCCCGGGTCTTCATTTTACTTTTTTCTTTTTTCTGTCTTTTTTCTCTTTTGAGACAGGGTCTCTCTGTAGCCACAGCTGGCCTGGAACTCCTCTGTAGTCCAGGCTGGCCTGGATCTCGAGGAGATCCACCTGCCTCTGGCTCTGCCTCTGCCTCTGCTTCCCACGTGTGCCACTATGCCTAGCTAGAAGACTGCTCAAATGAGAATCTAAAAGATGATCACTTTAAATTTCTAACGTTTCTCCTCTAGAAGCAACTTTTAAAAAAGGAAAGCTAAGGCACTGTCTCGGTTCACTTTTGCAGCACTGTAACAGAATTCTAGAGACTAGGTAATCTATAAATACTAGAAGCTCATAGCTCTGTAAGACTGTGAGGTCAAATTGGTGAGGGCCTTCTTCCTCTGTCAAAACATGGCAGAAAGCATCATGTGGGTGAGGGAGCTTACAGATTTAAGTCTTTAATGTTCAGCATTCATCCATTCATGGGGCAGAGCCGCCGTAAGGAGCTAACCTCTTCCCATCATGTCCTATCTCCCAACACTATCGAATTGGGGATTGTTTCCAACATGTGCTTTGGGGATTCAAACCACAGCATTCTGCCCTGTCTGCTCATATGCACGTCATTCTCACATATAAATTACATTTGTCCAACCTCAAAGCCCCCAAAGTTTCAATTCATTCCAGCACCAACTTAAAAGCCAAAGTCTGAGAGCAGGATCTAAATCAGGTACATGTGAAGCTTAAGGTATAACTGATTCATCCTGAGGCTAACTCCTCTCTAGCTGGGAGTCACTAACCTCAAACACATTATCTACTTCTAACCCAACGGTGGGCCAGGTATGGTAGTTCATGTCTGCAATCCCAGAACTCGGTCATCCCAACACTAAGGAGGCTGAGGAAGTAGGATGGCCTTGAGTCTGAGGCCAGCCTCAGCTACACAGTGACTTCTAAGCCAGTTATGTGCTGAGAGCCTCTCCCAAAAGAAACAAAAATAAAACAGAAATACGATGGTTAGATGGACTTTGATAAGTCCAAACCCAAAAGGGTGAACACTAAATCTCAAGACTCTAGAATAATCTCTCCCTCAACATGCCACTCCTGGAGGCTTTAAAGGGGTTGGGCCCCAGAAGGATCAGGGAGTCCGCTCCTCAGTTTTTACGGGGCTCAGCCTATGCAGCTTTCTCAGGCTGGAGTTGGGCACTAATGGCTCTACAGACCGGGGGTGGGGGTGGGATTCTCTAAGCAGACCTCACTTCCAGAACTCCACTAGGCACTGCCCTAGTTGGGGCTCTCTAGTAGTAGCACTGCCCCTCTGACGAGTCCCTGTCTATCTGGACTCAAACTGTCCACGACATCTTTGAAAACTAACTATAGCCCCATAGCTTGTGCACTGAGTCAGCACACAGATACTTCCAAAGCTCACCACTCTGCCCTTTAGAAGTAAGCTGCAGGGCTGGAGAGATAGCCTAGCGGTTAAGAGCACCGACTGCTCTTGCAGAGGACCCGAGTTCAATCTCCAGCATCCACATGGTGGCTAAGAACCGTCTGTAACTCCAATTCCAGGAGAACTCCAGTTCCAGGGGAATCTGAGACCCTCTTCTGACCTCCACGGCATTGCACGACACAGGTGCACAAACCTATATGCAGACAGTACATTCATACACATACAAAAAAAAAAAAAAAAAAAAAAAAAAAAAAAAAAGAAGTAAGCTGGGCTAGCTTGAGGGCCACCTGGAATAGCCTAGGAGGTCTGCACAGGAACGCAGTAACAGAGTTCCAAGGTAGCTGTGGGCAGCAGCGATGAGGTTCCCTCAGACATCTCTTTAGGAACCTTGCCTTCAAAGTCCTAGCTTGCTTCAAAGATCTCAGAAATGCGGCTAGACTATTCTCCTACTATCCTGATGGACAGAACAGAACCTGAACAAGCTCTTGCATAAGGGTCACTTGGTGGTCTTTCTCTCATGAGCATGCTTTTTCACTCTTTCTACACCAAGCTGAAAACTTCCACATCTTTCTGCTCTGCTTCCCCTTTAATTATAAATTCCATCTTTAAATCATTTCTCTCATCTCTCATCTTATTGTGAACAGTCAAAAGAGGCAGCGCAGCACTCTAAAGACTTTGCTACTGCTTAGATACTCATTCTGCCACATGTTGGACTCCACTGCTCTTAAATTTTGCCTTCCACATGCTCCTATGCCAGCAGAACAAGGATGGCCTTTACTCCAGCTTCGCACACCTTGATACGAATTTCTATCCAGCCCTCATCAGAGTGGCCTTTACCATCTGCACTGCCCCCCTCTTTTAAGTGACAGGGTCTAGCTATGTATCATAGGACAGATTTCTTAATTTTGTTTACCAAGTTGTAGATCAGAAGCTAGTCCTGGGATTACAGGTGTGAACCACCAAACCTCACCATTATAATCTACATTTTTATTGGCAATTATCAAAACTGCTTAACTAATCTCTAAGAAGTCCACACTTTCCCTATAGCTCTCTACTGAGCCTTCACCAGTCATCCTTAGTACTTCATCCCTATCAGTGTAGGATGTTCACGTTTCTTTCCCCCAATTTTTCTACCCTCTCCCTATTAACTACTTTTTTTGTTTTTTTGGTCTTTTCGAGACAGGGTCTCCCTGTAACCCCAGCTGTTCTGGAACTCACTCTGTAGACCCGGCTGGCCTTGAACTCACAAAGATCTGCCTGCCTCTGCCTCCCGAGTGCTAGGATTAAAGGCCTGTGCCAACCATGCCCGGCTCCTATTAACCACATCTAAAAGCATCTTTACAATTAAATCGTTGAGCAACAATCCCACTTCTCATTACCTATGTAAGGTCTGCTTACAAAGTCTCATTACCGGCCGGGCGTGGTGGCGCACGCCTTTAATCCTAGCACTTGGGAGGCAGAGGCAGGCGGATCTTTGTGAGTTCAAGGCCAGCCTGGTCTACAGAGTGAATTCCAGGACAGCTGGGGATACAGGGAGACCCTGTCTCGAAAAGACCAAAAAAAAAAAAAAAAGTCTCATTACCTACGTAAATGCTGCTACAACAGAATACCACAGGTTACTAAAATTACAAGGAATTTGTTTGTTTGTTTTTGGCCCTTCTGAAGGCTGAGAAGTCCAAGGCTGGAGACTGGGGAGAGGCAGCAACTTCCATTCGAGGCCTTCCTGTTGCATCATGGATGATAACATGACAGAGGGCATCACACACATGAGACCCCAAGAGCCCAAGCTCACAGTAGCAGCCAACTGTGCTGTCCAGCCAGGGCCTCACATCTTGCCATCTGCTGGAATGAGGACTAAGTTTCCAACACACACTTCTAGAGAAGACCCCAATGACAGCAACCACCCATTGGAGGACTTGCTGGTATAGAAAGGGTCCCTTTGGTGGGTAAAATATAAAAACAGACGTAATGTTCCCAGTCTCTCAGGTGTTTACATGATGAGGATGCCATAAATTTAAAAACACCTACACAGAAGAGGAAGCCCCCCAATACAGGAAATCATTTTCAAGCAGAAGGACTGAAGGATTTGTCCCCTCTAGAGCCTGTCACTACCACCACCCTGCATTCTATTGAAAAGCCAAGAGTTACTGGCAAATTACCAGGGAGTAAAGTGGGAGGGAAAATTTCAATACAAAATGCAGACCCGCTCTGTAGAAAGCCAAGTGTGAGGAGGCCTGTTATCATTTATTCCTGCAGTGTATCATTCAATTTCAGCTGTCTCACATATCAGAAGTCGCTCCCCCATTCCTCACTTATGTGCCTAAGAAACATCTCCCTGGCATCTCATTCTCTGTCTCTCACCAGCATTTCATTATTTCTTAACTGTCCTCTCACGCTCATCTCCCTTTTTTCCTGTGATCCACGTGTCCTCATTTAGCAGTTTTCAGAAGCCAGGGAGAAGAAATGTTGCAAATAATGTTAAATATGATTAATATCTTGAATTCCTTGAAATATGACATGCATGAGTTACAATGAAACCTCTTTTATTTCTCCATGAAATGCTTTTGCATAATGAGAAAGAAAATGTCCTCTATGCCCTAATCAGCCCTGACAGTTCCTGGACTCCCAAATACTTTTATTTATGGCATTATTTATTTCATCTCTAATACATGGAGGGGGCACAGCACCATCTGAGAAGCCTGCAAAGGAGAGGGAGACAATTCAGGGTGCACAACAGAGATACTGAACCAGCAAGAGAGAACTCTTCCAAAGGAAGAGAGATATGGGAAATGAGAAAACAAAGATCTGAAGATGGATGGCTTTCCCAAGACTGAAGGCTCTGGAAAGGAAAGGGAAGTTCAGAGTGGAGAAATGAGCCCACATCAAGGGCCTGGATAATGAAGAATCAAGGCTGGAACCTGAGCCCGGGAGGGAGACAATGCCAATGGAACGGGCCTAAATGAAGGGTGCTTCGTTTGACATAGGAGGTGGACTCTTCATCAGTGTGACAGGTAGGGCTAGGCCCCTTCTCTGTATTTGAACTACCTTATTTGGATCCTCCAGCAAAGCACAGACATCTTCCCTCATTCAGTCAGGTCCAGACTCCTGGCCTGGTGGCACGCACCAGCTACAAAGAGTATGGGCAATGTGGTGAGTGAGTTCCAGGGCCACCTTGGTTTTGCAAGTCCATGTATTAAAAACAAACAACAACAACAACAACAACAAAACACCCTTTAAAGGAGTTACCATTCCAGAGGGAGGTGTAAAGTCATTTTCATTTTGTCTGTCTAACTGCACAGTCTCCCAGCTATTTTGGCTTCAAAAGGCCTGCACACATCCATGTAGCTCACAAACTCCCCAGTGTCTGAGATTGGGTAATTCCCTTTAACCTGGCAGGGCCTCGGTTTTCAAATCTGTAAAATGGGGAGAGTGATGGCGTCGCTCACTGTCTTCCGGCCCCCGTGGAGAATAAATGCTGTAATATTCGAGCACAAGGCCTTGCGCGCTTTTATGTTCTACCTAAGTTTAGAGGCCGCCAGTCCTGGGTCAGCAAGACCGGAAGGGAGGACAACCACGCGGCAACCCATGCCAAGCCCATCAAGATGTTCTTTGCAGGAGGCGGGGGAGTGTGCTTCCTCCTGGGAGAAGTCCCGGTACCACCCGTGCACTCCGGCGACCCCGCCCTAACTTCTAGGTACCACCCCCTCTGTGCACTCCGAGAGCCGAGCCGGGGAGGTCACGCAGGAGGGCGCCGGGAACTCACTTCCGAAGCTCTGACCCCGCGGGCGGACGCGGACGCCTCGAGTCCACAGCTGAGGCCCCCCAACTCTCGCCGTGGCCAGAACCCGGGAGCCCACGTCTGTCACCTGTCTCCACCAGGACCCCCTCCAGGTCTCCCCCTCACCCCCCCACCCGCCCTCGGGGCCCCGGCCTCCCCTCCCCCCACGACCCCGTCCGAGGCGCCGAGCGCGCCGGCCGAGCGCGCGGGCCGAGCGTGGCGCCAGGCCCCGCCCCCGCCCCCATGATCATTAGCAGATATTACCCTAAACACTTGCTCTTTACCTCCTTTCTCCCTCCAGGCATTGGCGAGGCTGGCTGTCAATCAGAGCTCGGGCGGCAGCCCCCCGCGCGGGGGCTCGGAGATGCCAGGCTCGGCGACAGGCGGCGGCGGCGGCGGCCACGGCGCAGACACACGCCTTCCCACCGGCGCGCGGCGGGGCAGAGCGGGCGGCTGGGCGGCAGAGCCACCCTCGGAGCCGCGCGCCGGCCGCGGAGGGCACGCGCCCCGGACCCCCGGGCCCCCGGCGCGGCATGGAGGAGCAGATGCAGCCGGCGGAGGAGGGGCCCAGCCTGCCCAAAATCTACAAGCAGCGCAGCCCCTACAGCGTCCTCAAGACGTTCCCCAGCAAGCGGCCGCTGGCCAAGCGCTACGACAGACCCACCCTGCTGGAGCTGCCGGCCGGGCGGCCATCCCCGCTGCCGCCGCCCCCGCCGCCCTTCGCGTCGCTTGCCGCCGTGTCCATCAGCAGCAGCGAGCCGCCGCCGCCGTTCTCGACGCAGACTTCCTACCCGCCTGGGGCCGGCCGGGCCACGGCCGCCGCCGCCGCCTCGTCGTCGTCGCCGTCCTGCACACCCGCCGCGCCCCCCAGCCACCTGAGGACTCCCGCGCCGCCGCCGCCCGCCGCCCCCGCCGCCTCGTCGTCGTCCTCCTTCGCCGCCGTCGTCAGGTACGGCCCGGCGGCCGGCGCGAGCAGCAGCGGCGCGGCTAGCGACGGCTCCAGCCTGGAGCTCAGCGCAGGTACCAACTCCGGGCCCAACTTTCCCGCCCCGCGCGGCGTGGGGACGGGATCCCGGGGTCTGTCGGGGCGCGCCGCGCGGGGGTCTACCGTGAGGACAGGGTCCCGCGGCCTGTGGGGGCGGGCCGGGCCGGGGTCTACCGTGAGGACAGGGTCCCGCGGCCTGTGGGGGCGGGCCGGGCCGGGGTCTACCGTGAGGACTGGGTCCCGCGGCCTGTGGGGGCGGGCCGGGCCGGGGTCTACCGTGAGGACAGGGTCCCGCGGCCTGTGGGGGCGGGCCGGGCTGGGGACCACTGTGAAAACCCGGTCCTGAGACCTGTGGAGGCGTGACTGGGGCCTGAGCGCTCCCCCGAGGCCTTCCGGACCCTTTGCGTTCGGGCGGGAACTTCTGGAAGATTTCTCGCTCGGCCGCAGCGGCCCAGGCTTTCGACGGCGCGCGCCTAACAGGTGTCTCCTTGGCGCAAGGCCAGGCCGAAGCTGTGGGTGGAGCGTGGGCGGGAGGTCTGGGCCTCGCTCAGGTTGGAGCTGAACCCTTACGGTGAGGGACGCTGATTTTTATATCCCCCCCACCACCATACTTCCCTTTCCCTCCCTCTTGGCCTCTGTGGGCCTTTCACAGAGGACTCCCCTTGAAGACTCCGCTGTTGCGGGCCACAAGGTCCCAGGGTTTCTTTTCCTTTGAGAGCTCAGGGCACACGCTGCACGCTCTCTTAATCTCCCTTCCTCTCCCCTACTCTCGCCCTTCTTACTCTCCTCCCCTTTTACTCACCCCCTTCTCTCCATGACCCAATAGCCCTAGCCAAGACCAAGTCCTCTCTCTCTTCCACAACAATCAACAGTGAACCTGATGATCACTTGGGGGCAGGGGTGCCTCTTCCCCAGCCCTCCACTGTCAAAGTCATCATCCCTACCCCGTGTGACAATGCTCATTTCTGTGTCACCATGTCTCTGCCCTGGGGCCCTGCTTCTCTTGGTAGGGAGCACAACCCAGAGTGAAGAATCCTTCTCCCCTCCTGGGATTATGGGCCAACGGAGAGGCCACAGCCTCTGGCTCTCTGCTCCCTGAGACACAGCCTTGTTCATGGCTTATCGGAACCAAATTCCTTCTGAGTATCAGCGAATTTAAGACTTCTGTTAGATTCTGGTGAGAATAAACAGCATTGTCTGAAGGAGTTATAGATGCCTATGCTAAGCGCAGTGGTGGTGTTTGTCAATATTTTGACACCTGAAAGATTGGTTTGGAGAAAGAAAATCTAATTACAGGTTATAGAAGACTAGTTCGTCATATCCCTCAGTGATTTGGAGATGCTGCACATTTTGAGTGGGGTTCTTCCATGGGCTTTCTTACTGTTTATGGGGCGATTTTTTTTTTTTTCAGTTGCTTTTGACCCAATATTCCATTGTATTACTGCTAGGCTGCTTGCCTGCTTCCATGTTTCTGTGGGATTGTGATGCTTCTATATTACTTGTTTGTTTTTGAGACAGAACCTTCACATGTCAGACTGGCTTAAAACTCATCATGGCATCCAGACTAGCCTTGAACTTGGGCTTCTCCTGCCTCAGCTTCTACCCGAGTTGATCATGTCCATGTTGATTCCCCAGCCCAGTGTTTTCTTTTTTTTTNTTACACAAGAAATCATGGATTGAGAATGGTTGGAGTCCAGAAGTTTTCCTCCACAATTTAAGAGACTAAGAACACGACTGCACTGGTGGGCAAAGGCATCCAAAATCATACGGCTTTCTGAAATGAAATAAGAGATACATCAATGACCTATAGTCAAAGGGAAGAAGCAGGTCCTCAGTTATAAGCTTAACATCCAAACACAGTACTTCCACCATTGGAAAGACACACAGCCCTGCAGTTCTCTGACCAGTGCGGTGCCTGAGTCACCAGAGCCCCTTATTCTAAGGAAAGGCGCTCTGAAAACTCTGGCACGCATATGGAAGAGGTTCCCTTTCTGCTTCAAACAACTGGCCCTCGTCAGATCTGAACTCATACTTTGTGGTTTTCCTTAATATCCTTACCTAATGAAATCTGGAAGACCACTAAGGGACTCAATTCCTCGCGTGACAGGAGGGGCTGACCGCAGTCCATTACTTCTATTTTTGGAGTACCCTATTGCCCTTAGCTAATTTTATGCACCTGATTACAATCCTGCTGTGAAACGCGGCAGCCCCAGATTCAAAGTGGGAAGAGATAAGCGTACAAGGACTTTTGAAGAGCTCACGAGAAATCTAAGGTAAAAACAGAGAGGATACTACAGCGGCAAATGATGAGCGACAAACAAAACTGTCATCATCTCCTACTTGGATAACTGTGGTAATTCTAGAGCTAATACATGCCGACGGGCTCTGACCCCCTTCGCGGGGGGGATGTGTGCATTTATCAGATCAAAACCAACCCAGTGATATCCCTTGTCTTGGACCAGGAGGGGGGCGCCGGCAAAAAAAAAAAAAAAGAAAAAAAACACTGTCACCAACAACCGGGTTCAAGTATCCTTCCTTTTAAAGCTTACGGTCGAGTTGGAATTCTTATAAAGAATAGTAAGTACTGAGGAGGGGCCCTGGGACATTACTGTCTAAAGCAGTGTCCACATTCCTCGAGCACATCTGCATCACGGTCCAAATCTCCTGAAGACAAAACCGTGGGTGCCAGGTATGGGTCACAAACCTGATTCTTCCGCACATTGTCAAGCAGTGAAAAGCAAAAAGCAAACAGAAACCAACCAACTCACTGTAAAAACAAAGGGGAGACTCCCCTGAGTCCTGGAATTTTATTTAATGTTATCAAAGTCTGAGATTCTTGAAAATGTACCTAAATGTGTTGTCACAAGGTAGCTCCACTTCCTTCCTGCAACCTTCTAGAACCAACCATTACTAATAGTGTGATGCTTTCCAGGATGAATCATTTCTTCTTCCCCTACCCAGGTTAATGCAACAAATCAAAATACTGGATGAACTTCCATGCTAGAATTTCTTATTTATATAGAAAATAGAGGGGCTGGGAGAGATGGACCTAGCGGTTAGAGTGAGTCGCAGACCGCCTTACAGAGGACCAGGTTCGATCCTCCAGCACCCACATGGCGGAAAAACTCAAACAAAAAAACCTAATTCCAGGAGAACTCCAGTTCCAGGGATCCGAGCCGCTCTTCTGACCTCCGAGGCATTTGTTGCATAACAACGGGTGCACAAACCTGCATGCGGACTAGACATTCATACACATACAGAAATAAAAAAAAAAAAAAAAAAGAAATGTAGCTAGTTTCCTGCCTTTCCAGTGAACAACACTGGCTAGGTTTCGTTATTTGGTCTAAGAAGGAAAACAAACAACAACAGCAGCTTGAAGTGCTTCATTGAGCAGAACCCTCTAGAAAATTCAAGTGTGTATGATCCACGAAACCACACTGCAAGCTGTCTGTGTTGTTCAGTCACTGTAGTATACATTTTCCTGTTTCAGCGTATACATTTTCTGTGTTCAGCTCAGGCTGAAGATCGAGATCACTGTGTTAAGAAAAAAAAAAAGACTTCTTTGTAGTATTCAAATGTTTCCACTGTTGTTGTTTTGTTTTTTTTCTCTCAGTCTTTTTGTGCAGTAACTAGGTATTGGGGGAGAAGGGTCTCAATGCTCTGTTTCAACTACTTAATCAGAAGATGTCTAGAAATCCTCAGCAGTGCCCAGCATACAAGAGGTAGCCATCCACCCTCCAGGTCTGCACAATGTTACCATTCTGAGCTAGACATCTTCTGTCCAGGCCAGGTCAGAACAGTGCTTCAAAAATACCAGGACTGGAGAACTGGGCCAACAGTTAGAGCACTGAATGCCTCTTGCAGAAGAACCCCGCGGGTCGCGAATCCCCAGCACCAATGACCGGCTGTGAAAGCTCTTTAAACCTCCAGTTCCAGGGAATCCAACACCCTCTTCTGACACTCCGTGCGCACTGGCACAATCCATGGGTGCACAAGCCACATCATGCTAGACGAGAAACTACTTCATGACATATAAATAAAAAAAACATTAAAAAAAAAAAACCCAGTGGAAGGAGACAAGGGACAGCTCAGCTTGGCATGATGACCGCAGTCTGATTTCTAGCAACATGCAACACTGGATGTGGGCAGTAATCCTAGGCACTGGAGACGAGACAAGCAGATCCTGGGACTCCCTGACTGGCAGCCAGCCTAGCCTACTCCCTAAACAGTGAGATCCATCTCAAAAACCAGATCGGCTTGGGTGTGGGGGTGCCACACCTGTCGATCTCTGGACTTGGTGGCAGTGTACTAAATCAGTTGCTTGGATACAACTCCAGAGTTCACAGGTCAGAGAACACATTGTCTCAAAAAACTGGGAGTGGTTACTTGCAACAAGACCTGCCCAAGACCAAAAGCCAGCGAAAACTTCAACATAGCGTGTGGTGTATGTGATGGTTGGTGGGGGGACCTCCTGAGGCCCAAGCCCTGGGAGGTATTGGTAGCTTATAGCTGCTGGAAGGAAACATTTTAGGGGGAGGGAGTAAGGCTACCTACACAACCAGTGGAGGGTCCCAACCCATGCTAGCATATGAAGGCAATACTAAATGGACTTAGTAGGATCATTATAATATATAAAAAAAGACAATGCAGTATAAATTGGGAGGTAGAACTGTGGGGAGAATATACAGGGAGAGCTGGAGGGGAAAATGGAGGGCAGATGATCATATTCATTGTTTGCACTATATTAAAATTCTCAGTGAGAAGCAATTGCACGGAAGACACCCATGCCACTTCTGTCATCATAGCCCACCTCTCCAGCCCCCGAAAATGGTGATAGACTGATGTATTAAATATTAAGAGACTCTTGGTTTATAGCATTTTTCAGATTTATTTGGCTAGTTTTGAGGAGTTACACATAGGAACACCACCTTTGGGAAGCTCAAAGTCCACAAGACTTTCTGCTTGGTACATTTATCTCTTAAAAAAAAAATCTCTTCAAGAGGTATAGGGTGTGTATGTGTACATACAAGTGTCATGTCACGTTACGGCTGGGAGACAACCTTGGGTGTCCTATCTTGCTTGGGTACAGTCATCCATTGCTGTGTACACCAGGCCACCTGGCCCAGGAGCTTTCCCAGAGCCTCCTGTTTCTGCTTCCCAATCTTGCTATAACAAGTGCTGGATTGACAGCATCTGTCTTACGGTTATATTAGGATTGAACTGAGGTCCTCACACTTGCAGAAGTAAGTGCTAACTACTGAGGCAATCCTCCATCACACTGCCTTTTCCTTTTGGGGGGAGTAAATTACCTCTACCCCTGCCTAGATCCCTCTCAACAAGGTCCCTAACCCTAGGAATCCTTCCACAAACTGATTTCAAAGGCCTATGCTGGCCTCTCTCGCTTGAGATATCTAGCCAAAGACACACCTTGGTGCCAGGTCTCAGGAGTGTGGATGGGGACAGTGAGAAGATAAAACACACGTGGGAACCGAGAATACCATGGGTCAGCTAAAACCCTCAAGTCAAACCTGGATATTAAGGAAGGTGCAAGGCCAGGGGACTAGGACAGATTTTACTCCAGTTAGCTTTCTTTAAGCTTTTTAATGATCTGATACACAGCAGGTGGACCTGCTTTGTACTTTCACCTTGAATCCTACAAATACTTGGTTGCCATTTCTTCCACACTGTAAACAGCTGACCCACACAGGTAGAGGTTCCACTCATTATTTTACTTCCATGTTTCTGTTCATTAGTAAATCAAAGGATATTGATTGAGAAGGTTCAATCCTAACACAACAGCAGTTTTCATTCATTTTAATCCTATAATCCCATTCGAGACCTTAAATTGTATTACGTGTTTTCATTTTAAATCACATATCCCAATCGATTTACAGCCTATACACCTCTAATGTAACTTGACAAAAAGGAAACACAACGAGGCTGCCTAACAAAGAGGTGCTTGAATAGATTTGTCAATGTCCTACAAAACACTGAGGCAGTTTTAATCATATTGAAGATGAATCACATTACAGCCAGAAGATTTTTAAGGGGAAAAAAAAATCTGACTTAGGGACAAGTGTGATTTGTTTTTTAATTGAAGGATATAATTTATAACATGCTGAGAAAAAATCATTATGTAATATACTACATTATGAAGATAATCTGTTAAAGTGCACTTAGAATATCAGAGAATAGCTACAATCATAAAATAGTTCTTGCCTGCAGATTGAAAATGCTTCATTCTGAATTTGTTCTGAGCTGACAGAGAAAAATACCAATTGTAAAACCTTTAAGGCTGAATTTTTCCATTTTTTCATATTTGAAATATTTGGACAGTGTATTTTAACACTGATACATAAAAGAGTACAATGAAAATATTATTACTGCACTTGGAGGGGAAACAGCAACGCTCTCCATTTAATATATATTACAATCAGAAATACTTTAGCTTTCTAGACAGAATATAATTAGAAATGCAGGAACTGCAAACTGCCCATTACCACTAAGAAAGGCAGAAAAGTATTGCCAGGAATACTACTGAATGACTCTTAATTGAGAAAGGCAGGGTAAGAACATGTATTTGGATTTTCTTAACTGATTTGGTTTTGTTTGATGTTTGTGGAATGCCCCCACCAACAGCAGAAAAGTACAAAGCCAACATTTAGCAAAAAGGACTTTAAAAACTAAAACTAATCCTACATTCCCTACCATCACAAAATGTAAAGCACAATGCATGAAGCCTCTGAAAATGACCACTATCTAATCTCAGTTTGTTCTTCTTATGGGATGAAATTCAGTTATGTTTTCTTAAAGGGAGACAACATCAACTGTAAACTGAGTGCCCATTCTGATTCTAAAAATCTAATTCAGGATTTTTTTTAAATTAAAAATTTTCGTTCTTGAAATTCTTCTGCACCTCTGTGCTTTAAATCCATCCTGAATCTGTTAAGTGACTCAGGGGAGGGCCGGGAAGTAGGCAAACCAATACAGCCTCCCTCCTTTTTGTAAGGAATGCTGTGTACAGGATGTGCCCATCATAGCAGACCCCTTGGGAAATTTTGTCTCTCTGAGGGAGATCATAGTAGTGAAGATTAGTGGTACCACACTTTTGATGTCTTAGCCAGCCAAAGGTAAACAACTCAAGTTCATATCAAAGAGACAGATGGCAAGAAAATCTATTATTGCTGACCAGTTCATTAAGTGTCCACACAATTGCATACTTGCTGACTGACTGCCAAACTATATTAGAAATAGATGATTCCCTTAAAAACATTAAACTTTTTATAAGAGAGGACTTCTGCAAGGAAACAACAAGTCAGAAAATGAGAGCATCTTTGGAAAGCAGAATCCCTTGTCTTAAGATCAATGAAGGTGTCTTTGTAAAATATGCCATCCAATTGTTGTTTTCATAATGGAAAACAACAACAACAAAAACAGATGCATTTTTTAAAATAAATAAAATCAATTGATTGATCAAAAATTAACAGATGAGTTAATATACTTGGTGCTATCAAAACCAGATGTGCTTTCCAATATTTCATCCTGCTCATCAATCCCTGATATTTCTGGACCATCGGTATATAAAATAGGATGCTGCTATTTGTGATGGCAAACAAAAGCAATCATGCCTGCCAAGCACATACTATAACAGGCAGCATTTCAGCTCTGCTAGACAGAAAGTAATTAGAATGCTTTTAATGTCCAAAAGAATGAAATTGCTTGATAGGCTCGTAGAAAAAGAACGCATAGAAGGCAGATTGTTAGATTTATGAATATTTAATATGGTGGTTTATGCTGACACTTTAATCAGTCTTGATAGAAGATAAATATATCTGCTGACTCAAAAGCTTGACAGTCAGGTTTAATAAAATCTCTTAAAGAGAATGACCTATGCAATTATATAGGATTTATTGTAATTCATTTTTGATTGTACTCTGCTTAAAGATGCAATTTCCCATTTCCTGATGCCAAATTTAGGCTGCAGATCAAGATCTACATGGGTTTTAACTCTAAGCCCCACAGAAGAAAATATGCTTTTAAAACCTGTTCTTTACCCCTTTAAGGATTATACATTTTCATGAGACTTTTTATAAGAATGCTATGAAAAAATACTATTTGTAAATCATATATTCCTTTATTCAATGGTTACAGCACTTATGACAAATAAGATTCACTATGAACCCTTTCATCTTTTACTATAATTTACCCATGGACAGTCAGTTACCCCTCTCTTATCTGGACTCCACTCTAACATCACACTGAACATATTGACTCATTTCAGTTACTAGGTGGCTGAAATCACTAACCAATCACACCACTATGGGTGTGTAGGCAACACTGAACCCTGCCCTGCCCCGCCCAGACCCCAACCCCCATATGTTTATTTTTTATTCTATTACTTTTTTTTAATAATGCAATGCTATTATTTAGAAGTTTTTATTTATTTCCAATATGTAAGATATTGTCTGCAATGCAGAGTCTGGTTGACCCGTGACGTGCCATGCCGCGGAGTGTCAGAAAGGAGGCGTCAGACTCCCTCTGATACTGGAGTTCTACACTGCGAAATTGGAGTCTTTCAGACGGCTCTACAGCCCGGGCCAATGGTGGGGTGCTGGGGATCGAACCCGGGTCCTCTGTAAGAGCGGCTCTCCGGCTCTTACCCACTAGCTCACTTGCATACCAGCCCAACCCATATGTTTAAATGGCTCTGGTGAGCATACAAGCTCTTTGGCTTCAAGTGACACCATTAGTTCCTTAGGAACCAATCAGCATTCTGGTGGCTGTCCCTCCAATGGCCACTCATATCACTGTGCCTGTTGAGAGATGGTTTTGTCCATCAATGATTAATGTGACCATAATTTTATGGGTTTTTCCAGAATATTCCGATATAAGGAAGAAATTCACTGTTCAATTCCGTCCCATCTTTCCGACAAGTGCTAATTGGTCCCCACACTCCATGCTATCAGCCATGCTATAAAACCTCAACTAAATAAACAACCAACAATTAACACCCACCCTCCCACTCCCCCCAAAAAACCCAAACCAGACCTTAGAGAAAACAAGTAATAGAGGAAAGGTTTGAAGGATACTCAAAAAAGCCCCTTATATACCTGAGAATTTCATAATCACTAGATTTCTAAAACTTGGGACAGGAGAGAAATTAAAAAACAGGGCAAGAAACCACAGAGCAAGAGCGGACGGAGGGGAAAACACAAAAATTCCTGCATGAACACAAGACAAGCAAAGAAAATTTCACAGAGCAGGAGGGCACCCATGGAAAGGATGGCAAGCAACTGAGGCCCAAGAAAAATAACTACAGAGAAGCAGGGCAAGGCGAAATGCAGTTTAACTATGGTAAGAAATAGATGGCTTCTAGTGGCGTGTAAGAATAGTGAAGGTGGGGGCGAGGAGAGATGGCCTAGGCGGTGTAAGAGCGCCGACCCGCTCTACAGAGGACCCCGGGTTCGATCCCCAGCAACCCACATGGCGGACTGAGAACTTCTGAAACTCCAATTCAGAGAACTCCAGTTACCAGGGGAATCCGACAACCCTCTATCTGAAACTCCGCGGCGTGACACGACAACGGGTGCACTGACTTGCATGCAGACAGGTTGTACTTACATACACATACAGAAATAAATAAAATCACATAAAAAAAAAAAAAAGAAGTGAAGTGAAAGACACAACAGATGAAGAGGACTATAGACCAAAGATGAGGCAGAATCAAGAAGAGGGGATATGGGGAGCCAGAGAAGATGAGCCGAGTGGTTCAAGAGCGCTGACTGCTCTTGCAGAGGACCTGGTGTCGATCCCCACACCCACAGACTGGTGCTGAGACCTTGTCTGTAACTCCAATTCCAGGATCGAAATACTCACCAGTTCCAGGGGAATCCGCATGGCCCTCTTCTGACTTTCACGGCCTTGCACGACAGCGGTGCACAGACCTGCATGCAGAAGTCAAAAAAAAAAAAAAAAAAAAAAAAAAAAATTTTTTTATTTTATTTAGATATTTTGGTATGGTGCTATGAGTCTACTATGTCCTGCATGTTTGTGCACTGAGTGTCAATGCTAATGCGGCAGAAGTCAGAAAGAGGGTCTCGATCCCCTGGAACTGGAGTTCTCCTGGAATTGGGAGTTCAGACGGTTCTCAAGCCGCCATGTGGGATGCTGGGGATCGAACCGTGGTCCTCACTGCAAGAGCGGCGGTGCTCTTAAACTGCTAGGATATCCTCACAGCCCAAAATACCAATAACAAATAAAAAAAAAAAAAGAGGGAATAAAAGAAGATTAGAAAAAAAAAAGGGGGAGGGTGGAGGGAACGGTAGCAAAGGATCCACTCGTTGAAAAATGCACAGAAAAAAAAAAAAAAAAAGAAAACAGCGCTCACATTTGCAGGACATTTCAAGAGATGCCCCCATGCATAGTCCCCTGAGACTTAGTTGACCTCTGAGGGCAAGGAACAAAGTTATCCCTTAGGTCCCTCGGCCAAATTTGTATGAGCGTTAAGTATGGTCGTTCAGCACCCAGAAAGGCTAAGTTACACCAGCCTGATACATCGCACCTATACTAAAATTATGTTACCTGAAAACAAACAAATTGTATGTTATTTCCATATCATATTTCTTGATTCGCATTTTTCCATTTTAATTTTATATTACTCTAATATATGCATACATACCCACCTTCATATACCAAAAATCCAAAGTCTGAAAATAAACGGTAGAACCTGTCTAGGGATTCACAATATAAGAACACAGTTGTTTTCAGATCATGAGGAATATTGCTCAGTTTGCCTTACAACTAGGTACTTGATGCTAGCATCCATACATGAGGGATACCATTCATCTTTTGTTTTTCTGGGACTGTGTTACTTCACTGAACATAATATCTTCTAGTCCATCCATTTACCTGCAAATTTCATGATGTCATCTTTCTTTATCATTGCATAGAACTCCATTGTGTATATTTACCACATTAAAAAAATTTTTTTTAATTAATTTTATTTATTTCTGTATGTGTATGAATGTACTGTCTGCATGCAAGTCTGTGCACCCGTGTCGTGCAACGCCGCGGAGTTCAGAAGAGGGTGTCGGATTCCCCTGGAACTGGAGTTCTCCTGGAATTGGAGTTTCAGACAGTTCTCAGCCGCCATGTGGGTGCTGGGGATCGAACCCGGGTCCTCTGTAGGAGCGGTCGGCGCTCTTAACCGCTAGGCCATCTCTCCAGCCCCCCACCTTCACTTCTTACACGCACTAGAAGTCCATCTATTTTTACCCATAGTTTAAACTTGCTTTGCCTTGCCCTGTTCTCTGTATTATTTCTTTGGGCCTCAGTTGCTTGCCATCCTTTCCATGGTCCCTCCTGCTCTGGAAATTTCTTTGCTGTCTTTAGTTCATGCAGAATTTTTTGGTTGTTTTCCCCTCCTCACCTTGCTCTGTGTTTCTTGCCCTGTTTAATTTCTCTCTGTCCCAAGTTAGAAATTAGTGTTACTGAATCTCAAGGTATAAAGGGGGCTTTTTTGAGATCCTTCAAACTTTCCCTAATTACCTGTTTTCTCAAGGCTGGTTTGGGTTTTTTGGGGGGGAGTGGGAGGGGGGTGTTAATTGTTGGTTTTTATTAGTGAGGTCTTAATAGCATGGCTGATAGCATGGAGTGTGGGGACCAATTAGCACTTGTCGGAAAGATGGGACGGAATTGAACAGTGAATTTCTTCCTTATATCGGAATATTCTGGAAAAACCCATAAAATTATGGTCACATTAATCATTGATGGACAAAACCATCTCTCAACAGGCACAGTGATATGAGTGGCCATTGGAGGGACAGCCACCAGAATGCTGATTGGTTCCTAAGGAACTAATGGTGTCACTTGAAGCCAAAGAGCTTGTATGCTCACCAGAGCCATTTAAACATATGGGTTGGGCTGGAGCAATGGCCTAGTGGTTAAGAGTGCCGACCGCTCTTACAGAGGACCCGGGTTCGATCCCCAGCACCCACATGGCGGCCGAGAGCCGTCTGAAACTCCAATTCCAGGAGAACTCCAGTTCCAGGGGAGTCCGACGCCCTCTTCTGACCTCCGCGGCATTGCACGTCACGGGTGCACAGACTTGCATGCAGACAATACATTCATACATATATGGAAATAAATAAAAATTAAAAAAATAGCATTGCATATTTAAAAAAAAGAAATAGAAAAAAAATAAACATATGGGTTGGGGCTGGGCGGGGCAGGGCAGGGTTCAGTGTTGCCTACACACCCATAGTGGTGTGATGGTAGTGTTTCAGGCCACCTAGTAAGCTGAAAATGGTCAAATGTCAGTGTGATAGAGTGAGTCCAGGATAAGAGAGGGGTAACTGACTGTCCAGGGTAAATATAGTAAAAAGATGAAAGGGTTCAAGTGAATCTTATTTGTCACTAAGTGCTGTAAACCATTGAATAAAGAAATATATGATTACAAATAGATTTTTTCAACATTCTTATAAAAATCTCATGAAAAGTATAATTTTCCTTAAAAGGGGTAAAACACCATGGTTTTAAAAGCATATTTTTCCTCTGTGGGAGGCTTAGAGTTAAAACCCATGTAGATCTTGATCTGCAGCCTAAATTTGGCATCAGGAAATGGGAAATTGCATCTTTAAGCAGAGTACAATCAAAAATGAATTACAATAAATCCTATATAATTGCATAGGTCATTCTCTTTAATGAGATTTTATTAACCTGACTGTCAAGCTTTTGAGTCAGGCAGATATTTTATCTTCTTCAACTGATAAAAGTGTCAGCCATAAACCACCATATAAATATTCATAAATCTACACATCTGTGGCAGCCTATCAGCATCATTCTTTTGGACATTAAAAGCATTCTAATTACTTTCTGTCTAGCAGAGCTGAAATGCTGCCTGTTATAGTATGTGCTTGGCAGGCATGATTGCTTTTGTTTGCCATCACAAATAGCAGCATCCTATTTTATATACCGATGGTCCAGAAAATATTCAGGGATTGACTGAGCAGGATGAATATTAGGAAGCACCATCTGGTTTTGATAGCACCAAGTATATTAACTCATCTGTTAATTTTTGACACATCATTGATTTATTTATTTAGAAAAATTGCATCCTGTTTTGCTGTGTTGTTGTTTGCCATTATGAAAAAAAATTGGATGGCATTTTTTACAAAGACATCCTTCATTGATTTAAGACAAGGGTTCTGCTTTCCAAGATGCTCTCATTTTCTGACTTGTGTTTCCTTTGCAGAAGTCCTCTCTTAAAAAGTTAATGTTTTAAGGGAATCATCTATTTCAAACTAGTTGGCAGTCCAGTAGCATATGCAATGTGTGGACACATAACTGGTCACAAAATAATTTCTGCATCTGCATCTTTGATATGAACATATTTTACCTTTGGCTGGGCTAAAATCAAAAGGTACCACTAATCTTCACTACTATGATCTCCCTCAGAGAGACAAAATTTCCCAAGGGGTCTGCTATGATGGGCACATCCTGTACACAGCATTCCTTACAAAAAGGAGGGAGGCTGTATTGGTTTGCCTACTTCCCGGCCCTCCCCTGAGTCACTTAACAGATTCAGGATGGATTTAAAGCACAGAGGTGCAGAAGAATTTCAAGAAACGAAAATTTTAATTTAAAAAATCCTGAATTTAGATTTTAGAATCAGAATGGGCACAGTTTACAGTTTGATGTTGTCTCCCTTAAGAAAACAAACTGAAATTGTCTCCCATAAGAAAACAAACTGAATTAGAAGTGGTCATTTCAGAGGCTTTCATGATTGTGATTAACATTTTGTGAGGTAGGGAAGTTAGTGATAGTTTTAGTTTTAAAGTCCTTTTGTAAATTGTTGGCTTTGTACTTTTCTGCTGTTGAGTGTGGGGCATTCCACAACAAAACAAAACAAATCAGTTAAGAAAATCCAAATACATGTTCTTACCCTGCCTTTCTCAATTAAGAGTCATTCAGTAGTATTCCTGGCAATACTTTTCTGCCTTTCTTAGTGGTAATGGGCAGTTTGCAGTTCCTGCATTTCTAATTATATTCTGTCTAGAAAGCTAAAGTATTTCTGATTGTAATATATATTAAATGGAGAGCGTTGCTGTTTCCCCTCCAAGTGCAGTAATAATATTTTCATTGTACTCTTTTATGTATCAGTGTTAAAATACACTGTCCAAATATTTCAAAGTATTAAAAAATGGAAAAATTCAGCCTTAAAGGTTTTACAATTGGTATTTTTCTCTGTCAGCTCAGAACAAATTCAGAATGAAGCATTTTCAATCTGCAGGCAAGAACTATTTTATGATTGTAGCTATTCTCTGATATTCTAAGTGCACTTTAACAGATTATCTTCATAATGTAGTATATTACATAATGATTTTTTCTCAGCATGTTATAAATTTATCCTTCAATTAAGAAAACAAATCACACTTGTCCCTAAGTCAGATTTTTTTTCCCCTTAAAATCTATGCTGTAATGTGATTCATCAATATGATTAAAACTGCTCAGTGTTTTGTAGGACATTGAACAAATCTATTCAAGCACCTCTTTGTAGGCAGCCTCGTGTGTTTGTCCCTTTTGTCAAGGTTACATTAGAGGTGTATAGGCTGTAAATCGATTGGGACTATGCTGATTAAAATGAAAACAGTAAATACAATTTAAGGTCTCGAATGGGATTATAGGATTAAAATGAATGAAAACTGCTGTTGTGTTAGGATTGAACCTTCTCAATCAATATCCTTTGATTTACTAATGAACAGAAACATGGAAGTAAAATAATGAGTGGAACCTCTACCTGTGTGGGTCAGCTGTTTACAGTGTGGAAGAAATGGCAACCAAGTATTTGTAGGATTCAAGGTGAAAGTACAAAGCAGGTCCACCTGCTGTGTATCAGATCATTAAAAAGCTTAAAGAAAGCTAACTGGAGTAAAATCTGTCCTAGTCCCCTGGCCTTGCACCTTCCTTAATATCCAGGTTTGACTTGAGGGTTTTAGCTGACCCATGGTATTCTCTTCCCACTGTTTTATCTTCCACTGTCCCCATCCACACTCCTGAGACCTGGCACCAAGGTGTGTCTTTGGCTAGATATCTCAAGCGAGAGAGGCCAGCATAGGCTTTGAAATCAGTTTGTGGAAGGATTCCTAGGTGTTAGGGACCTTGTCTGAGAGGATCTAGGCAGGGGTAGGGTAATATTACTCCCCCCAAAAAGGAAAAGGAAGTGTGCTGGCGGTTGCTCAGTAGATTAAGCACTTACTTTGCAAGTGTGAGGACCTCAGTTCAGATCCTAGAACTAAGGTAAAGACAGATGCTGTAATCCCAGCACTTGTATAGCAAGATGGGAGGCAGAAACAGGAGAATTCTGGGAAGCTCCTGGGCCAGGTGGCCTGGTGTACACAGCAATGGATGACTGTACCCAAGCAAGATAGGACACCCAAGGTTGTCTCCCAGCCGTAACGTGACATGACACTTGTATGTACACATACACACCCATACCCCTTGAAGAGATTTTTTTTTTAAGAGAAATGTACCAAGAAGAAAGTCTTGTGGACTTTGAGCTTCCCAAAGGTGGTGTTCCTATGTGTAACTCCTCAAAACTAGCCAAATAAATCTGAAAATGCTATAAACCAAGAGTCTCTATATTTACATCAGTCCCTAATCACCATTGGGGGCTGGAGAGGTGGGCATAGGTGACAGAAGTGGCATTGGGTGTCTTCCTCAATTGCTTCTCTACTGAGAATTTAATAAGTGCAAACAATGAATATGATATCTGCCCTCCATTTTCCCCTCCAGCTCTCACCTGTATATCTCCCCACATGTCTACCTCCCAATTTCATACTGCATGTCTTTTTTTATATATATAACCTACTAAGTCCATTTAGTATTGCCCATATGTGCATGGGTGTGGGACCCTCCACTGGTTGTGTAGGTAGCCTACTCCCTCCCCCTAAAATGATTTTCCTTCCAGCAGCTATAAGCTACCAATACCTCCCAGGGCTTGGGCCTCAGGAGTCCCCCCCCACCCACACACACATACACACACCGCTATGTTGAAGTTTTAGCTGGCTTGGTCTTGGGCAGGTCTTGTGCAAGTAACCATCCCAGTTTTTTGAGACAAGGTCTCTGACTGAACCTGGAGTTGATCCAAGCACTGATTTAGTACACTGGCCACCAAGTCCAGAGATCAAAGGTGTGCACCACCACACCCAGCCATCTTGGTTTTTGAGACTGGATCTCACTGTTTAGGGAGTAGGCTAGGCTGGCTGGCCAGTCAGGGAGTCCCAGGGCCATCTGCTGTCTCAGTCTCCCCAGTGCTAGGATTACTGCCACCACATCCAGTTTTGCATGTTGCTGGAAATCAGACTGCAGTCTCATGCCAACTGAGCTGTCTCCTTGTCTCCTCACTGGGTATTTTTTTTTTAATTTTTTTTTATTTATATGTATGAATGTTCTGTCTGCATGTAGGTTTGTGCACCCATGTTGTGCAGTGCCACGGAGGTCAGAAGAGAGTGTTGGATTCCCCTGGAACTGGAGTTAAAGACTGTTCTCAGCCGTCATGTGGGTGCTGGGGATCGAACCCGGGTCTTCTGCAAGAGCATTCAGTGCTCTTAACTGCTAGGCCATCTCTCCAGTCCTGGTATTTTTGAAGCACTGTTCTGACCTGGCCTGGACAGAAGATGTCTAGCTCAGAATGGTAACATTGTGCAGACCTGGAGGGTGGATGGCTACCTCTTGTATGCTGGGCACTGCTGAGGATTTCTAGACATCTTCTGATTAAGTAGTTGAAACAGAGCATTGAGACCCTTCTCCCCCAATACCTAGTAACTGCACAAAAAAGTACTAAGAAAAAAATAAAACAAAACAGTGGAACATTGAATACTACACAGAAGTCTTTTTTTTTTTTTCTTAACACAAGTGATCTAGATCTTCAGCCCCTGAGCCTGAAACAGAAAATGTATACCTGAAACAGAAAATGTATACTACAGTGACTGAACAACACAGACAGCTTGCAGTGTGGTTTCGTGGATCATACACACTTGAATTTTCTAGAGGGTTCTGCTCCAATGAAGCACTCAAGTTGCTGTTGTTGTTGTTTTCCCTCTCTTAGACCAAATACGAAACCTAGCCAGTGTTTTCAGAGAAAGGCAGGAACTAGCTACATTTCTTTTTTTTTTTTTTTTTTTTCTGTATGTGTATGAATGTACTGTCTGCATGCAGGTTTGTGCACCCGTGTCATGCAATGCCGCGGAGGTCAGAAGAGGGCTTCGGATTCCCCTGGAACTGGAGTTCTCCTGGAATTGGAGTTTCAGACAGTTCTTGGCCGCCATGTGGGTGCTGGGGATCGAACCTGGGTCCTCTGTAAGAGCGGTCTGCGCTCTTAACCGCTAGGCCATCTCTCCAGCCCCTCTATATTTCTATCATAAATAAGAAATCTAGCATGGAAGTTCTCCAGTATTTTGTTTGTTGCCATTAACCTGGGTAAGGGGAAGAAGAAATGATTCATCCTGGAAAGCATCACACTATTAGTAATGGTTGGTTCTAGAAGGTTGCAGGAAGGAAGTGGAGCTACCTTGTGACAACACATTTAGGTACATTTTCAAGAATCTCAGACTTTGATAACATTAAATAAAATTCCAGGACTCAGGGGAGTCTCCCCTTTGTTTTTACAGTGAGTTGGTTGGTTTCTGTTTGCTTTTTGCTTTTCACTGCTTGACAATGTGCGGAGAATTCAGGTTTGTGACCATACCTGGCACCCACAGGTTTTGTCATTAGGAGACTTGACAGTGATGCAGATGGCTCTGAGAAGGGACACTGCTTTCAGACAGTAATGTCCCAGGCCACTCTCAGTACTTACTCATCTTTATAAGAATTCCAGACTAGCAAGTAACTTAAAAGGAAGACTACTGAACACGGTTGTTGGATGACAGGGTTTTTTTTTCTTTTTTTTTTTTGGCCGGCGCCCACCTCCTGGTCCAGAAAGGGAGCTCACTGGGTTGGTTTTGATCTGATAAATGCACACATTACCCCCACCTCCAAGAGGGTCAGTGCCTGTTGGCATGTATTAGCTCTAGAATTACCACAGTTATCCAAGTAGGAGATGGATGACAGTTTTGTTTGTGCTCATCCTTTGCCTGTAGATCCTCTCTGTTTTACCTTAGATTTCTAGTGAGCTCTTCAAAAAGTCTTACTGCTCTCTTCTCCACTTTGCATCTGGGGCTGCGTGTTTCACAGCAGGGATTGTATCAGGTGATAAATAGCAAGGGCAAGAGGGTACTCCAAAAATAGCAGTAATGACTGCGGTCAGCCCTCCTGTCAGCGAGGAATTGAGTCTTTAGTGGTCTTCCAGATTCATTAGCGTAAGGATATTAAGGAAACCAAAGGTATGAGTTCAGACCTGCGAGGGCCAGTTAGTGCAGCAGAAAGGGAACCTCTCTCCATATGGTGCCCAGAGTTTCAGAGCAGCCTTTCCTTAGAATAAGGGGCTCTGGTGACTCAGGCACCGCACTGGTCAGAGAACTGCAGGGCTGTGTGTCTTTCCAATGGTGGAAGTACTGTGTTTGGATGTTAAGCTTATAACTGAGGACCTGCTTCTTCCCTTTGACTATAGGTCATTGATGTATCTCTTATTTCATTTCAGAAAGCCGTATGATTTTGGATGCCTTTGCCCACCAGTGCAGTCGTGTTCTTAGTCTCTTAAATTGTGGAGGAAAACTTCTGGACTCCAACCATTCTCAATCCATGATTTCTTGTGTAAAGCAGGAAGGCTCTAGTTATAATGAAAGACAGGAACAGTGTCACATTGCAAAAGGGGTCCACAGTCAGACCTCAGACAACATAGACATGGAGATGCAATATATGCAAAGAAAACAACAAACTTCTGCCTTTTTAAGAGTATTCACGGACTCTCTGCAAAATTACCTGCTCTCGGGGAGCTTCCCAAATCCAAACACCTCATCAGTTAGTGAGTATGGCCACCTGGCTGATGTGGACCCTCTCTCAGCCTCCCCAGTACATACACTAGGTGGCTGGACTTCCCCAGCAACATCAGAGTCCCACGGTCACCCATCTTCTTCCACACTACCAGAGGAGGAGGAGGAGGAAGAAGAGGAAGGCTATTGTCCTCGATGCCAGGAGCTGGAGCAGGAGGTTATTTCACTGCAACAAGAAAATGAAGAGCTCAGAAGGAAATTGGAGAGCATCCCAGGTATGCAGCTGCACTTTGGGAAGCAGCAGTCTTACTCCTGTGGTTGGCATGTGCATGTGTGTCTGTGCAGTTTTGTTGGAGGGCAGGGCAGGGATGTTGAAGAGTTGGAAAAGCAGGCCTGCACAAGGTGTCCTTGGCCCGCCCAGTCCAGACAGAAATTCCAGGACAAGCACTAACCTGTCTTTTCTATGTTAAGCCATAGCGTTCTTGGGTAAAGGGCTTATCTTTGTGAAAAATGTCTCCGTTGATATAAACTTGCCAGATGTGATGTCTTGACATTAAAATAGATCTATTTCTTTGAAAAGGGGCCCTGTTGTTTTAATGTGGCCATTGTGTTTTTAAACTCTTAAGTTACTGATAGAAATAAAAAATGAAATATCTCTGCATTGATAGGATTCAGTAGTGCTGAGCAGACAACATGGGTTTTTCTGACCATTCGTTTTCTTGGCCTTTTAAGTTTCAGCAGGCACAGTCTCTTTAGCAAGCAAACTCTACATAAAGTTAAAAAGAAGTTGCAAACTAAAGGTCATTTCTTGCCACATAGCCCCAGCTATTCTGGAACTTGCTATGTAAACCAGGCTGGCCTTGATCTCACAGAGATCTGCTTGCCTGGCTCTGTATGGGACTAAAGGCATATATCACCATGCCCAGTTCATTTCTTTATTTCTTGCTTCTTAAACACTCTTCATTTTCAGAGGACTAGAGTCTGCCCTTTCTCTCTCTCTCTCTCTCAATGGTAAGATCTCTTAGTAATTTTTTTTTGCTTTGTTTTGTGCTATTAAAAACATATATAGTGGTTTGACTTTTGTCTTTGAATTCATGCCTATGTGTCTCAGCCTTACTGTGACACTAGATTATTAGTTAGGACAGTGTCTCTGAGCCCTTTTAATTTTTTAACCCAAAGATGATAAAGTCTGGGCCACATACCCATGAATCTACACATATATGTTCAGGATAGAATATATAATAAATTTAAGAATTTTAAGGCTGATACATATAATTAGAAGTTATATATTTTGTCAAAACCTGTTTGTTTGTGTCACATGATTTGGTAGCTAATCTAGAAATAAGGAAATTTGGCACAAAATCCCAATCTGTTTATTAGGACACAAAGGAGACAAACTTGAAACAAAAGTTAATCATCGCCGGGTGTGGTGGTGCATGCCTTTAATCCTAGCACTCGGGAGGCAGAGGCAGGTGAATCTTTGTGAGTTCAAGGCCAGCCTGGTCTACAGAGTGAGTTCCAGGCCAGCTGGGGCTACAGGGAGACCCTGTCTCAAAAAGACCAAATAAAAAAGTTAATCATCAAATCAGCCAGGGTGGTAATGCCTACCAGTACTTGGGAGGCATAGACAGGAAGATCAGAGGTTCTGGCTCATTCTTGTCTACAGGAGTTTGAGGCCACTGTGATCTATATGAAACCCTACCTCAAAAGGGTGGTAGGAGGGCTAAAGCCAGGCATAATGGTGCATGCTTTTAAGGCAGAGGCAGGTGTATCTTTGTGAGATGAAGGCCACCCTGGTCTGCCTAGGGAGTTCCAGGCCAACTAGGGCTACAGCAAGACCCTGTAACAAAAAAAACAGCCAAAACAAAAACAACACACACATGGGGGGGGGTGGCACACACCACATGCACACACATATATACACAAATTGCCAAATTAGGAATTAATTTACTTTCTGTTCTTTTATTTAAAAGTTTTCTCCAAATAAAGCAGAGATTTGGTTCAGAACATTGTGGAATTTTACTCCATATATAAGTCATGGTATTTTCCTGAGGCAAACCATTTCTGCCTACTGGAAACACACCTGTCAAACCCAGGAAGATGTATGGAACCAGAGTCAGGGAGAGCTTGCAGCTAATGCACTGAGATTTTACACCTCTCCCAGCCCAGCAAATATGGTTCTCACTGTGGGTTTACCTCAAAGGGACAATTTCAGGTCTTATTTCCATTTCTCTTTCTCTAGAGGAGAAAGTATTGTGCTACAGATGGCCAACTGCAGAGACTGACACCAGCCTTCATAGCCATAGCTGGAGCTTAGCTCCTGAACAACTGCAGAGACTGACACCCAGCCTTCATAGCCATAGCTGGAGCTTAGCTCCTACACAACTGCAGAGACTGACACCAGCCTTCATAGCCATAGCTGGAGCTTAGCTCCTGCACAACTGCAGAGACTGACACCCAGCCTTCATAGCCATAGCTGGAGCTTAGCTCCTGCACAACTGCAGAGACTGACACCCAGCCTTCATAGCCATAGCTGGAGCTTAGCTCCTGCACAACTGCAGAGACTGACACCCAGCCTTCATAGCCATAGCTGGAGCTTAGCTCCTACACAACTGCAGAGACTGACACCAGCCTTCATAGCCATAGCTGGAGCTTAGCTCCTACACAACTCAGCGACTCTCTTTGGCTTCATTCTGGGTGGGAGTTTCAGAGTGGAAATAAAGGTGACACATGTCCAAATGTTACTATATGTGGCATTGCAGTTCAGTCTACTCTTGTACCCAATCACGCACTATGTCAGGGATTACTCACTGATAGCCTGCCCACTAGTCATTGTCTGGACTTCTCAGAAAGATGAAAATGCTGTGATTTCTTGAGCCCTCTTGATGATCGGATATTAAATGACGCTGGTTGAAGTTACTCTAATGGTCACTACAGTTCGGTATAAGTCCAAGCCTTATTGAGGAACCTCCTGTGAACTTGAACCAGTAGCCATTTCACCCAGAGCTATGATTACATTAAATAATATGTAAGGGGAGCTGGGCATGGGACACACACCTGTAATCCCAGAACTCAGGAGTCAGAGGAAGATCAGGAGTTGAGGTCCCATCCTCAATTGTGTAGCAAGTCTGAGGCCAAACTGGGTTATATGAGACCCCATCTCAGTCATCAACATTGTCACCATCATTGTTATCACCATCATCATGTCTATGGAAGCCCCAATACATGAAGAGCCAGGCTATCACTTGTGAACTGAAAAGGAGGTATAAAATGAAAAAGGTCTGAGCTACTTAGTGATTACTTTTCATATATGCTTATGATCTAGGAAAACAGATTGAAAAATGTCACCTGGAGATGGAAACTTAACCAAAGAAAGAGCCACAGCCCTCTTGTCCTCCTCTTTGCCTCTGTGCCCATCCTTTACAACACACCAGATTAAGAAATAGATTCTTAGATGATTACCTACAATCCATCCTGTGTTAAACAGTCAGTTTTTTGAAGCCAGGGATCCAGGATAGATGAGCACAGAGGAAAAGGCAGTGTCCAGTAGTTAGCAAATGGCATAGGGTTGAGAGAAACAAAGCAAGTTTTGTACAGCCCAGAGGTAACCAAGTTTCTTCTGGAGAGTACTCTCCTGAGAGTACTGTTAGGGACACAGAAGTCCCTACTTCATTTTCTTCCCTGAAGTAACGCTTGCTACTTAGGAGCAGAAGTGAATGAAAGGAGGTGAAGCCGTCAGTCTGTACTCAAAAATGGTTTCACTTGGGTGGTTAGAAAGGGGAAGGGAAGCCGGGCGTGGTGGCGCATGCCTTTAATCCTAGCACTTGGGAGGCAGAGGCAGGCGGATCTTTGTGAGTTCAAGGCCAGCCTGGTCTACAGAGTGAGTTCCAGGACAGCTGGGGCTACAGGGAGACCCTGTCTCGAAANTCTCTGTGAGTTCAAGGCCAGCCTGGTCTACAGAGCAAGCTCCAGGCCAGCTGGGACTAAAGGGAGACCCTGTCTCAAAAATACAAAATAAAGTCATGAGATCACCGAATGTGACAATTAAGATACCTTAAAATTTGCTAAGTACCAACTAACTAAAGAAGATAAGATTTTTTTACAAAAATAATAGTATGGGATACATGTAGCTTAAGTTTACTATAGTGAGCTGGGTGTGGTAGCGCATGCCTTTAATCCTAGCACTTGGGAGGCAGAGGCAGGCGGATCTTTGTGAGTTCAAAGCTAGCCTGGTCTACAGAGTGAGTTCCAGGACAGCTGGGGGCTACAGGGATACCCTGTCTCAAAAAAGACCAAAAAAAAAAAAAAAAGTTTACTATAGTGAAAAGTTAACTTAAACATTACCTATAAATTCTGCTGTGTGTGTGTGTGTGTTGTGTGTGTATGTGTCTGTGTGTCTGTGTGTCTGTGTGACATGAGCAGCTAAAATCTCATTAGTCTGGATCCAGAATGATTTTATTATATACAGTCCTCGTACTTTTGACCTTTAGACTAGGTCATCCCTTGTATCTACTACTCTGAACCTTTGACCTATTTCTCTGGTCCTCAACTCCAAGGCCCCTGCTAACTATTTTTGTTTTAAAATAACTTACTATTTTTATTTTATGTGTATAAGTGTACTGCCTGCATGTGTGTAAGTGCATCTGTGTCATGTAGGGGTCAGAAGGTGTTGGATCACCTGGAACTGGAGTTAAAGTTATCCTCCATGTGGGTGTTGGGACTTGTATCTGAGTCCTCTTAAAGGGCAGCTAGTGCTCTTCACTGCTGAGCCATCTCTCTCCAGTCCCCTTTGTTTTAAAAGACAGGGTCTTACCCTGTAGCCCATGCTGTCCTTGAACTCACAGCCATCCTCTTGCCTTAACCCCCTGAGAGCTGGGATTATTGGCATATGCCACCACACCCAGCTCTGTTTTTCCGTTTGGGTTATTTATCTCTGTTGATTTTTTTTTTTTTTAAGAGTGCATACATTGACTAGATCAGACAGTGTTTTCCTCTGTCTAGATTAGTTTATTTAGCATCAATATTGTTTCAGATGGCAAGATTTTATTCCTGTCTTAAAGCTGAGTAATATTCTATTGAAACACGGTTTTCTTTGCTCATTTTTCTGTTGAGGGAAACTCACATATCCATTTTTTTATAGTATCCATCCATATCCATATCCAAGACATGGAGTAATGTGATGGTCTTTTTGAGCGAGGGTCTCCCTGTAGCCCTAGGTTGAGTTTTATGTATGGTGTAAGATGTAGTCTAAATTTATTTTGCATGTGAAAATTCAGTTTTCAGGGCTGGAGAAATTAAGGACTGGAGAAATTAAGGACTGGGTTCAATTCACAGTAGTTACATTAAGCAGCTCACAGCCCCCTGTAAATCAAGTTTCAGGGGATCTGGAGCCGCCCTCTGGCTACACAGTGCTTTCACACACATGTTGCACATACATACACTCGGGCACACATTTGTAAACATAAATCTTTTTTTAAATTCCTCGTTGAGGAATACTACAAATATTTTTGTAAAATTTACTTTTTTTTTTTAAATTTTTATTTATTTCTGTATGTGTATGAATGTACTGTCTGCATGCAAGTTTGTGCACCCGTGTCGTGCAATGCCACGGAGGTCAGAAGAGGGTGTCGGATTCCCCTGGAACTGGAGTTGTCCTGGAATTGGAGTTTCAGACGGTTCTCGGCCGCCATGTGGGTGCTGGGGATCGAACCCGGGTCCTCTGTAAGAGCGGTCGGCGCTCTTAGCCGCTAGGCCATCTCTCCAGCCCCAAATTTACTTCTTTTTCTCTCTCTCTCCCTCTCTTTCTCTCTCTCTTTCTTTCTCTCTTTCTTACTTTCTTTTCTTTCTTTTTCTTTCTTTCTTTCTTTCTTTCTTTCTTTCTTTCTTTCTTTCTTTCTTTCTTTCTTTCTTTCTGTCTGTCTGTCTGTCTGTCT
>VZQC01001212.1:773038-802879 GCA_009823505.1 Rhizomys pruinosus
TTTTTTTTTTTTTTTTGTCTTTTCAAGACAGGGTCTCCCTGTAGCCCCAGCTGTCCTGGAACTCCCTCTGTAGACCAGGCTGGCCTTGAACTCACAGAGATCCACCTGCCTCTGCCTCTGCCGCCTGAGTGCTAGAATTAAAGGCGTGTGCCACCAAACCGGGCTAGCATATCTGCTTTCTTTTTTTGGTATTTTTGAGACAGGGTCTCCCTTTTAGTACCAGGTGTCCTGGAGCTCGCTCTGTAGACTAGGCTGGCCTTGAACCCACAGAGATCCACCTATCTCTGCCTCCCGAGTGCTGGGATTAAAGACGTGTGCCACTACGCCAGGCTGCATATCTGCTTTCTAAGACATGCATTTTTTTTTTTTATTGTTTTGACTGACTTCTCATAGCTTCATGGTCCACAACAGCTCTCTTCATTTTATACACAAGGAAGTTGGGACCTTGGCAGGTGAAAACAGCTGTAACAAGGTTACATAGTCCAAGTTTTCTGATTCCAGGTCCATTATGTTCCCTCTCTGCCCTCAAATCAGTTCTCATTGTCTGCAGTGATCATGATCTGTGGTCACTGTAACATCCCAAATTAGCCAGTGATTAGCAAATACTGAAAGTATCACTTCTAAACATACAGAGCTAGCCCCTGTGTGAGCCTCATCATATGGTTTCAGCTAAGCAGTACCTAACCTCTACGCTTCATGCTTTGCGTATTGACATTCCAGCACTACTGTGGAAGGCTATTCTAACAGTGAAATCACAAACAGAAATACAAGGAACAGAACAGGAACCCTAGTTTCCAGAATGAGAGCTGAACTAAGACAATTGTAGCTGGGACATGGGTCAGGCAACTCAAAATCAGTGCTGCTCTGCACATCTGCAAACAGCTTGCAATGAACACCCCCCCCCTTTCCCATTTGGGAGATTACAAACATACCTAAGCATGCACACAGACTTGTAAATACAGAACCCAGGAGAGAATAGTGACTCGACTAAGCTACAGACAAGAGAAATAGCCTTAGACTATGCAGTTCTGATCCCAGTAGTCTACTGTGTCATTTTTTTAAGGAGAAATAAATTGGTATGACCAGTTTTGGGATTTTTTTTTTTTCAGTTTTGGGATTTTTATAAGAACAGAAAGCCCCTAAAGCTGCAGCATAGACTCCTATTATTTGCTAGCCATGACTTTAGTCAAGTAATCACTCTTAAGCCTCAGTCTGCATGTCTATAATCCTAGTACTCAAAAGGCTAAGGCAGGAGAATTCAAGTCCACCTGGGACACATAGCAAATCACCAATTTAACCAAAAGATAGTTAACTGTTGTGTGCCTAAGAATAGAGGCTATAACGGGGTTTTTGTTGTTGTTGTTGTTGTTGTTATTTTTCTGGATTTTAAGCAGTATTCTGACCATAGAGGTCACAGAACCACAGACTTGTGTCTCTCCGCATCTAGTCAGTCTTCTCTCCTCTTGGGTCCCCACCCTTTGTACCTGTGACTCTCCTTGATCTCCCCAGTGCCTCCACCTGAACTCTTCTGATTTAGGCTGACACAAGAGTAGCCCAGCACCTCTCCACACTCCAGTATCACCCTCAGCAGCCCCA
This sequence comes from Rhizomys pruinosus, assembly GCA_009823505.1. Lineage (NCBI taxonomy): Eukaryota > Metazoa > Chordata > Mammalia > Rodentia > Spalacidae > Rhizomys > Rhizomys pruinosus. Next base: position 774,635 of record VZQC01001212.1, read on the forward strand.
AGCCACCCAGTGCCAAAGAGCCCCTAAGGACTCTACTACTGTGTGTGTAAATTCAGGCAGTCAGGTATGATACCCAGGCCCCTTTGGTGCCTGGCTCTCTTCTGTCTTATTTGTGATAGGGTTTCTTACAACCAAGGTTGGCTTCAGACTTCACTATGTAAGCAAAGGTGGCCTTTAACTCCTGATCCCCCTACCTCCACCTCCCAAGAGGTGAGATTACAGGCCATGCACCACTGTGCCCATCTTTGGTCTTGTCCATTTTTAGAGACCTGTCCCTTGGTGCTCATGTATACCAGGTATTCCAATCCCACTGGATAGTTGTTGACTTCTAAGCAGTCAGTTTCTGATCGTTACTCCCATTATTCTTCTCACCCAAGAATGTATCATATCCATATCATCCCCCCCCCCCGCTGAAAGGGGTGTTCTGTTTGTTGTCACACATCTTCCTTCTTTTGACTGTTTGACAGGGTCTCCCTAGCCCTATCCTGCCCATAAACCAGGCTGATCTCAATCTCAGAGCTTCATCTGCCTCTGCCTCCCGTGTGCTGAGCATTCACTTTTTTCGAGGATTATATTTTAATGCTGTATTGTTACTTTAAAGGAAATGTACCTAGTACTTGACCTGTCAGTGTCAGGACAGGTACTAGGTACATCTTACATTCTTTTCCAAGTCCCTTTTCTAATTGGTCTTAGGAGACACAAGGTATTGCTAAATAGCCCAGCCTGCCCTTGAACTTGCTACAGGCCACCACTTTCCTTTCAGTAGGTGTTTCTGTATTTCTCTTCCTCATTTATTTTCTCATTAATATCTGTAAAACACACAAATCAGTGAATGAAATCTGCCCAGTGGGTTTAAGGCCAGTTTCTGCATTAGCATGAGTGATTTGCTTAAATTCCTAATTTGCACAAGGATGCAGTTCAGCTTAATGCCTCTGAGGGTGTAATGGGCTCCTCAGTACTGTTGATCTTTCCATAGCTAAGAGGCTTGACCTGGTTCTCATCCCTTGGTGGCTGGCTTGAAATGCACAAAACCTCTCATGGCACATGAGCCTTTTAGTCCCCATATTGTAGGGCCATGTCCTTGGAAATGCCACCATTGCTCAAAGAACTGTGTTATCAGAATGAAGGGATAGGAAGACAGGAGGCTTTCCACATTCCCGAAGTAGCTGGGGCTTCTCTTGGGAGGTGGTATGGTATAGAGGTGGGCCAGGCCGATAGATTTCATCCCTGCTTTCCCATTTCCATTTTTAGACTGTGACTGATTATGGTTTTTCTGCAGAAAACATTTCACTTGATTCTACAACTTTCCTGTGCAAATCTAGGCAAGTATCCAAAAATGCACCACCCAAGAATAATTCTCCACACCCTTGTAGGGGACACCTTGAGGCCTTTGTCTCAGGGACAGGTCGATGGCAGGGGAGAACCTGGAAGGTAAGGCGTGTCCTGGCAGTGGCTATTTCAGAGGATTTTGTTTTATTTTTATCAATGTGTGTATATGTACCTGCCTGCTTGTGCACCACTTACATGCAAGTACCAATGGATGTCAGAAGAGAACTTCAGATCACCTTGTGCTAGAGTTACAGGCAGTTAGGAGCCTCCTGATGTGGGTGCTAAGAACTGAATTCAGTTCCTCTCTAAGAGCAGCAATTGCTCTTAACTGCTGAACCATTTCTCCAGCCTCTATTTCAGTTTTCTTAATAGTTTATTAGGGTTGGGTCTAGAGAGATGACTCAGCAGTTAAAAGCACTGACTGCTGTTGGAGAGGACTTGGGTTCAATTCCTAGCACCCACATGGTGGCTACGAACCATCTTAGGCTGGGTGTGGTGGTGCACACCTTTAATCCCAGCACTGGGGAGGTGGAGGTAGGCGGATCTCTGTGAGTTCAAGGCCAGCCTGGTCCACATAGTGAACTCCAGACCAGTCTGAGACCCTGTCTCAAAAAAAAACAGAACAACAACAAAAAGTTAGTCTTTTTAGCCGTAAGCAGTGTCCCTAGATTATCAGTACATAGGAGCCACTTGGCATAGAGCTCCCTGCAGCAGTCTAGGCACATGCAGTGTCCTTTTCTCTCAGCATGAGTTAGCTGCCCTGGTCAGGGTTTTCTCAGCACTGCTGTTAAATGTCTAAATGCTGATGGTATGAAGAACAGAAGAGCCAGGCTTGCAAGTCTGTCCATGACTGTGATCAACATTGCATGCCATAAAGGCAAGGAAGGGCAAAAGTCACTTTGATAGCTTTCAAACAGCTTTAAAACTTAGGTCCATGATTGGATGATACAGGTGCACTTGCATACATGCAGGCAGTATACTCATATACATAAATGAAAATAAAAATATTCTAAAATTATTCTCATGAAGCTGTCAGGCATGATGGCTAATGCCTTTAATCCCAGCACTTGGGAGGCAGAGGCAGGCAGATCTCTGTGAGACCAAGGCCAGCTGGGGCTGCAGAGAGATGCTGTCTCAAAAAAAAAAACAAAAATTATGCCCATTGTAGAAAGAATTTACATGACATACTTGAGTATCTAATGCTTGGGACCAGAACTATTTGAAGATTTTGGGTTGTACAGATTTGGGGATATTTACACATACATAATGAGGTGTCTAAACATGCTACATATTCATGTTTCATATATACTTTATATACATAGTACATGTAATTTGGCTTAAATTCATGCAAAATTTTAGTGTGCCTATGTTTTAACTGCAGCTGTCATATGAAGTCAGGTGTGTAATTTTCCACTTGTGGCATCATGCTGGCTATAGAAAAATGTCAGATTTTGGAGCATTTAGATGAAGAATATTATTAATATTATTAATATTATATTATTATTAATATATTGCTATTATTTATTATTATATATATAATAATAATATATATTATATATAATAATAGCATAATATATATTATAATAATATATAATAATATATATTAATAATTATATATATATTATTATTACCTATTATATATTATTATATATATATTATATATATAATATATTATTATTATTATATATTATTATTAATATATTGCTTTTCATAAGATTGACAAAGGAAGAAAACTGGTAATTGTCACAGTCCCCCAACTGAGATGATAAATCCTTGTTAATTGTGATTAGCACTTTGACTTCTTTTCCATATACATATTTTAGCAGCATTGAAGTTATGCTTATAAGCTTTTTTTTTTAATTTATTTTTGTATGTGTATGAATGTACTGTCTGCATGTAGGTTTGTGCACCCGTGTCGTGCAATGCCGCAGAGGTCAGAAGAGGGTCTTGGATTCCCCTGGAACTGGAGTTCTCCTGGAATTGGAGTTACAGATGGTTCTTAGCCGCCATGTGGGTGCTGGGGATGGAACCCGGGTCCTCTGCAAGAGCAGTCGGTGCTCTTAACCGCTAGGCTATCTCTCCAGCCTGCTTATAAGCTGTTTTATAAACACTTGTGCTTAAGTTAAAAATTTCATAATATTAATGCATAATATAGGCTGAGGGTCAAGGGAAGTTTAATTCAAATCCTTATTAGTCAATGAGTATTTTCACTTTTGGCTACAATTTCCATGCTGAATCCAGGATCAGACTATGCACATGTCCTGGGCAAAGCAGTGACATATATGCCATTTCATTTTTGTCCCAGTCTGTCAGAAGAAAGTGCTGCTTTGGTTCTCCGAAGTTGTCCCTGTGTAGAAGTAACTCAGACTGAGAAGTTAATGCAGTGCTTAAAAGTCACACAAATAATGTATCCTTATATCCTTTTTCAACTTTGCTATCTTTTTGTTTTTCTGAGTGTCTCAACATGTAGCCCAGGCTGGCCAAGAACTCACCATCCTCTTGCCTCTGTCTCTCCAGAGCCAGGTTATAGGTGTGAGACACCTCTGCAGGCTTTTCCACTTTTTCTTTTAAAGAGATTAATATTGGAGCTTTGATCTTAGCACAGCATCGTTAAAGGGTGAGCTACTTGTTGGCTGGTGAAATTAGAGGTGCTTGATCGCCTTTACTGACCTTTAGTGACTAGCTGGCTTCTAACTATACAGTTGTAACTTTTTGGGGTTAGCTTCTGTGGTGGTTCATTGAATGCTGCTTGGATTTGGAGCATATATTCGAGTGGCTGTGGCTAATAAGTTTTTGATAAGAAGAAAATTTCATAATCTCCTTCTATGATCTGTCATTTAAGTTCAAAAAGGTCAGGTTTGAAGGCACATACCTGTAATCCTAGCACTCCTAGCACTCAGGAGGTAGAGGGAGGAGGATAACAAGTCCAAGCAAGCAAGCAAGGGTTGCATGGCAAGATCCAAGTATAGCCAGGCGTGGTGACACACACCTTTAATCCCAGCACTCGGAGGCAGGGGCAGCTGGATCTTAGTGAGTTTCAGCCCAACCTGGTCTACATAGTGAGTTCCAGGTCAGCTGGAGCTACAGGGAGACCCTGTCTCTAAAAGACCCCCCCCAAAGAAAGTATACAGTATAAATAAATTCTTCCAAAAGATAGGAATGTAGTTTCTGATTGGTCTTGGCACAATATGGTGTTATCTATAAAACCTGAGCCATTCATGGATAAAGATGATGATGTATATTTGCTACCTGAAAAAAAAAGTGAGAAAAACAAAGTGAAAACCTAAGTTGTAATAGTTTAAAATTGAGGCTTATGTTTAAATATTCATTATTTTCTTTAATGTGATAGAAACATCCTAAACACACAGCTGAGAAAGATAGGGCAGGAAGGCCTATGAATTAGTTAATACTCCTGAAAGAGCTCCAGTAACAGATCATGTGGTATGGTTATTAATGCATATTATAAATATTTCATGCTGGGTGTGGTGACGCATGCCTTTAATCCTAGCACTCGGGAGGCAGAGGCAGGCGGATCTCTGTGAGTTCAAGTCCAACCTGGTCTACAGAGCGAGTTCCAGGACAGCTGGGGCTACAGGGAGACCCTGTCTCAAAAAGACAAAAAATAAAAATAAAAATTCATGTTCTGGGGGCTAGAGAGATGGCTCAGCGGTTAAGAGTGCCAACTGCTCTTGCAGTTGCAGAGGAACCGGGTTCGATTCTCAGCACTCACATGACACCTAAGAGCCATCTTTAAGCCTGGCATGGTGGCACACACCTTTAATCCTAGCACTTGGGAGGCAGAGGCAGGTGGATCTCTTGAGTTCAAGGCCAGCCTGGTCTACAGAGTGAGTTTCAGGCCAGGTGGAGCTTAGGGAGACCCTGTCTCAAAAAAGATAAAAAAAATTTATATATATATATATATATATATATATCATGTTCTATGTTGGATTAATATCTCTTCAGGGTTATTTTTAATTTATGTGTCTGAATGTATTGGCTGTATGTTTGTAAGTGCACCTCTGTATGCAGTGTCTTCAGAGGCCAGAAGAAGGCATCTGATCCCCTGGAACTAGAGTTACCAACAGTTGTCAGCCTCTATGTGGGTTCTGGGAACTAAACCTGGGTCCTCTGCAAGAGCAGCCAGTGCTCTTAACTCCTGAGCTATCTCTCCTGCCCCTCTGTTTAGTTTTACTGTAACTGTTCAGTAAATTTTAAGCAAAGTCTCTAGTGTAGTGAAATACATACCCAAATCTGAACTGAACCAAATACCTGGAGTTTTAGTGAGAGGGTGTGACACACCCAGTAATACCTTTGTGACTAGAGAAGTTCATATTGGAAAGCAAATCGGTTAGGATTCCTGCTTCATGAAGAACAGGAATTATTGTCATTAAAAATGAATGTGCCAGGCACGGTGGCGCACGCCTTTAATCCCAGCACTCGGGAGGCAGAGATAGGTGGATCTCTGTGGGTTCAAGGCCTGCCTGGTCTACAGAGCACTTGGTACTAAAAGGGAGACCCTGTCTCAAAAATACCCAAAAAAGTGTAAAACAAAAAAAAAAAACAAAAATGAATGTATTGGTCCATTTTCTGTTACAGTAATGAAATACCTTAGGCTGGGTAGCAGAGAGAAGTGTAGTTTTGGAGACTTAAGAATCTAACAACATGGTAGGAAACAAGAATGAGAGGTAGAGATCACGTGATAGTAAGACAGGAAGTCACAGCATGGGAAGGGGCCAGACTTTCTCTTATAACAGCCCGTCTCAGGAGCTAACTTGGTCACCTTGCACTAGGCCCTTCTTCCCAAAGGCCCACCTTCTGTCAGTGTTGGTACTAAGTGCCAAGCTACCAGCAGCCAAATGAACTATGTACTATATGACTAAAAGTCAAAGTAACATAAGCCTAGCTCTCTCCCTCCCTTCTTTCCTTCTTTCCTTCCTTCCTTCCTATATTTTTTTGGTCTTTTTGAGATAGCATCTGCCTCCCTGTAGCTCCAACCAGCCTGGAACTCACAGAGATCCGCCTGCCTCTGCCTCCTGAGTACTGGAATTAGAGGTGCAGGTCCACACGCACTAGCACTCTACTTTCAAAAAGTCCCACTAGGTCCTCAAGGTAAACTGCAGTCAGAGAAGACCAAGAAGTGTTCGTGATCATTATTGTTGGCTCAAATTAATCTTGGAGTAAAGTTTGTGTGTGTGTGTGTGTGGGGGTGTCTTTTTGAGACAGGGTTTCCCTTTAGTCCTAGCTGGCCTGGAGCTCACTCTGTAAACCAGGCTGGCTTTGAACTCACAGAGATCCGCCTGCCTCTGCCTCCCAAGTGCTAGGATTAAAGGCGTGAGCCGCCACTCCACGCTGGAGTGAAGTTTTACTTCAGATCAGAGTTCTCATTAAATTGTGCCAATCTTAAAAACTGTCCCCAAATTGTAGCATCTGTTCTGTGTCTATAAACTGAAATAACTACAGATCTCAAGTATTAAAAAAAAAAAAATTCTCAGCTGGGCATGGTGGCGCACACCTTTAATCCTAGCACTTGGGAGGCAGAGGCAGGCAGACCTTTGTGAGTTCAAGGCCAGCCTGTTCTACAGAGTGCGTTCCAGGCCAGCCAGAGCGACAGGCAGACCCTGTCTCGAAAAGACCAAAAAAAAAAAAAAAATCTCTTTCCTTCAGAGAATACTTCTTTCTTAGAAGTTCACACCAATGATCTTCTTAGGACCCCACCCCCACCCCTGCCACAAAACGACTATCTTGGTGTTGAGGGCTAGCTGATTGATGTCTAACTAGTGCTGTTCCTCCCCACAGTGCCCTGCCAGACTGTCCTAGATTACCTGAAGACCGTGTTGCAGTACCACAACCAGCTCCTGCTGCCGCAGCCTACCGACCAGCCCACCGAGGTAGGCACAGTTCTCTGGAAGAGGGACACAGTTGCAGGTAGAATTCCCCTCAGGAGAAGCCTCCTGAAACTTTCCAGTCTCTTCCTGAACAGACTGACTAGCTAAACACACTGCGAACTGTGGGAAATTTTGGGGTCTCTTACCTATAGGTACATGATGTGGAGAAAGATCATACACAGTTTTTATTTACAAAGATTAAAATCTGCACTTAGAGTTGGGGAAAAAAAAGAGGAAACAGCAACTTACATATCACAGACAAGTCTTCCTCTATTCCTTTGCTATAGTAAAGGCCTAAAATGGAGATTTCAACCTGCCATGCCCTCCGGCAGAGCCCTAGTGCATCCCTGTCTCATTTGGGCATCTGTAACATTGACATTCTCCATGGTTTAGAGACGGTATTTCCTGGTCTCTGGGGCTACTACATACAAGCTGTTTCTTTCTCTGAGCCACAGTAAAAGAAACCAGTCTTCCACTGTGTATTGGTAGTAGTGGTGTATTTTTTTTTTTCCCCAAGGAAGACCTCTGACCCTTTATTTCTCTTTTTTTTTTTCACATAAATTTATTTATTTATTTTTAACAAATCTAGACCCGTGTTCCCGCTCATTCCCCCACCCCGCCAGAGCTCATGCATTCTGCCAAACATGCTTTCCATCTCTCAGTCTTTCTCAGTATTTTCCATGGGGAAGTTGACTGTTTTGAGCAGAAGTTCACCGTCTCAGTCAGTTCTTTGATGCAGTCTTTTCTGTTTGTGTTTGTTTGTGTTTGTTGGTTTGTTTCAAAAAGTCATTTATGCCAACTGCTTTGTATCAAAAGTTAGGGGCCCTTACACAAGAAAGTAATCTTACATACTCGGGTTAGTTGCATCTTTATGCACATCTTATTATGATAGGCATCACTCATTTTCGTTTCGTTGTCTTTTTTATTTTGGCTGTCTGTTTCACTTCACTTCACTGTGATTGTTCTCTTTACTCCTAGCGATTTTGCCTGCAAAACTCCAAAGCATGTCACTTCCTTTGCTGCCTTGCAATTAGGAACTTCCATTCGTGTATTTGTAAACCTACATTTTCTGGCATCCACTCTCGTCAGTTTTTGAGGTGGCATTTTAGGGTTGGTTCAGTCCTTGCTTCCTGTGAAGAGAGCTGCAACTAAACATGGCTGAGCATTTATCTCTTTGCGTGGCGTACAGTCTTCGAGGGTACAGTGCCCGGGAGTTGGTATGCCGGGTCCGGTGTGGCAATTTCATTCAAGTCTTCCAATAGGTCTCTCCACACTGCTGTGCCATAGTGGCAGTATGAGTTACCATTCCCACCAGCATGGATGAGTGTTCTCTTTTTTTCTCCACAACCTCTCCAGCCACTTGGTATCTGTGTTTCGTGTGATCCTAGCCAGTCTTATTGGATTTAGATGATATCTTAAAATGTGGTTCATTTCGCGATTTCCTTAATGATAGGTGAAGTTTTAGCAGTTCTTGAGGTGTTTCAGACATCTCTAATTCCTCGATTGTGAAGTCTCTGGTCAGTTCTCTTGACTCCATCTATGAGCGCTGGGTCATTGTTTTCTTTTTTCTTTGTTTTTTTGAGTAGTTTAGTTATACTACGAAACATCAATGCTTTGTCAGATGGTAGTCATGCAGTTGAAGATTTCCTCCGGCACTTGTGGGTTTTCTCTTCACTCCTTGATTGTTTTCTCTTGATGTACAGGAACTTTTGAGTTTTGATGAAGGTCCCTTTTTGTTCAATTGTCGACCTTATTTCTTGGCAGCCTGCTGTCGATTTAGGAAGTCTTTTCCTACGCTGATGTTGGAATCTTCCTTTCATTTTCTTGTAGTCACTGCTATTTCTAGATTTGGGGTTCACGTTGAGGTCTTTAATCATCTTGGATTGACTTTTGTACAGGGTGAAAGGTAGGGGTTTAGTTTCATTCTTCAATTGGTATTCGTTTTGCAGACATCCACTTGCTGAAGATGCTCATTTTTCTCACAACATGTGGGTTCGTTGATGTGCCCCCTTGCAAATACGAATGGCTGAAATTGTATGGTGTCAGGATTTGCGTCTGTCGAGTGTTGTTTTTAACAGTTGTGTTTTGTTTTTTTTTTTGCCGAGTACCTAGCTGTTTTTATGACTATAGCCCTGTTAGTTTGTTGAATCTGGTATAGAAATCCCTCCTTGTGTAGCTCTTTTCACTGCAGGGTTGATTGGCTAATCGGGTCTTTTGTTTTCCAAAATGAATTTAAGAAACTCTTTGTTCCAGCCTGTGAAGAAACTCTTGGGGATTTTAATTGGAGATTGACATTAAATCTATAACAAATGTTTGGTAAAAGGACATTTTGCAATTGTTAATGTCCCAATCCATGACATGTGGGGGTCTTTTGTGCCCATCTTCTTAGGTCTTCTCATTTCTTTTCTTTGTAAGGGTTTAAATTGTTTGTTGTAGAGTTCTTTCGGTGTCTTTGTTAGGTTTGGTTCCTGGTATCTTAGTTGTTTTTGTAGCTATTGGTGGAGTGGAAGGTCTTTTGAATTATTTCGATCTCTGTTTTTGTTTTGTAAATGATATTTTTGGACATTGATTTTTTAAGGTTATTTGGTATCCTGGCCACTTTGCTGAAGCCGTACGTTTCTCGGAGTTTTCTGTGGAGTGTTTTTGCATCCCCTTTGTGAAGAAACAATCATATCAATCGACGCAAATTAGGGAAGTTGGACTTCCCTTGCTTTCCAGTTACGTACTCCTTTAATATCCTTTTTTGTCCTTATGCAGCTCAGCAATGTTTCAAGACTTAAATTTGAAGAGGAGTGGTAGTAGTGGGCAGCCTTGCCGTGTTCCTACTTTTAAATGGGATATCGTTCTTCTGTCATTTCCCATTAGCGATGGATACTTGGCTGTTGGGTTTTTCCTGTAATACTGGGAATTTGATTACATTGAGAAGTGATCCCTCCAATCCAATTCATTCTAGGACTTTAAAGATGTAGGGATGCTGGATTTTTGTCCAAAGGTCGTTTTCACATCAATGAGCAATGTGTGTTTTGTCTTTGATTCGCGTTTATGTGTTTGATGATGTTTATGATTTTCGTATGTTAACCATCCCTGCATCTCGGTATGAATCCACTGTATGATGATGATCTTCTCGATGTCGGTGTCTGTATTTATTGCCAGTCATTTCTGTGTAGAATTTTGGATCTGTATCATCCGAGGGAAGAGGTCTATAAGTTTCCTCTTTTAGATTGGATTCTTGCTGGTTTGGTACCATAGAACTGATTGTTGGCTCAACCTAGAGAGGAATTTGGCGAGATATTGCGCCTCTGATTGGTAGTACTTCTAAAACATTTCAGAAATACTATGGTTGTCAGGTCTTCTCGAAACTCGTTCTAATAGAATTCCTCTGTGAAACCGTCTGGGCCTGCGAATTTTTTAGTTGGGACGGCTTCTTATTACATTCCTCTATTTCTTCATATGTATGGGTCTGTTTAAGCTTTGGTTGCTCTCTCTGGCCAATGCTTTGGTGATTTCCCAGCTGATTATTTCAGATATTTGGCCATTTCTTCTAGGTTTTCAAACTTGGTAGATATATGTTCTCTCGTAATATTCCCCATATAATTTTCTTGAATCTTTTTCTGCCGTCTGTGAGTTTCCTTTTCATCACAAGATTTTGCTGATTTGGAGTTGTTCTTCTTTCCTTAGGTTAACTGGGCTAGAGTGTCCTGTACTATATTGTATCTTCAGAAGAACCACTCTTGGCTATCAATGATCTTTTTTTGTATTGTTTCTTTGTTCTTATTTCATTAAATTCTGCTCTGATATTTGTTATTCTGTTCCTGCTGTTGCATAGGGTTCATCTTTGTTGCCTGCTCATAGTGCTTTTAGTGTAGTGCTTTAGTATCATTCACTTTGTGCTCTTCTCTCTGTTTTTTCTTAATGTGAGGTCACCCAGGCTCTATAAATGCTCGCCTCGTTAGGACGTGCTTTTTAGATATCCCATAGGCGTTTGAGTTGTGTTGATATTGTCCATTGATCCGTTATTCCAGTTCAGAGAATGGCTTTTTAATTCCTCTTTCTTTATTTCTCTCCTTGCCCATTGCATATTCAAGGGTTGTTTTTAGTCTCCCATGTGTTCTTGTAGGGAGGAGGGCTTGTTCCTGTGTTGAGATGTGTGATGGGCTTCATTGCCACTCTGAGGTCCTGAACAGGAGTGCCCATGAAATTATTTCCAATCTGTTTTATATTGTAGGAGTTTTTTTTTTTATTTTTTGTGTCCCCAGTATTGGTTATTTTGGAGAATGTTACCGACTGTGTATGTAAATATCTCTGGTATTAGGTGGAGATGTTCTGGTGAGATGTAGAAGAGGTTCGCATTCTAGTCAGGCTATAATATCGTTCATACGTCGGAGCTGTCTCCTTTGAGATTTCATTTTTGTCCTGTTGACCGTTCAAAGGCATCAGTGGGGGTATTGAAAATCTCCGAGATGGAGTTTCTGGGTTAAGTCCTCTGCTGACTTTGTGGTCCTAGAGAAAGTCGTAAAAGTGATTGGTAGCATCACGAATTCGTGGTAGGCATGATATGTTCAAATTTATGAAAAATCTTCTTGGTCGAATTGTTCCTTTGGTGAAAAGTGCAATGGCCTTCTTGTCTCTTTCTGATTTCTTTTACTTGAAAGTCTATTTTATCCAGTATTAAAAAGCAACACCTCCTCTTGCATCTTTTAGGGTACTTGTTGCCTTGGAATATTTTTTTCCATTTCCTCTACTTTTAAGGACGGATCTGTACTTGTACTGGCTTGAAGGTAATTCTTGCAGTTAGTCATGTAACAGATTCGAGGAGGTTTGTTTTCCTATAGATCCATTGTCCCAGTCTATGTCTTTATAATGGGAAATTTAAAGGTTCCCATTAATATTTACAGGTTATTGACTGAATAGGGTTTGGTTTGCTTCCTTTTGACCACTTCATACTATCCATCTGGCTGTTGTTAGAGTTTGAGGTTTACTACTTCTTGCCAAGTTATGCTTTTATTGATTTCTCCTTCAGGTGCCGTGGGGTGGTTGCCCTTTTTCATGTTTCTTTGAATGTGCTTCAAGCTATCTCTAAGTGCTGTGGTTTTCTCGGACATGTATCTGTTTCAAGTTGTTTATGTCATGAGGTTTTCGCATCTCTCTCTTCACTATGATATGAGCATTTTGCTGGGTTATGAGTAACGCTGGCGCTGGTCATTCCCATTGTCCCGTCAACACTGGAAAGCTTCTGTCCAGGCTTCTCTTCGCCTTCATCGTTTGCCGATGAGAAGTCCGTTTGTTTATTCTGACTGAGGTTCCCCTTATAGGTCACTTGTTTTGTTTCTGCGTTGTACGCTTTAATCAGGATTTTGTTCTTTGTTTTGGGTGTCTTAGCATGCTTTAACCATGATGTTGGCGTGCAGAATTTCTTTTCTGATCTTTGTCTGTTTGGAGTTCTATGTGCTCTTGTATTTGCGTATTGGTTTCCCCTTGTCCTTTTTTTTAGTTTGGGGAAGTTTCTAATTATTATTCTGTTGAGGATCAGGAATGCGAATACCATTGCTTTTGGATCTCTCCTCCTCTATTCCTAATTGATGGCAGGGCGTTTGATCTTTTCATAGTGTCCCAAGAGCTTCCTGGTTGTTCCATTTTTGTGTATTTTAATTTTCACTAATCTCTTCCTTGCGTATTTTAGTTTTCGTGCTTTATTTTCCAGTGATGATATGCTTTGTCTGCTGCTTCCTCCATTCTGCTGCTGAGGTTTTTCCATTCCTTATGTCTTGATTAGATGAGTTGATTTCGCTCTTTTCATGTGTCGCTTCTCTGATTTTTCTTAGTTCTTCCTATCTTATCTTTGGAAGCTTCGACGATCTCTTGTACTCCTTATGTTCGCGTGGTTGCTTCTTTTCTTGTTCGCAGCATGGGATCCTTCTTTTCAGTTGTTTCTAACTTCCTCCGTACCTTTGTTCATTCTCTCCTCTCTCTTCTCTCCTGCGGCTCTCTCTCTCGTTCTCTCTCTCTGCGTCTCATCTCTCGGCTCTTGCTGAGTTCCTCATTCCATTTCTCTAGTTTTTAATTTGTTCTTTATGATCTTGTAGTTCTTTAAGTATGTTCCCAATTGTGTTTCTGATGTCTGTGTCCTGGGGCATCCCCAGAGGGATCCCACTGCAGGAGTCTTCCATAGGGTTGGTAAAGCTTGGCGTGGAATTATCCTGCCCCTTTCCAGTGTAGTCTCTTTTTTGTGATCCTGGCATATGGGCTTCTCCTTGCCTGTATTCCAATGTGAGTCCTAAATGCCTCTTCACTGTGTTGAAGGCTTGCTTTGCCTCCTTCAGATGCTTCTTTGTAATCTCAGTTGGCGGGGGGAGGGGGGCTCTTCAGCCCGCGCCCCGACACCTGCTGCTGGGCTCAGGAGATCTCCGGTAGTGGTGTATTAATGGGTCACATTTACAATACTGTGTTATCTTCATTTTTCAGATTTTAGAATATGATTTTGAGTCTCCCTTCTGCTGTTACTGTCCTTCCTCTATCATCACAGTATGTTTCCATAAGCATCTCTACCAGCATGCATACCATACCACTGCACTCTCTCTTGAGCTTAGCTCTTATCCCCATTCATGCCTGGTTCCTGTTCTAGAAGGTTCTCAGTTCCTATTTTCCAAGTAATGACTCTTTTGGGGGTCAGGGGATGTTTGACACAAGGTCTCTCTGTAGCTCCAGCTGGACTGAACTCCCTATGTAGACCAGGCTGGCCTTGAACTCATAGAGCTCTGCCTGCCTCTGCCTCCTGAATGCAGGGATTAAAGGTGTGCACCATCATGCCTGGCTGGTGACTTTTTGTCGTTTTGAGACAGGGTCTCCCTGTAGCCCCAGCTGACCTGGAACTCACTAGACCAAGCTGCCCTTGAGAGATCCACCTATCTGTCTATGCCGCCCAAGTGCTGAGATTAAAGCCACATGCCACATGCCACCACACCTGGCCTGATGACCCCCCCCCCCCGAGACAGGGTCTCCCTGTAGCCCCAGCTGTACTGGAACTCACTCTGTAGACCAGGCTGGCCTTGAACTCACAAAGATCCGCCTGCCTCTGCCTCCACTCTAATCCTCCAGGATTAGAGTTGTGTGCCACCATGCCCGGCGACTCATTTTTTAAAATGACTAAACACAAGACTGGTCTGTGTGTCTTGTCTCTACTCTGGTTTTCATTGGCCTTTCCATCCTGAATTCTCACTACCTTGGCTACTCCTGTGCTCTGAAGGAAGCCCCCAGCTCCTTTCCTGGTTGTCTGGGCCAGGAGCCCTTCCCCAGCCTGGTCCCCAGGCCCTCACTCCCCACTTGGCTGTGTGCCACTGCTGTCTTCTGGTTCCCCATCCTTCTCTCATTCCACACTCAGGACTTGTCCGTCCATTGTTCCTCAGAGCTGCTTCCTTCACCTTATCTGCTTTCTAATATCTGATCAGTTAACAGTCATCCTCTTAGCATCTACTTTGTGAAGGCTGAGTCTCCATAGCTTAGTCTCAACTCCTTAGGATGTAAGTGGGGTGCCCATACCCCCTCTTATCCTCCATACTCCTGCTTTGAACACCCATGCTTGCACTTTGTCTTCTGTAAAAGCACCACCAAACCCAGGCAGAAGCTCCAGAAACCTCACTAGGTTTCTTCTTAGTCCCAACATCTGGAGTTAATTGTCTTTTTTTTTTTTCTTGTCACTCTTGGCCACTTTCACTTCTTTGCATTCTACTCCCCCCCCCACCACCACCACTTTTGGAGTTGTAACTCTTTAGAAAAAGGATGTAACCTCAGTAAATACAGATCAGTAACCTTTCCTTGAAGGTAAGCACTGCAACTCCAAGGAAACAAGTTTTTTTTTTTAATTATTGTTATATAGTATTGAGAAAAAAAGTTGGAGAAATAGCTGTTCGTTCTCCTTGCATGGCTGCTGAGTATATTTACAGGGACCATAAGCAAGAAGATGGTCCTGAATTGGTAATTGCAACCACCTTTGCTGAGCATCTCCTTTATGCCTGTCACGTTGTAAGTGTTGCACTGTTTCAGTCAGTCTTTTGACTTGTGTGTTTTATCTGCTATGTCCTGGGAGCAGGTTACATAAAGCATACAAATCCCTGGCCCCCACAAGCTCTTCAGTAGGAGACAGACACCTTAACAAAAAATTCGAATCTGGGGTTGCTGCTTTGTTTTGTCTTTTTTGAAACAGGTCTCACTCTATCCTAGAATTTACTCTATACCTGAAACTGGCCTTGAACTCCAGAGTGCTGGGGTTACATATATGAGCCACTGTACCTCTAGGATCATTAGCCCTGTTTTGACAAAAGGTACTTAAGTTGAGAGGTTCGTTTCCATCCAGGCTGAACCCAGGGCCCAGCTTTGTACTGGCATCATCACTACTTGGGCAAGTCCCTCGGGCTGGTCATTCATTGCTTAATAAATAGACAGCTGTTATTTAAGTTCTTCCACAAAAGTGCTTTTGACTTCTGGTTCTGAGCCAGCCAGCCTGTATTCCTACCCCTTGAGGGGTCAGTCACTGGAGACTTGTGACACCATTCCCTCTGCCTCCATGCAAAGCAGTGGATCATTTTCCCTGCTGTGTCTGCTCTTCCCAGCCATCCTTCTTTGTGCAACTTAGGAATCATTTCTTCTTGGTCCTCCATAGCCTGGCTCACTCCACTGGTGGCGTGCCCCCCCACCCCGCCTTGTTTCTACATATCTTTTCCCTCCTCTCCATTCACTGCTGGAGATGTCACGCATACCTTACTCTTGGCATCTGCCATGTAAGGGGTCTCAGAACCAAGAATTATGTAAGCACACGGTTACTACATAAGCCAAACAATAAGGTACTTAATTTCCTGTATTTTGCAGATGGGGGACCTTCACTCCAGCCAGTTCATTTTAAAGCTTGCTTGTCTCTAAATCTAAAGCACAGACCATAACCTGAACTGCCTTTAAAAAAGGAAACCAAGGCACAAACACAACAGGAAAGTGTACTAATAGTGACTGCTGCCTAGACAAGCCTGGTGCCCTCTGCCCTGCTGGCTTCTGTACCATTTACCTTTTCATGCCTAATTAAGCAGAGCACTTTTTTAAGTAAAACTCTGTCAGACCCAAACAGTGCCAAATTTATAACCTGTAGTAAATTTGTAGAGTTGTAAAACTGAATGAGCTTTCCTTTATTTTGTACACCTTAATTACTAGGGAAGGAGTACATTAAAACCGAGATCATGGGTTAATTAATTTGTCCTGGACTGTAGAATTTTATGGACAGCGAGAACTAAAGTAAGAGTTGCATAAGTGCAATTGACTAAACATGGCTTATAAATGTTACAGAAATTCCTGTAATTAGTCCCTCTGCAGCTATTTAGCCTGGGAATTTTATAGTAGATATAAATTATGAAGGTGAAAAGAAAAAATTTGAGTTGACATGATGACATTTGCAGAAGCTATAATTTGAGGAAACTTGTTATACATTTATTCTTTTTTCAGTTTCCACAATTTTTACTTTTAAAATTCACTCACTAATGTTGTTTCCTGTATAAGCAATGATGTTCAGGTGTTTGGTGCCTTAAACATAAGTAATGCCTATTGAAGTAGACCACCAGCATCCTTTTTCTAGGAACTTAGCTGTCAGCCAAAGGATGAAGGGACCTGTTTGATCACACTGTTCAGAGTCATTTTTGCATATTTAAATAGATTGAAAAGGAAAGTTACAGGTTATATTTAAATAGTGTTCCTTGTCATTGGATCTTGACACATTTTAACCTACCTGTTAAAATGCAAGTTATAAATAGCTCCTCTTTCAGAGGTGTTCATTATACCTCATTGGCTCTTGTTATAGAAAATGCAAATGTAATTTGAAAAGTGCCCATTCTGAGTGTGAGCAATTACTTGTGCTCTTCAGTACCCGGTTCATTGTGAGCATGGCCACTTGGTTAAAAAGCATGATTGCCTTTGAAATGGAGATGGTTTGGGCTTCTGGCTGGTTGGTTTGCTCAGTAGGTAATGAGAAAATATTTTGCTTTTCCAGGGAAGCAAGCAACTGTTGAACAACTATCCTGTCTACATAACAAGCAAACAGTGGGACGAAGCTGTAAATTCTTCCAAGAAAGATGGGAGACGGCTCCTTCGATACCTCATCAGATTTGTTTTCACAACCGATGAGCTTAAGTACTCATGCGGCCTTGGAAAAAGGAAAAGGTCAGTTCAGTCAGGAGAGACAGGTCCCGAAAGACGCCCTCTGGATCCAGTTAAAGTCACATGCCTCCGAGGTACTGCATCCTTCCACTCAGTGTCCACCATCCGTGATCCCATTTCACTGCATTGGCTGTGGCTCCCTGCACAAGTGTTCAGCCGTTACTGTATTTTCTTTTTCTTTTTCTTTTTCTTTTTTTTTTCCCCCCTTATCTTTGCACCAAGGCCTTCTAAGCTTCCTGTGGCCCATCCACTTATATTGAGAAGCTCCATGAAAGGTTCTTCCTTTGCTTTAGCTCGTTATTCTCACCTAATAGTACAAAGGCATTGCATAGCACCTTGTGTTTCACGCTTTCAATTCAGATTTTCTTTGCTGCCAGAGAAGGTCACTTCCAGCAAAACCAAAGCATAAGGAAATATATACAGCGAGGGAAGACATGTAAATTTTTTTTAGAAATAAATAGGGTAGAATAGTATCTTGTTTCCATGGGTCCATCAAAAATACTTCAAATTATACCAGAGTATACTTTACCTGTAAAATTTGTTTGGGAATTAAAAAAAAAAAAAAAAATTCTATTTTAATACCAATCCATCAGTATTTCAGATAACTGCTTTGATCTCCACAGTTGCAAATCAGACAGAGAAGTTGGAAACTAACAGTTGATGGAACAGGTACAAATAGACACAGACATGGACAAGTGGAAATATAGCGCAACTAGAAACTGTTGTATCTGGAAAATGCACAGCAAGGAAGTATAAGTGTGGTCTTCTACAGTTTTATAGCAGTTTTATTGACCAGAATGACAATGTTGATTTAGTCTGGATAGGAATCCAAATTTTTCCTGATGAGGAAGTCATTTTTAAAAGTATCACAGATAAGGTCTTCATCCTTCCTTAGCTGCTCAAGGAGCACATGTTGTTTTTTTGCTAGCAGCTGGACTACTTTAGCCTACCCTAAAAAATTCCTGTTCAGCACAGATTTGTGGGGAGGTGAGGTGTGGCACCCTAGGTAAATCTAATGCAAGTGAGGCAGGCTGAGGAAGCCACCTGACATAGAAGTACCACCAGTGACTAGACATCAGTGCTGTAGAGCATCTCCTTTTGGCCAGTCTGATAATTACATTTATTCCCTGACATCATTAAAGAAGGTAGAGTTGGGGCTACAGAGATGGCTCGGTGGTTAAGAGCACCTACTGCTCTTGCGTTCAATTCCCAACACCCACATGGTGGCCAACAACCATCTGTAACTCCAGTTCCAGGGGAATCCAGCACCCCCTTCTAACTCTTTGGGCATTGCACAACATGGGTGCACTTACACACATACAGGCAGTACACTCATATACATAAAATAAAAATATATATTTTGGGGGGGGTATTTTTGAGACAGGGTCTCCCTTTAGGCCCAGCTGGCCTGGAGCTCACTGTGTAGACCAGGCTGGCCTTGAACTCACAGAGATCCGCCTGCCTCTGCCTCCTGAGTGCTGGGATTAAAGGCATATGCCACCAGGCCTGGCAATAAAAAATTTTTTTAAAGATGATAGAGTTGCTTATCTAGAGGCAGTGTCGACTTGGGCCTCTTACCGGTGTGCTCTCTGGCTTACGAAGGAGCTGAGATAAGAACTGTCAACTATACTCCCTTCTCCAGAAACTGGGTCACACCTAACATTGTAAAAGTGAGTCAGGAGGCTAGGGAGATGGCTCAGTGGGTAAAGTGCTTGCACAAGCATGAAGCTCTGAGTTCAGATCCAAAGCCCCCACATAAAAGCTGGTCACAGTGGCATGCATCTATCTAATTCTAATGCTAAGGAGGCAGAGATGAGCAGATCCCTGGAGCTCTCCAGCCAGCCAGTTTACCCAGTTCAGTGAGAGCTTGTCTAAAAAAATAAAGTGGAAAACAGTTGAGGAAGATACCTGATCTTATCCTCCAGCTACACACGTATACATACACCTATATGTACATGTGTACATATAAACATGTACATACATACCACAAACACAAAAAGTAAATACAAGGAAGTCAGACCAAGGGATTAAAACATTACAGAAAGCCCCGCTGTGCCACAGGCACTGCTACCCCTTTTCTGGGCACATAGATGGCATCTACAGGGCCTAGCTAACCACAGTCTTGGGTCTCCAGCACATTCCTCATCAAGAGCCATACCTCATGCTTCCTTTCCACTCAGTCCTTGAATGGAAAATTACAACAAACAGTGACTCAGGGAGCTAAAATGATTTCCTTTTGCATGCATGAGAATTGGTTTCTAGTAAAATTAAATATTTAGATGAGGTGGCTTTAAAAAAAATTAGCTAGATAGAGTACACTAAAGGAAGAAGTACACATGACTACGACTAAGGAAAGCTTTGAGCTAGAACAAAAACACTTGACTCACTGAGGCCCTGTTGTTTTATTGTACTCCAACCCAATAACTGGCTAAAGAATTCATACTAATGACATTTGTTAATTCTTCTGGGGATAGTTAACTTACTTACAACATAAGCAGGTAACAGCATAGATTTTGAAATCTATTCCCCAGTTTCCACATGCAGGGTGTACCCTAGGCCTTACTAATCAGACTTGCCTTTCTTTTCAACAGTGAATGTTCCCTACTGGGATTTCCCCTCACTAGAGTGGTTTTTGTTTTTGCACGTGATAACATTAGTATGGAATGGATTGGGGGTCACTAGTGACATTGCTGTGCATTGCATTGGAACTCATGTAGTTTTTGTGCTAAAAGAATATCTATTACTATTTAAGGACTTTCCTGTTACCTTCTGTCAAATCCAACTGTGTTCTCTCTTTTTATTATTGTGTGTATCCCACAGAATTCATTAGGATGCACTGTACTTCCAACCCCGATTGGTGGATGCCTTCAGAGGAGCAGATAAACAAAGTATTCAGCGATGCTGTGGGTCATGCCCGGCAGGGCCGGGCAGTGGGGACTTTCCTGCACAACGGTGGCTCATTTTATGAAGGGCTCGATCACCAGGCTTCACAGGATGAAGTCTTCAATAAGAGTTCACAGGATGGATCTGGAGATTAGTGGACAGAATCTTGCCAATGTAGCACTCAGTCTGTTTGTTCTTTTTTCTTATTTTTTATTTTTTATTTTTTGAGTTCCAATTGTGGATGTCCGTTTACTGTCTCCTTAGAGTCCAAAGCATGTAATTCCTTCATACTTTGCACATTCTCAGACTTAAAACTCTTAACCTACTGCCACAGTTCCCAAATAGAAATCCCCTTTAGAGTTGTTTCTGAAGCCTCTGGTACCTACAATATACTTGGGGCTGAATCTATTACAAAAAAAAGGTGCAGTCGAGGTAAAGCAGTTGGTAGATGTTGAGGGTATCTCCTGTCCCAACCTTCAAGTAAGCCTGGCCTCCTGAGCAGAGCTGGTCTCCAAGGAAGGTTTGGTTAGTGTTCTGCATGTGCAGGAAGGTAAGACATGGAGTTGTTTGAAGAGACAGGGAACATACATTTTCTTATTTAGTTCAAGTAATATGTCTTGATTTTTCTGAATCCAGAGTTCTCAGCAAAGACCAGGATAGGTGACATCATAAGCTTTCATATGTTACAAGGCCTATTATTGACAAGCCAGAGAACGGAGGCCATTTCTGTACAATTGTTAAGTGGAAGTCTGCTGCTTTTCTGTTATTTTACTACAAAACTCATTGTGTTGATCAAAGAGTCAGTCTGGTTTATGTCAGTTAAGAAACATCCAAAGATTCAAAACTGTTTTCGAATGCCTGATTTCAAATATTCCTAGATCCACAGTTTCCATAGCCTTAAAGCATGCTTTGTTGACACAATGTCATGATGGTGGGTTGAACAGTGAGAATTTCCATTAGCTAGTTGCTTGGTGCACTGAAGACCAAGCAAATGGGGTGACTGATAGCATTTACTGCTGATCAGGGGTCTGGCATTGTAGACATACAGTTTCAAGGCCATTCTGACTACTATGCAATGGACTTGTCAGTGATTTCTCCAGAATTGAAGGACTTTCTTGGCTGAGTGGATGTTAGAATGTGTGAAACTGCTGTTTGCATTGTCATGGATTCAAATGCTTCATCTAGCTGTGCCTCTCCTTCTGATGTTCTTCTGTACTCTAAGCTTCTGGCTAAGTTGCCACTATTGCACTTCCTTGCTTGATTTGTGGATTCCATATGTGAGATTAGTGGGGATGTAGGAACCTTTTCTTAGCATGTGCTACAGAAGTGCTCAAATCATTATTACTGAGGATTCAGTTTTGGATGTGAAGAGAAACTTCACTTTACCAGACTTAGTCAATGTTCTTGTCTTCCTGAACCAGGAGCTAGTGGAAAGCATTTTTGAAGGTTATGAATGTCATCTACAGATACAATGAAGAGGTTTAGAAATATAGAAATTCAGGTTTGTGAGTATCCATTTAGAAAAGAATTTTGGGGGTCATTTTTTGACAAAATAAATCATCCTTTGTATTCAGTACTTAGCATTGTGTTTTGAATCAAATCAACTATACAGTTAAGCAAAATAAATAATATGGACAAATGTTGCCTATGGCACATGAGACCAATATCTTTGTCTAAGAAAGGATATTTCTTGATGTGTGATCTAAGGTCTAGGATGCTTGTCTGAAGTTCTTTGCCCTAAAGTCTACGCCAGAGTATGGTCACCTCATCTGTTTCTGCATGTGACCTTGCTTCTGCGCTTGTCCTTTTTGCTACAGCAACAGCATTTTCTGATTGGCTTTAAGAAAATCAGGCTTGCAACCTGTATCATTTTTCTGTAAGTTTAAGGGTTCTGCACATTTCTCATCAGAGTGTCATCTAGAGCCTTGTGTGCTGGTCTTCACTCAAGAGCACCTCATACACTCACTCTGCATGGCCTGACAATGACATACCCGTGCCACAGCTGTGAGAATGCTTCAGGAACCTGGGAACTGGTTGTACTTTATACCATTTGAGAAGGCTCTTGTTCTGGGCATACATACCACCTCTGCTGAGCTTACCTGCCCCCCCCCCATTCTCCTTCCAGGTGAATAACTGCACTATCAGTTTTCCAGCATGTCATCAGTTCTGAAATATTGGAACTAATATTGGCTGTCTTGCACATCAGGGAACCAAGGCCTTCATTGCTTAGCTATTCAGCCCTACAGCCAGTTCTAATGTATCTGCTGGCCTAGGACTTGCAGTCTTCAGCCATTGGAGTAAGGTGTTCCCTGCCTCTGTTTATGTAATGGCCATATTTCTTTAGCCTAGTTCACCAGTTGATCCCAGCACTAATAGCTACTTCAACTGTGGTATAACCTCTCTGCTGGCTCTTCCCCTTCACATATATCCATGTAAGGCTGGAGTGTTACTTGGTTTGTGATGATTTCCTACATGGTTACCTGAGTTTTATATCACTGCAGCCTCCGGCAGGGATTCAAAGCTCACTATTAAAGATTGGTTGCCCTGGTTTCTCTGGGAGCCTTTCAGTTGATGTCTGGAGTTGTCTAGGTTGTCATTTATCAGCTTGGTTTAATTTTTCCATATCTGTTGGGCAGCCAGACATGTTCTCACAACACAAAACTTATGTTAACTCTCAGAATTCACCTCAAATCACTTAGCATTGGTGTGAGGTAGACTGAGCTAAAACAACTTGGGGTACAGCTCTGTCCTCTTCATTGGTGAGAATGGGCGGTTGTCAGGCTGGTGTGACTACAGTGTGACTAAGTGTGACATGTTTGTGAGTGATGAGGGGAATCCAGTGTTCCAGCTATCAGAAGGTCCATAGTTAAAAGTAACATTGTTTTGGTGTGCTCTTTGGTTTCCAAATTAAAGTGCCTGGTTCTCAAAGTAATCTGACTCCCCAGGCAACCTGAGGATGCCCCTTGCAGTGGCCTGTGTCAGGGGCCTTGGGCCAGGAAGCTATGGGGGAATGATGCTCTGCAAGCACTTGATAAGACCACATTTCTTACTGTCCCTTTGGACTGTGCGCTGTTCAGCATCTCATGGATTTTCAAAAAACATGAAACATAATTTATAGGTTGCTTTTTTGCTTGAAAGTGTTTTTCTTCAGCAGTTAAACCTGGGTATCACGTTCCTTTGGCATTTCTTGTTCCATCACAGCAGTTAGGTAACTGTCACCATTTGTATTTTCCCAAGGCTTCCCTAGGAAGGTAGCACGTAATATAGGACTTCAGGGTTTCTGCTGCACAGCTTCAGAGTCAGTGGGTGGTTTGTATTGTGGACCATTCCTTATCCTTTCATCAGGGTGATAAGGAGACATGTTACTACAGTCTTAATACAGTTGCTCTCTGTGACATCAAACCAGTGGTCACTGGTGGCAATAGAATGGTTATTTTAGTCCAGTAATGTTTCTTGAAATATCAAGTGTTTACAGAAAATTCAGATAAGAACCCAAACTTGGGAGTCTGCGGTCTGATTTCAATGTGTCCCTGCCATTTAATAACTTTTGCTTCCTTTCTGTCACTCAGAAAATGGATGGAGCACCATGAAAGAGATGGTGCACTGTGTCCAGAGTGCAAATGCATATTGTCCTCATTTAATTTTTTATTTTGTTTTGTTTTGTTTTCTGGTATGGGGGATCAAACCCAGGACCTGACAGCCCTTAGGTACATTTTGTATGTGCCCTAGACCTAACCCACACTCTTGACTACCTCCTTAGTTTCTGTATAGATTTCAGTTACCTTTTTCCTAAAGATGATTTTTAGATAACTTCTCTTTTAGAAAAGATTTCAGTGTATAATTTCCTCAGTTGTTGCTGTGTCATTTCATGGTATAGGTTTGTGTTAATTTTTGACATTTTTTACATTTGGATTTGTAGAAATGTAATAGAAAATGATTTTGCACATATAGTGTGAGTCTTGCTGAAGTATGTTTAATGTGGCAACACTTGCCAAAACTGCTTGGCAAAACATGTCAAATGGAATGCTTGAATCAGAATGATTGAATCTAATGTAAATGTGTTGAAACAGCAGTATGTATCATTATGGTGTATTTTTGTAAACACAGCGATGGCTTCTTTCAGTCAAGTAACTACTGGATAAAAATAACCACTTTACTTCTGGAGAGAAATGTCCCTTAGCTGATAGCAAAGCTGCTCGCTTTATCAGCCAAGGGCATTATTAGTTCTTTTATTTGTGGTGGTTTAGAGGAGAAGGGAGAATTATCATCAGCAACATGAAGGGCAAAAATAATACTGAAGCACTGCCTATCTTCTCAACATAAAGGTTTAAAATTCATTGGCATGTTCACACATTAAATCACTTTCAGTCCCCACAGTACATTGAACTGCAGGAAATATTGAGAGGCCTAAAATTCTTGCATGTTATGACCAGCTTGGTCAGTCTAACTGTTGAAATCAGTGAATTACCAAATCTCTGCAGCAGTGGTGACCAAATTAATTTTCCTTCTAAACATGCTGGTTAATACAAGGGCTGCACTTTTAGTTGAATCACAGTTCCCTAAATTGCAATGAAAATGCATCAGCTAGCGAGACCAATTCCAAAACCTGGTCATTCTCAGAATTGCACCAGCACAGGTGACCAGATGTATCTCAACCTGTTGCGTTATGATTTGGGCCCATTGAAAAATCACCATTCTGGCAGTAGTTTAGAGTCAACTAGTAAGTTGACTCTAGAGTTCTTATGTCCCACTTGCTTTGGTAAGCACTTTAATGCATCCTCTCATTTTACCGTTCAAAGCTGCCCTAAGTGCTGTTTCTGTTAGCTCCCTTTTGTGGATAAGGAAGGTGCCCAGAGCCCTCAGCCGAGGCTCCTTGGGGCTAAGGGAGCAGAAGGGCCAGTTCTGTCTCCCCAGGCAAGCAAAGTTCCCAAAGTCTACCAACACTTTGGAGTGAAGTTTTTGTTTTACTGATGCCTTTGAGGAAAGTTGATACTTGTGTCACTAAAATCTTCTTTGGAAGTTAGCAGATGCTTAAGCAGTGAGCACATGAAGCACAGCCCCCTAGAACTCCTGTAGCTTACATAAGGGTTGACCTGTGAGGGAAAAGAGAAACTTTGAAAAGAAGTGGAAACATTAGAACTCAGTCCTTCCCATTGTTTCATAAGTTCCCTGTACATGCAGGGATGTAGAAGAAAACACTGAATTTTGTGAGTGATCGTCTTTGGGAACTTATAGGCCAGGCACTGGGTTTTGGCCAGTGTCTCCATGTGGCTGTTTTGTAGCCTCCTGGGTGATACTTCTGGTTTGGTGGAACAGAGGGTTTTAGCTGACAGTGTAATTGTGAGAACTGTTGAGAAGATTTTGTAGAAGAACATAGTACTCTGTTGGGTTTTCTTTTCCCCGTGTAGTTTTGGCTTTAACATCCTTCAAGAGCATGCCAAGGCCATGAGGGGCTGGTTTGTGCCTCTCAGGAACGAAGCATGCCAGAGGCAGGCCAGGAAACAGTCTCTGGTCCAGCCTGGTCCTGCCCAGCTTAAGCTTTGCCTTCATGTCTCTCCTCTCCAGAAGGTCCCTGTAGCAGCTAACACTGGGGCCAGTTGCCTTTACTCTATTTTCTATGATGAATACTTGTGGAGAAACTGTGACGAATCCATTGATCCTAATATTTTTATTGTTGGAGTCTTGTGGCTTCTCTGAATAATTTCTATTTGATTGTACTGTGTAGAGTTACCAACTAGAGATATGTTAATAAAACTACAAATACATAGTATAATATAGAATAGCAAAAAAAATTTTGTGAACAATTTATATAGAATAAGTTGTTTTTTAAGTGTTAGGCACATTTCTTTTAGAAACTTAAAATGTTATAAGAGTTTTTTAAACATTCAATATTTTTAATTATAAGAGACATTTGTTACTAGAGCCAATTATTTCAGGTGTTCTAATTGGAATATTGATTTTTCTTACCTCATATACCTCTAGAATGTCACATGTTCTGTTGGGGATAAAATTGCACAATAAATGTCAAGTATCTGTTAGATGCTTTAGCTGGCTTCTTTATTTTCATGTGTGGTGTGTGTGCATATGTATGCATGTTCACATGTGTGGGATTCACATGCATGTGTGTGGAGGTCCAAAGTTAATGTCAAGAATCTTCATCCGGACTGAAGAGATGGCTCAGTGCTTAAGAGGATTGGCTGCTCTTGCAGAGGACCTGAGTTGTTTCCAGCACCCACTTGGCAGCTAACAACGATCTCTAACTCCAATTCCAGGGAATCTGATCCCTTCCGCTGACCTCTGTAGATCTTACACAACATGGTTGCATTTAAATACATGTAGGCAAGACATCCATACACATAAAATGAAGATAGAAGAAAATTATCTTCCTCATTGACCCCTCCCTCCCAACCACACACACACCATATTGTTTTTTGAGGCAGAGAATTACAGGTGAGCCAGCTTACCTGCCAAATGTTGCCTGGGTTCTGAGGATCCAAACTCTAGTCCTTTTGCTAGGGTGGCAAGTATTTAACCACAGAGCCACTAACTTGCTTTTTTCCTTTTTTGCCAATTCATTGTAAAGAGCTCTTAATTTCTTATCTAGAATGCCCCCCCTCCCCAAAGCTGAGGCTTTTCTCCAAGTCTCTAAATGCAAAGGAAATATGCAGTGCTGAAAAGTCAAATAAAAGCTACTTGGGATCCAGCAAGGCACCTGCTGCCAAGCCTAAGGACCATATTTTGATCCCTGGAAACTACATGGTTGAGGGAAAGAGTCTATTCCCACAAATTGGCCTCTTACCCACACACATGACACGTGCATACATACACATAAATGTACATTTTTTCTTTTTCTCTTATGCCAGGGAAGTAGTCAGAAATTCATCTGACTTACTAGATGAAAGCACCAGCCTGTGATGATCTAGGAGTGACGTGGCTTAGGAGTTGCATTCAGTCACTGTGTGTGCACATATTGAACATGTGCTATCAGGAAGAGCTCTATAGCTGGTACTCAAAACCTTTAAAAATTAATATTGATTATTTATGGTATTTGAACAGTGCCCTAAGCACAAAAGTAAGGTGGCTATGAAAATAGTGACATGGTTGTGCCTTCCCTCTTGAAGTAATTGCAGAAAATAAAAATATGGCATAACCATTATAGAATTGTAAAATTGAACAAATGTTATTTTATAAATCAGATTAAGTCAAAAGCAAAAAAAATACTTTCACATCATGGGAAATGTAAAAAAAAATTTTATTTTTGCCCTGCAGATTTGAAATTTTAGCCAATAATATTATCCCGAATTAGAATATCAATTAAAATTAAATGGAAGTTATTCTAAAGCACTGAAAAGATTTAAGTAACTTGAGCTTAAACATGATGGGCCCACCCGGCCAGCCAGGACAAGATGGCGCTGAGGGGAGGTAGAGGAGGAGGGACCCGGGTTGTTTGCCAAAACCTCTGGTTGGGGAAAGATAAGGACAAGCGGCACGAGTTACAATTGTCAGCCGTGTATGCCAATCCTCCTGAGAGGGTCAGAGGGGCTGCAAGAACATTGGTCATTTGCTTTCGAGCCTAAATGCCTTTTGTGGCTGTTTTGTATATAAGTCGCTGCCCTGCTTGCAATAAAGTGAGATCCTGCTTGACTGGACTCCCCACTGCCTCTGAGTGTCTCCGGGAACTGAGGAGGCTGGGGAATGGGGGAGCGGCGCACTTACCCTTCCTCAGCCCAGTCAGTTCTGGGACAGGACCCGACTAAGACCGGACAAAACAGCAAGGGATATCCAAGCTACTGATTAAAAAAGAACATTGAGGCCGGGCGTGGTGGCGTATGCCTTTAATCCTAGCACTTGGGAGGCAGAGGCAGGTGGATCTTTGTGAGTTCAAGGCCAGCCTGGTCTACAGAGCGAGTTCCAGGACAGCTGGGGCTATAGGGAGACCCTGTCTTGAAAAGACAAA
>VZQC01001212.1:802988-820182 GCA_009823505.1 Rhizomys pruinosus
AATAGTTTTAACAAAAATGTTAAGATGCTTGAGTGGAGGAAGAAGTCTCCACAGGACACCAACAACAGGATAGCCACATCTCACAGGATAAAATGGGACCCCATCTCAACTGCTTGCAGAAAACAGCTCCAAATAGCAAGTCAGAGGTATAAATGTTCTAATAGCTAAATCAGAACTTAAATGAAGATAGGAATAAATCATCATTGGTTTGGCCAAAGCTTTCAGCAAGAAGTCAAAAAGAACAAATAAATTGAACTAAACCAAATTTTTAAATTTTGTTTCTGTATGTGTATGAATGTACTGTCTGCATGCAGGTTTGTGCACCCATGTCGTGCAGTGCCGCGGAGGTCAGAAGAGGGTGTCGGATTCCCCTGGAACTGGAGTTCTCCTGGAATTGGAGTTTCGGACAGTTCTCATCCACTATGTGGGTGCTGGGGATCGAACCCGGGTCCTCTGTAAGAGCGGTCGGCGCTCTTAACTGCTAGGCCATCTCTCCAGCCCCCCCAATTTTTTTTTAAATACAAAAATAAAGCCACTTGGAACTCATGAAAAACAAATCACAGTGAGAATGTAAGTTGTATATCTGGTAAGAGTTTGAAAAACCAGTGGTAGTGGCCCAGGCCTATAGGCAGAGGCAGGAGAATCAAGAGCTCAAGGCCAGCTTGGGCTACATAGTAACATAAAACTTGGAGAGAGGGGCCAGACTATTTAGAACTCTGCAATAACAAGAAGTAGCTCAATTAAAGAGGCAAAGAATCTGAAGATACATGTACCTGCGGGTTATATACAGAGCACATGAAAAGAGACTCAACCCCATCTTAGTTTAGAGAAATGCAAATCAGTCCACAAAGTACCACTTCACTAGGACAAAGAAAAAAAAATGATAGGGAGCAATGAAAGCCGTCAGACATTACTGACAGGACAGTGAAGTTGTGTATTCACATTGGGAAACTGGCTGGGTTGTCAAGTGCTTGCCTACCATGAACAGTCTCTGTGCTTGATCCCAGAACAGGAGAAGTACTATAGTAATCCAGCAATTCTTCTCAGAGTACATAACCTGTATTATTTAACATTTCTTAGTGCTGTGACAAAATACCTGAAAATTTATTTTGAAATATTTCAAGGGGATACAGTCAATCCATCATAGTGGTGGGACCTTGAGTCAACTGCTTGCACTACGTCTACAGGAAACAGATGAATGCTGGGGCTTCTCCTTTTAGAACATTTACACCTATGTATGACTTGCTATTTTGGGCCACTTTCCACATGTGGTTGAGATAGGGTCCCTTTTTATTCTGGTTGTTAGTGTCCTGTGGAGACTGTCTTCCTCCACTAAAGCATCTTAGCACCTTGTTAAATACCAATTTAATAAATGTAACTTCCTTGGGTTGGAGAGATGGCTTACAGAGGACCCAGGTTAGATTCCCATCATCCACATGGCAGCTGAGAACCGTCTTTAAGCTGGGCATGGTGGTGCACACCTTTAATCCTAGCACTTGGTAGGCAGAAGCAGGGGGGGGGGTCTCAGTGAGTTCAAGGCCAGCCTGGTCTACAGAATGAGTTCCAGGCCAGCTGAAGCTATAGGGAGAGCCTGTCTCAAAAAAAATTTTTTTTTAATGTAAATAAATGTAACTTCCTTTCTGCTGAGTGTCTGGATTCCAGCCCATATGGAATGGTGCACCCATAGTCAGGTTGGGTCTTCCCACCTCAGTTAACCTAAGCTAGAACCTCCTTATCAGACAGAAGCTGTCTTCGTTGATTCTAAACCCTGTCAGTTGACCATATTAACCATCACGGTGCCCAGGAGAATCAGAATTTGTACTCAGACATTCCTATGGCATAGTGGTTAAAAGTAGATGTAATACTAATAGGTCTGATGCGATGGGTGTTACGTATCCATATAATGGAATATTAGTTGTAAAAAGACATGGCATACCAACAGCACAGACAATGTGAAACTTGGAAATGTAGTAAGCTAATGAAGTCAGACATAATAGGCCACTTATATTTGTATGAAATGCTGAGAATAATCAAAATTCTAGATAGGCACAGCTTGAGAATTCTCCTTGGTATGCCATTTACATAATTAAGGAACCAAATATAATACAATCCCTTTGAAATTGGTTATATACTCTTGCAATGTGTTTGTCCAGAACCAGCTATATCTTATTAGTGATATATTTCAGATCTTGAAAAACTGGATTCAAGGATAAGTGAGTGGCTGGGTAGTAGAGAAAACCAGTAAGAAGCTATTAAGAGAAAAATCCCGTGTTCAGTTAGGCAACTTGATTCCCCGAATGGAGTTGTATTGAGAGGTTGAATCGGCCATAAAACAATACAAAGTAAGTACAAAATCTATGACTGTCACAGCAAGACAATTAAGTTCAACCATGGTGGGTAAAGTCAGGTCAGTTGGAGTATCACCATTCCTGTATGGTTTGGTGTGCTTACAAATACTACTGGGTCACTCTTCCCTACTTTCTTTCCCCTTCCACTTTAAAATCTGTCACTCAGTCCTTACCCATGAAGTCTAGTGACATACACCCTGGTGTTCCAACACCTGATGGTCCAGCCAGAGGCTGCAGACAACACCTGATTTGGGTAGTTTAATAGAGGTGTGTTCAACTTTGAGGATATGGTGGACTGAAATGAGATTGTGCTGTCCAAACCCAGTGCTGGCAGGGCCCAGGCAGCTGGAAGAGGTGAGGCTGGGAGTGTGGGCTGGAACTGCAGCAGGCTCCCTGCTAGGAAATGTGGTCTCCTCGTGAGTAACCCTGCAAGGCAGGACAGGTTGGGGTCTGACCTCCAATGCAAGGAGGAAGCCAGGGTGGGGATTGACCTCCAAACCATGCTTTTCTTCCCCTCCTCCAGCCAAACACGCTGGAAACTATAGCCTCGTATTCTACCGTGTTCACCCAGCCTCTGCCTCACCCAGTGAGGCTGAGAAAAGAGAAGATACACAGCCCAACTGATAATGGAGAAGAGGTGACTCAAAGATCTGTTTCCACCTCCTTGAAATCTGAGACCTGGCTTAGTCCTTAATCATTTGAATATGCAACACTTATGAAACACTAGATACTAAGATCATCACGTTGAAGCTTCTCAATGAACCCATAAGGTATGCCTTAAAGTCTGTTTTATAGGTAAGGAAGCTGGTGCTTGGATGAGTTCCAGGTAGGAGCTAGTGGCTGAGAGGCAATAATTGGGATGTGAATCCCAGAGTCTGACTCCACACAGCTTTTTTCCTGAAGAAGTCTTCAAAGGAATCATCTTTTTAAGACTGATGTGGGGCCAAGGAACAGAATGCAGTCATTGGGCTGATGAAACAGTACCCACCCTTAAGGCTCCCCAGTTCTGGCCTTGGCTAATCCAACAAGAATTCATCTCAAGATGGTCTCAAAGTCCAGAAAATGAATAAGAGTTTCATTGCAATTAATGCTCATAGAGACTAACTTGATGTCTAAGCCAGCAGGCCAAGGTAGTCATTGGTCTTAAAGAAACATGTTTCCCCTCTCCCTTGGGATCATTTGAAGCCCCTCCCACTGCTCTAGGGCTAGACTCCCCTGCCATTGGGGCACAGATCCAAGCATTTCCAGCCTGCCTGAGAGTGCCTGAATTTGGCCTCCACAGGGCACAAGGGTCCTTTTTCCAGCCTGCCTGAGTGCCTGAATCAAGCCCCTGCCCAGCAAGCCTCCGAAATTGTTCTGTGCCTGCTGGCTACTAGGGGCCAAGACCCTAGAAGGAAACTTGTGAATATCTGATTGATGGTTAATGTCGGCCTCTGTGGGACCACCTGGTAAACAAGAACTACCTGGTCCCTCCCATACATAATCAAAAGAGACAACCAGAAGAGAAAAAGAGGGCCATTACATCCTTATTAAAGGGAAAATTAACCATGAAGACCTCACAATCATGAATATATATGCACCAAACTCGGGTGCACCAATCTTTATAAACACAACTCTGCAGAACCTCAAGGCACAGATTAACCCCAGCACACTCATTATAGGGGACTTCAGTACCCCACTGAACCCCTTGGACAGATCAACCGGACAAAGAATAAACAGAGAGACATCTGAACTGAACGGTATGATACAGCAAATGGACCTCTACCAAATATTCCATCCAAGCACCAGAGAATGAACTTTCTACTCAGCACCCCATGGAACAGTCTCCAAAATTGACCACATACTGGGACACAGAAAAAAACACCAACAAATACAAAAAAATTGAAATAGGGGTTGAAGAGATGGCTCAGCAGTTAAGAGCACTGACTTCTCTTGCAGAGAACCTGGATTCCCAGCATCCACATGGTGGCTAAGAACCATCTTTAACTCCAGTTCCAGGGGAATCTGACGCCCTCTTCTGATCTCTGCAGCATTGCACAACACGAGTGCACCAACCTACATGAAGACGGTACACTCATACACATAAAAAATAAATTTAAAAAAATGTTTAAAATTTTTTTTAATTGAAATAATTTCATGCATTCTATCAGACCACAGTGGGATAAAGCTTAATATTAATGCCAAGATAAGCCCTACTACCTACACGAACACATGGAGACTAAACAACACACTCCTGAATAATGAATGGGTCAAGGAAGAAATAAAGGAAAGCATTCCTGGAACTAAACAACAATGACAGTACAACACAACAAAACCTATGGGACACCTAAAAAGCAGTCCGAAGAGGGAAGTTTATAGCCCTGGGTGCCTACATTAAAAAAACAGAAAGCACAAATAAATTAACTCTGCAGCTAAAAACATTCTAAAGACAACAAATGAACCCTAAACACAACAGACAGGAAGAAATGACAAAAATCAGAGCAGAAATCAACGAAATAGAAACAAAGCAATACAAAAAAAAAATCAACGAATCCAAAAGTTATTTCTTTGAGAAAATAAACAAGATAGACTGCTAGCCCAGTTAACCAAAAGAAAGAAAGCAACTCCAAATCAATAGAATTCATGATGAAAGAATTCATGTTGTCATCACAACAGACAATGAAAAGATCCAGGCAATCATATGGAAATACTTCAAAAACCTATACTCTACTAAATTTGAAAACCTAAGAGAAATGGATGAATATTTGAAATCCTGGGAATCACCAAAGCTAAACCAAGGAGAGATTGACAGCTTAAACAGACCCATAATATTTGAGGAAATTGAAAATGTAATTTAAAACCTCCCAACTAAAAAAAGCCCTAGTCCAGATGGTTTCATGGCAGAATTCTATAAACATTTACAACCACTGCTACTCAAACTGTTCAAAAGGATACAGAGGGAATTCTCCCAAACTCCTTCTATGAAGCCAGCATCACTCTAATACCAAAACCAGGCAAAGATAACAGGCAAAAAAGAAAGCTATAGACCCATGTCATTAATGAACGTAGATGCAAAAATTCTCATCAAAATACTTGCAAATCACATATAGACCCACATTAAAAAGATCATCCATCATGATCAAGTTGGATTCATACCAGAGATGCAGGGTTGGTTCAACATTGTAAATAAATAAATACCATAAAACACATAAATGGACTGAAAGACAAAAACCACACGATCATTTCAATTGACACAGAAAAAGCCTTTGACAAAATCCAGCATCCTTCATGCTTAAGAGGGAATTGGATTGGAGGGATCATTCCCCAATGTAATCAAAGCCATATACAGGAAACCCACAGCCAACATCATCCTAAATGGAGAAAAGACAGAAGCATTTCCCTTAAAGGTAGGAACTTGGCAAGGCTGCTCCTGTCACCACTCCTCTTCAATATAGTTCTTGAAACACTTGCTAGGACAATAAGGCAAGAAAAGGAAATTAAAGGAGTACTAATTGGAAAAGAGAAAGTCAAACTATCCCTTTTTGCTGATGATATGATTGTTTACCTAAGGGATGCTAAAAAATTCCACCAGAAAACTCCTAGAAATGATTAAGAGTTTCAGTAAAGTGTTGGGATACAAAATTAACCTAGAAAAATCAGTAGCTTTTCTTTACACCAATAAGCAACTAAAGAAGGAATACAAGGAGACCTTCCTAATCACAATAGCCTCAAAAACAATAAAATACCTAGGAAC
Source organism: Rhizomys pruinosus (assembly GCA_009823505.1). Taxonomy (NCBI): domain Eukaryota; kingdom Metazoa; phylum Chordata; class Mammalia; order Rodentia; family Spalacidae; genus Rhizomys; species Rhizomys pruinosus. The sequence goes on from VZQC01001212.1 coordinate 809,070, forward strand.
AAACCTAACCAAAGACACCAAAGATCTCTACAACAAAAATTATAAACTCTTGAAGAAAGATATTGAAAAATGACATCAGAAGATAGAAAGACCTCCCATGCTCATGGATTGGAAAAATTAATATAGTAAAAATGTCCATTCTACCCAAATTAATATACAGATTTAATGCAATCCCAATTAAAATCCCCAAGACTTTCTTCACATGCTTAGAAAAAAAATCCTTAAATTCATAAGGACAAACAAAAGACCCCTGAATAGCCAAAGCAACCCTGAGTGAAAAGAGAAATACAGGTGGATCTCTATACCAGACTTTTTACTACAGGGCTATAGTCATAAAAACAGCCTGGTACTGGCACAAAAACAGACCCGTAGACCAATGGAACAAAACTGAAGATCCAAACTTGAGCTCATACAATTTCAGCCACCTCATATTTGACAAGGGGGCCAAAAAAAAACTCAATGGAGGAAAGAGCATCTTCAGCAAATGGTGTTGGCAAAACTGGATCACCACTTGTAGAAGAATGAAATTAAACCCCTACCTCTCACCCTGTACAAAAAATCAACTCCAAATGGATCAAAGACCTCAACGTGAAAACCAAAAATCTGAAAGTGATAGAAGAAAAAGTTGGCAGCAACCTACAAGACATAGGCATAGGAAAAGACTTTCTAAATCAGACAGCAGCTGCACAGGAAATAAGGTCGAAAATTGACAAGTGGAACCTTATAAAATTCAAAAGCTTCTGTACAGCAAAAGAAACAGAAGTGAAGAGAAAACCCACAGAGTGGGAGGAAACCTTCACTCCTGATACATCTGACAGAGCACTAACTTCCAGAATATATAATCTATTCAAAAAACAAGCAAGTAAGAAAACAAATGACTTAATCAAAAGATGGAGTAAAGAGATGAACAGAGACTTCACAAGTGAGGAAATAGAGATGGCTGAGAAACATCTTAAAAAGTGTTCAACATCGCTAATAATTGAGGAAATGCAGATGAAAACCACTTTAAGATATCATCTCATTCTGATAAGGCTGGCTAGGATCAAGAAAACAAATGATATCAAATGCTGGAGAGGTTGTGGAGAAAGGGGAACACTCAGCCACTGCTGTTGGGAATGCAAACTCGTACAACCGTTTTGGACAGTAGTGTGGAGAACCCTTAAAAAACTCAAAATGAGCCTACCACCTGACCCAGCCATACCACTTCTGGGTATATGCCCATAAGACTCATCCTACCACAAAGATACATGTACATCCATGTTTATTGCAGTTCTCTTCACAATAGTGAAGAGCTGGAACCAGCCCAAGTGCCCCTCAACTGACGAGTAGATAGAGAAAACGTGGTACATCTACACAATGGAGTTCTATGCAGCAGTAAGGAAAGATATCATGAAATTTGCAGGTAAATGGATGAAACTAGAAAATTTTATGTTAAGTGAAGTAACACAGTCCCAGAAAAAACAAACAACAAACGGTATCCCTCATCTGTGGATGCTAGCACCAAGTACCTAGTTATAAGGCAAACTGAGCAACATTAATGTTATATTCCTCACGATCTGAACACAACTGTGCTCTTATATTATGAATGCCTAGACAGGTTCTAGAACTAACCTACCATTTATTTTCAGACTATGGATTTTTGGTATATGATGGTGGGCATGTATATATATTTTAGAGTAACAAAGTTAAAATGGAAAAAGGTTAAATAAGAAATATGATATGGGGGACTGGAGAGATGGCCTAGTGGTTAAGAGTGCCGACCACTCTTACAGAGGACCCGGGTTCGATCACCAGCACCCACATGGCGGCCGAGAACTGTCTGAAACTCCAATTCCAGGAGAACTCCAGTTCCAGGGGAATCTGACACCCTCTCTGACCTCCGCGGCATTGCACGACATGGGTGCACAGACTTGCATGCAGACAGTATATTCATACACATACAGAAATAAATAAAAATTAAAAAAAAGAAATATGATATGGAAGTAACACTGTTTTCAGAAGATACAATTTTAGTATAAGTATGATGTATCAGGCTGGTGTAACTTAGCCTTTCTGGGCATTTAATGACCATACTTAATACCCATACCAATTTGGCCAAGGGACCTAAAGGATAACTTTGTTCCTCGCCCTCAGAGGTCAACTAAGTCCCAGGGGACTATGCATGGGGGCATGTCCTGAAATGTCCTGCAAATGTGAGTCACCAGTCTTCCTGTGCAGGGAGGTCTTGGAGATCCACTAATGGGACTTCAGCCAGTGTCTAGCCTATAAAGAGGAAAGTCTGCTCATGCTTCAAAAAGAGAAGCCTGGTCTAGCAAGACCTGACTTTGTCTTTGAGTGGATGGAACTGGTAAATGAAAAGCCAAAAGGAGCCAGCCCTCCCCCCCCCAAAAAAAAAAGCCTGCAGTGCACCCTTAGACTAGATCCTTAATTGACCTTGAGTAAACAAAAACTGGTTAATCTGGGCTGTTGTGGCCTTGAGCATCCAAAGGGAAAGTATGATAACCAGAAAAAATAAATAATCAGTCAGGTCTGAGAAATTGTACTTTCAGATATAAAACTTGACAATCCTCCAAACCTTCAATGCCAAGATGGCTCTGAGGATTCCAGCTTGGTGGACTGGAGCCAGCTACTGGGGAATTTCAGCCGTCTTCAAGAGTGTTAGACTTGCCGTATTGACTACCCATGCTTGGTGTGTCATGGAGGGCCAGTGCGGAAGATCAAGCAGGACACACACTTATTTCTGGATCTCATTTGGGTGACCAGGGCGGTGAGGGACCCCAGTGTGGAGCAATGGGGGAAGGATTGATGGTTGTCTGGGCTTGCCAGCACTCCTTGGGAAAACATGACCATCTTTTGAGTTTAAAAAAAAAAAAAAAGAAAATCCTCCAACTCAAGTGATATGTGTATGCATTTATATACTTATTTGGAAAAAATATGATATATAATTATATTGAAGCAAACATGTGGAGAAAAAAATGAAATTGTCCATGTTTAAAGTAGTATCACTGTATTTTAATGCTTTTTTTGTTTCACAAGTTTCATTTATGTTTACTTTGATGCTATGTGTACTCTAAATTCCAACTTGAAATTTTTTTAAAAAAATGTAAAAAAGAAGAAAGAAAAAAAAAAAAAAAGAGGAAGAGAAGGAAAGAAAAAGGCAGATTGCTGATAATTTGCTATGAGTAATTCTACTTTTCAGATGCCCAATAGATGGTCTTTCCTTTTCTATCCAGAAATTTATACCATCAGTATTAGAGGAGTTCCTTTTCTTAATTTTATCTAGAAACCTGGTATGATCACATATCACAGATGTATAGTTGTAGTCATTATAATTTCTGAATATAGTTTAGAATTTGTTTAATAAATATAGTGAATTATAGTTAAAGCTATATTGTTTATAGTTAAAATATATTTTAGAGCAAAAAAGCTGGAACCAACCAAGTGCCCCTCCTTGACGAGTGGGATAGAGAAAATGAATGTGGCACATCTACACAGTGGAGTTCTATGCAACTGTAAAGACAAGATGACATCAATGAACTTGCAGATAAATGGATGGAACTAGAATGATATGTTACATTGAAGTAACACAGTACCCAGAAAAACAAACGGCAAATGATATCCCTCACTGTGGCATGCAGCGCCAAATTACTAGTTAGTATTTCTTGTCCAGGGCTCCTTGAGCTTTTGTTCCAAGTATGGGCAAGTGATGCATATTGGAAAACACCAAACACAACAACAACAAACAACAGAAAAGACTACGTCAAAGAAACTGACTGAAACTCGGTGAACTTCTGCTCAAAACAGTCACTGTCTCACATCGAGAGATTTTGAGAAAGACTGAGAAGAAAGATTGAAAATCAGTTTGGGCAGAATGCATGACTGTGGGTGGGGATGCAGGAGGAGGGGTGGGTACAGGGTCGATGATTTGATAAACAATTTCCATTGTTACAAAATCATATATATATATATATATATATATATATATAAGAATAATCATAAACATGATCAAAGAATTCAATGAATTTAAAGAACACACAAAGCAAAGAACTAAAAGAAGATAGGGATAAAACACTGACTGGATTCATAAAAGAAATATTGAAGAAAATTCAGGCTGTAATGAGTAAAGAAGTGAAATACTCAGTAAGTCAACTAGAAATGCAGAAGAATACATGAGCAATAGAATGAATGAAGGAGAAAACAATATCAAGACTGGACAATAAAGCTGAAGAATTAAACCACTCAAGCAAAGATTATGAAAAATTTTAAGTACACAGAAATGGAATATTGAGGAAGTGTGAGACATCATGAAAAGACCAAACTTACCCATCATAGATATTGAGGAAGGAGAATAATCTCAGGATAATGGTATTGACCAGATCTTCAACAATATTGGAAAAAAAAAATTCCCAAAATTAAGGAAAGACATTCCCATACAAATACAAGAACCACACAGAACACCAACCAGTCAGAACCAGAAATAAAAACCTGCCTTATCATAGTTAAAAACATTAAATGAGGGGCTGGAGAGATGCCTCAGCAGTTAAGAACTCCCACTGCTCTTTTGCAGAGGACCCAGGTTTGGTTCCCAGCACCCACAGGGTGCCTAAGAACCTTCTTTAGCTCCAGTTCTAGTGGAATCTGATGCTCTCTTCTGACCTCCATGGCATTGAATGGCACAGGTGCACCAACCTACATGCAGCAGTACACTCATACACATAAAAAATTTAAAAAAATAACACTAAATGAGCTGGGCACTTGGGAGGCAGAGGCAGGAGGATATCTGTGAGTTCAAGGCCGGCCTGATCTACATAATGAGCTCCAGGTCAGCTGGTACTAAAGAGAGACCCTGTCTCAAAAAGACCAAAAAAAGAAAAAAAATAAATGTTCAGAACAAAGAATACCGAAAGCTGTAAAAGGAAAACAAATCACATATAAAGGAAAACCTATCAGAATTAGCTGACATTTCAATGAAAACTATGAAATCCACAAGAGCCTGGACTAAAGTATTCCCAGCTCTAAATGACCATAGATGCCAATACAGAATGCCTTACCCAGCAAAAATGTCTATTATAGTTGAAGGAGAAAGAAAAATCTTCCATGACATGAAAAGGCTGAAAAAAATTCATCTCCAGCCGGGCATGGTGGCGCACACCTTTAATCCTAGCAGTTGGGAGGCAGAGGCAGGTGGATCTTTGTGAATTCAAGGCCAGCCTGGTCCACAGAGCAAGTTCCAGGACAGCTGGGGCCACGGGGAGAGACCCTGTCTCGAAAAGACCAAAAAAAAAAAAAAAAAAAAAAAATTCATGTTCAGAAAACGCCCTTCAAGAATACTGAAGCAATACAAACAGCAAGAAGAAAAACAACTATACCCAAGTGGCAACAAAAAGAAATAAAAGGTATAATGTGGAAAAAAAAGTTAGACCAAGAATCACCAAATAAATGATGGAAAAAATTTTCAAAACTTTAAATACCAGTGGACTGAAGTCCCCAGTCAAAAGACACATGCTAGTGGAATGAATTAAGAAACAAAATCCAAGTGGAGCATGGTAGTGCATGACTTTAAGCCCAGCACTGGAGAGGCAAAGGCAGGCGGATCTCTGAGTTCAAGGCCAGTGTGGTTTACAGAGCCAAAACCACATGGTCATTTTAATAGATGCAGAAAAGGCCTTTGATATAATGGTAGAGGACATGCAGTGGGCGGACAGTAAGCCGGGGTGAGGACGTGGAGGGTCTGCCAGGATCAAATTATAGTGGACAGAGTTCTTGAATCAATTAAAAATACTGAAATTTAAAAAAAAAAAAAGAAAAGGACTTTGATAAAATTCAACATGCTTTATGTTTAAAGTTCTAGAGGAATTGCTGAGACTCAGAAATTAAAGCTATTACAACAAACCACACTCAACAGAGAGTTCTCAAAGAAAAAATAAAGTTGGCTAAGAAACATTTTAAAAGTGTTCAACATTCCGGTGGTGGTGCATGCCTTTAATCCTAGCACTTGGGAGGCAGAGGGCAGGTGGATCTGTTGTAGTTCAAGGCCAGCCTGGTCTACAGAGTGAGTTCCAGGACAGCTGGGGCTACAGGGAGACCCTGTCTCGAAAAAGACAAAAAAAAAAAAAAAAGCATTCAAACTCATTATAATTAGGAAATGCAAATTTTAAAAAAATATTAAAAATTTTTAATTTTATTTATTTTTATGTGTATGAGTGTACTGTCTGTATGTAGGTTTGTGGACCTGTGTCAAGCAATGCCTTGGAGGTCGTTAGAGGGTGTCAGATTCCTGCTGGAACTGGAGTTAAAGACGGTTCTCAGCTGCCAGGTCCTCTGCAAGAGCAGTGGGTGCTCTTAACCACTAGGCCATCTCTCCAGCCCCCCCAAAAACACTTTTTCATCTTACCTAAGTAAGCCTGGATTTCATCTTAGGATCAAGAAAAACAAATGATAACAATGTGGAGAGGATGTGGGAAAAGGGAGTGTCTCATTCACTGCTGGTGGCAAATGCAAACTCATGCAACCCCATGAAAAGCAGTATGGAGAGCTCTTTAAAAATAAAAATAAACTACCATTTAACCCAGTACCCAAAGGATTCATCCCATTGCAGAATTTCTTGCAGATCCCTTTTTATTGCTGCCCTTTTCACAATAGTAAGAGAAATTGAAGCAACCTAAGTGTCCCTCAACTGATGAGTACAATGAAAATGTGGTATATTTACATAATGGAGTTCTATTCAGCAGTAAAGAAAGTTGACATGGGCTGGGTGAGTGATGGCTCAGTAGTTAAGAGCACCGACTGCTCTTGCAGAGGACCCAGGCTTTGATTCCCAGCACCCACATGGTGGCTCAAGAACCGTCTGTAACTCAGATTCCAGGGGAATCTTCTGACCTCCTCGGCATTGCACAACAGGGCGCACCAACCTACATGCAGACAGTGCACTCATACACATAAAATAATAAAGAAAAGAAAGAAAGATGACATCATGAAATTTGAAGGCAAATGAATGAAACTAAAGTTATTAAGCTAAATGAAGTAAGACAGACTCAGAATATAACAAATGAGGTGTGGGCATGGTGGCAGAAGCAGGTGGATCTTCGTGTGGTGAGGCCATCTGGTCTACATAGTGAGTTCCAGGCCAGTTGAGTTTAAAGGGAGACCCTGTCTCAAAAAAAAAAAAAAAAAGAAAGAAAAATGATATATGTTCTTCCTCATTGTGGACCCTAGCACAAATCCTTCTATGTGAGTATGTGTCCTATGTAATTGTAGGAACCAAAGAACGTGGAAAGGAGCCAGGAAGGTAAAGGGGAAAAGGGAACCTAAGAGAAGACTTGCAGAAGACAGGTGCTACTAAGGGAGAAATGGATAAAATGAGAGTATTTAAATGGGAGAGGAGATGAAGGGTTATAGAAGGAATTTGGTAGTAAAGGTAAGAAGATGCTCAAGAGAAGTGTGAATATAGGAGACTGGTATTATCAAGGGAGAAATGGGGAGAAGACATGAAAGGAGGTGTAGACAGGGAGGGGGAGAAAGGAAAGATAAGTAATGCTTAGCCAATATAAAAGTCCTGAGGGAATTATATTAGTCTAACAATATAATGACAAATTTTGTACAATATCTCTACATGAATCCTGTGCTAGCTAAGAGCTACATAACAAGAAACAGTACCAGACAGGAAAACGTCCTTTGAGTTGATTAGCCAGGGTAAGTCCAAGAGACCCCAAAGTTCATTCATTCAATGCACACAGCCCTGATCGCCTCCCAGAACCTGAAGGTAGACCTATGCTGAAGACAGGACCCTATTTCGGGAAGACCAGATTGGAGCAAATGGACTAGGAACTGGCCTGGAAGCCATCTCCCTGAAAGCTACCTGTCATAGCTTTGGAAAGCACTTGCAAGCTACTAAGGAGGAACAGCAATGTAGGTCCAACAGCAGATTAAAGACCAAATATTGCCGGCGTGGTGGCACATGCCTATATCTAGCACTTGGAAGGCAAAGGCAAAAGCAGATCTTTGTGGATTCAAGGCCAGCCTGGGTCTACAGAATGAGTTCCAGGACACTGGGCTAAGGGAACCCTGCTCTCGAAAAGACCAAAAACAAAAACCCAAAACAAAACAAAAAATGACCAAATATCTATAACAGTGTCCGACACAGAATATGACATTGGTGCAGCAGTGGCCTTTTATCTAGGGGACAATCAATGGCTAACTAATTGGACTTAAAACCCACTCGATGGAAGGAACTCATGTGTGGTACTGAAAACACAGCCAAATACACATGGCTGGAGAGGTCATAGATCTTAGAGAAATTCCCAAGGTTAACACATCCCTAGGCTAATGTAACTTCTTACCAAGTGCAAAATAGTTATCCTTATATTTACAGACAAATATCCCAGACACCACTCAATAAAGAAGCTTCTTTTTTAAATTAATTAATTTTTTTTTTTATCAAAACTTAGACCCATGCCCCCCCATTCGCCCCACCCCACCAGAGCTCATGCATTCTGCCAAACATGCTTTTCATCTCTTTCTCAGTCTTTCTCAATACTCTCCATGTGGAAGTTGACTGTTTTGAGCAGAAAAGAAGCTTCTTTTGCCAGGTGTGGTGGCATATGCCTTTAATCCTAGCACTTGGGAGGCAGAGGCAGGTGGATCTCTGTGAGTTCAAGGCCAGCCTGGTCTACAGAGTGAGTTCCAGAACAGCTGGGGCTACAGGGAGACCCTGTCTCGAAAAGACCAAAAAAAAAAAAAAAAGGCTTCTTTTGCAGCAGATGAAGACTATTACAGAGTCTCACAGATGGTCACACACAGACACTGTGGATTGCCAAAGCCTAAGCAGCACATCTCCAGTGCAACCCAAGGTTCATGCAACATAGAAGAAGGGGCCAGGAGGACACAATTAACCTCTTAACTCTCAATAAGTTCCCTCATGCAACAGAGAGCCAGGAACTCAACCAGTCATAAAAGGCCAAACCGTGGAGTTTAGTAATCCGCCGAGTGTGGTCCATGGACAGATCTATATTCAGCTTCACTCACCCGGAGCTCAGAGAACATTGCAGGAGAGGAGGCAGAAAGATTGTAAGAGCCAGGGAGGTGATGCAAGACCATATGGAAATAGAATCCTACAAGCTCCTAACCTAGGTCTGGGAAGGCAGAGACAGGAGGTTCCCAGGGGCTTGCTGGCCAGCCAGCTTCATGTACTTGGTGAGATCTAGTGAGAGACCCTGTTTCAACAAACAAGGTGGCCAGCACTTAAGGAACAACTGAAGCTGAGCGCTGGTCCCCACATCCATACAAGCACAAAACATCAGGCTTCCATTTTTTTCTTTTTATTTATTTATTTTTTTCTTGGTCTTTTGGAAACAGGTTCTCCCTGTAGCCCCAACTGTCCTGGAATTCGCTCTATAGACCAGGCTGGCCTTGAACTCACAAAGATCCACCTGCCTCTGCCTCCCAAGTGCTAGGATTAAAGGCATGTGCCACCACGCCTGGCTTAGCCTTCCATTTTTTAAAATGTATTTGTATTCTATACGTATGAGTGTTTTTGTTTGCATGTATATAAGTGCACCTGTGTTGTCCATTGTCCACAGAAGCCAGAAGAGGATGTTTGATCCCCTGGAACTAGAGTTACAGATGGTTGTTAGCTGCCATGTGGGTGCTGGGAATCGAACCCGGGTCCTCAGCATGAGCAGTCAGTGCTCTTAACCATTGAGCCATCTCTCCAGACCCCAGGCTTGCTTTTTTTTGTCAACTAAAAATGTAAGTATAAATAAAATTGGTAGAGAAAAGGGGAAAACATGCTTGCTACTTTGAATAAATAAGCATGCTGGGATAAAAGATGCCTGAAATAGAACATCTTGTTCTTGTACTTATTGTCAGTTTTTAACACACTGGGTTAAATCATAGTTTCAAACTATAGGGTTGATATAAACATCCATTCTTGTTTCACACATGAAAAAATTTGAAGCAGATTAATTTTGTTTAATGGTATTAGTATAAAATTTTAATATTTGTCAAAATACAAGTGTTAATACTATTCTGAGGGGCTGGGGATGTAGCTCCATTGGTACAGTGTACACCTGGCATTTAGGAGCCCTGGCTTAGCTCCAGCACTGTATAAATGGCATGATGGCCCACACCTGCAATCTTAGCACTGCAGGTGAAGGCAGGAGGATCAGAAGTTCAACGAAATCCTCAACTGCATAGGGAGTTTGAGGCCAGCCTGCGCCGCACGAGACCCAGTCCCCCCCCCAAAAAAAAACCTATGAAACCAAATGGAACAGTGGGTTCCAAGATCAAAAATAGAAGCAGAAAGACCAAAATAATATAACTATACAAATAGGCATTTAATTTTGATTAAAGATTTAGCTCTTTTGTTTGTTTTGAGACAGGGGTCTCCTTTTAGCCCCAGCTGGCCTAGAACTTGCTTTAGAGATCAGGCTGGCCTCGACCTCACAGAGATCCACCTGCCTCTGCTTTCTCAGTACTGGAATTAAAGGTGTGCACAAACACACCCATCAATGATTTAGCTCTTTTTTTTTTTTTTTAATCTTTTTTAAATTTTTTTCCTTTTTTGTTATTTACTTGTTTTTACATTTTGAGACAGGCTCTCCCTATAGCCCTAGCTGACCTGGAACTCACTCTGTAGACCAAGCTAGCCTTGAACTCAGAGATCTGCCTGCCTCTGCCTCCCAAGTGCTGGGATTAAAGGCATGTGCCACCATGCCTGGTTTAAAGATGGTTCTTAGCTGCCTTGTGGGTGCTGGGAATCAAACCCGGTTCCTTTGCAAGAGCAGTCGGTACTCTTAACCACTGAGCCATCTCTCCAGCCCCAAAGATTTAGCTCTTAATAATGAGACTTAAACCACTTTTCAATCTCTCCACAATTCCAGGGGAAAAACTCAGGTCCTCCTGAGATAAAAGGAATCAGACAATTACAGTGACTTGTGTTTCTAGTCTGTCTTTGTGTGAGTGTGTGTATTGAATGTGTATATGAATGTGTCAGTGCACATTTTGTGTGTGTGACTGCTACATTTTGTGTGGGAGTCTACGTATTGTGAGTGTGTCTGTGTGAGTATGTGAATGTGTCTGTGTCTTGGGGTGGGTGTATTTTATTTTATTTTTT
>VZQC01001212.1:821988-868256 GCA_009823505.1 Rhizomys pruinosus
TAAAAAAAAAAAAAAAAGGACATGAAAGTAATTGGTTTATTACACAGTTGTTTATAACATACACACACACACACACACACATCTTTGCTTTTAGGGAAGAATTTAAGTGGTCAGATTGTAAATACCACCCCCCCCCAAGTATTTTCATGATTAGTGTTATGGGATTGCAATGGACAGACCATTTACTGGACCATGTGGGGTTTAAATAAAGTTTAATTCAATTATGATACGGAGCCTGACACTCGGCTGGGGAGGAGTGTGGCACTGAGGAGTAGATTACACAGTTTTTTTATAAGTACAACAGTCTATCAGAGTTTAACATGATAGTTAAAGTCACCAATCAAGGGGAAGTAAGTGAAGCTAGCAAGCCAATTACAGAAGTGAGAGTCAGCAGTTAGAGCAGTTGGAGCAAGTTTTCAGGAACACTTAGGTACTTCCTAGATTGACTCATGGAAAATGAAACTTAATGAAACACATAAAAAAGGTGTCCAAGAGCAATGTCCCAGAGTTCTTATAATCCTTTATCTCAGGAACTGAGCAACTAGAAACAGAGACATCTGCTCACAGAATAGATAACATTCACGGCGTGAAGGCACTCAACCAATTCCACTTGCTTTTCTGTTTAGAGGGAAGAAGGGAGCAGAGGCCAGGAATGTGGGGTACTTGGCAGAGTCTACAGTGGGAACTTGCTTGTATCTAAATAGGCAAATTCTGGGGCTGGAGAGATTGCCTAGCAGTTAAGAGCACCAACTGCTCTTGCAGAGGACCCAGGTTCGATCCCAAGCATCCACATGGCGGCTGAGAACTGTCTGTAACACCAATTCCAGGAGAACTCCAGTTCCAGGGGAATCCGACACCCTCTTCTGACCTCCACGGCATTGCACAACAAGGGTTCACAAACCTACATGCAGACAGTACATTCATACACATAAAAAAATAAATAAAATTTAAAAAAATTTAAAAAATAAATAAAAATAAATAGGCAAACTTCTCTGGCTATCAAAATGGGGAGGATGCTTTTAGCATGGAATAATTATCCTTAAAAAAAGTTTCCTGGGCTGGAGAGATGGCCTAGCGGTTGAGAGCATCGACTGCTCTTGCAGAGGATCCCGGTTCGATCCCCAGCACCCACATGGCAGCTGAGAACCGTCTGTAACTCCGATTCCAGGAGAACTCCAGTTCCAGGGGAATCCGAGACCCTCTTCTGACCTCTGCGGCATTGCACGACATGGGTGCACAGACCTGCATGCAGACAGTACATTCATACACATACAAAAATAAATAAAACTTAAAAAAAAGTTTCCTTACAAGTAGTTTTTAGTATACTGTTTGTTAACATTAGCAATTGGGTGAGGAAGGACTTGGTAGCACAAAGGTTTTCAATAGAACCTCTGCTTATAGAGTCTCAGCTACGTCTTTCTGATGCCGTCCTTCTGGATACTGTGAGGGCTCCATTGTACCAGTCTGGAACAGCATATTTTGCTACAATGTCTTAGATAAGTGCTGAAAGATGAAATAAAACACAGTGAGATAAACCACCAAGGAAAAAGTGACTGTGGCTGGAGATGTGTCTATATAGAGCAATCGCCTAGCATGTGTGAAGCCAGGGCTCATTCCCTAGCATCAAAACAAGGAGTGGACTGCACAGAGAAGGTTCTGGAAACAATAAGTGATCTATTCTGTTCATACTGATATTCTCCATATGAAATACATAGGTATAAATATAGTAAAATATGTATAAGAGCTATATAAGAAAACTATAAACCTGCTAAAAGAAACCAAATGAATGCATGGAAAGATCTTCTGTATTTGTGGACAGAAGTCTCAGTATCGTGAGAATGTTGGTTCTTCTGAACTTGATCTATAGAATCAAGAAGATATGTTGCTGGCTGGAGAGGGCTTGCTTGGCAAAGTGCTTGCTATGCAAAGCGTGAAGACCTGAGTTCAACCCCCAGCACCCATGTAAAGGCCAGGCAGGCATTCTCCATGGACACACACACACACACACACACACACACACACACACACCAGGTATGGTGATGCAAATCTGTAATCCAGCTCTGGGAGGGTGGAGACAGGTATAATTCCAGGATTTGCTAGCCAGTTACCCTGGACTAATCTATAAGCTCCAAGTGCCAAGAAGAGATCCTGTGCTGCTCACACAAGGTGACGCACCCTTCCTTCCCTGCGGTCTCTGCCACTCAGCAGTTCTTTCCTTAATAAATCTCCATTTACTTACAATTTTTATATTAAAAGAGGATTTATTAGATCGGCTTACGTGATATAGTCTGGGCAGTCAACGACAGTTGTCTTCACACCGGAGAGGCAGAGATCCTGGTGGCTGCCTGCCTCACACTTCCTCAGCAGTCCTAGTCTGGTGCTGATGGTCTGGAGGATTCCTAGAGAGCCCTGGCCATTTTAGTCTGTGTCAGAAGCTGGAAGAAACTGGCTTCTCATAATCTGGGAAGGAATGCTGGAGCAGTGGCAGTGAGAGGGTAGGTGAGCCTGTCAGCTAGAGCAAAGGCAAGTAGGCAAAGCAAGCTTCTTCCTTGGGCCTCCTTTTATCTGGTCTGCCACCAGGAAGCACCGCACACATTGAGGGTGGGCCTTCCCGCTTCAAATAACCTGATCAAGTCAGTCCCTGACAGGTGTGCCCAGCAGCCATTTAGAGGGTTCTAGACTCAGTCAAATTGACAGCCCAGATTAACCACCCTGTCACGGTTGCAGTTTCCTTTTCATTTGAAGAAAATTCCATTGTGTACACGTAGCCATGTGTTCCTGTTCGTTATCCATTTATCTGTTGATGTCCATTTAGGCTGCTTCCATTTCCTAGCTACTAAAGAATAAGTATGGGGCTGGAGAGATGGCTCAGTGGTGCTGAGTGCTGACTGCTCTTGAAGAGGACCTGGGTTCAAATCCCAGCACTCACATGGTGGCTAAGAACCATCTTAGGCTGGGCATGGTGGCACACACTTTTTTTTATTTGGCTCACACCTTTAATCAAGCACGTGGGAGGCAAAGGCAGGCAGATCTCTGTGAGTTCAAGGCCAGCCTGGTCTTCATAGCAAGCTCCAGGCCAGCTGGGGCTAAGAGGAGACCCTGTCTCGAAAAAAGACCAAAAAATAAAAAGAAATAAAAAAAAAAAAAAGAGTACTAAGTGTGCTCTGCAGTGTGCGGGCGTGTCTTGACTTAAAGCCCACTCAGGAGTGGTGTAGCTAGGTCATAAGGTAGTATATACTCAGGAGTGGTGTAGCTAGGTCATAAGGTAGTTCTGTTTTAAGTTTCCCTTTTAGATGTATTTGTTTGTTTGTTTGTTTTTACTTTATGTGTATGAGTATTTTGCCTGCGTGTGCATAAGTATACCCATGTCATGTAGTGCCTGTAGAGGCCAGAAGAGGGTGTCAGATCCCCTGGACCTGGAGTTACTTAAAATTTTAAAACAACCACCTGCATGTGGTTGCACACGCCTTTAATTCCAGCAGTCAGGAGGCAGACATAGACGTATCTCTGTGAGACTGAAGCCAGTCTGGTATACATAGAGAGTTCCAGGCCAACTGGAACCTATTTCAAAAACCAAACAGAAATTTAAAAAAACAACAAAACAAAGAGCAGATGGGTCTTGAGGACGGACACTTGATATTATCCTATGGACTCTGCACGCATACAAAACTCTGGCAAACTATTTTATAGCTATTGACAAACATCTTAAAGTTTCTATAGTGATAGTAAGACTCAGAATAGCCACCTCAAAACTGAAGGGTTACAATAAAATCTGAATATTGACCTCACTTAAGTACATACTTTAAAGCTATAGTAATCAAAAATAAATAAATAATAAATAAATAAAGCATTAGTAATCCAAACAGTGTGACATCAGCTGAAAAGAAAAAAGACAGATTCATGAATGGAACAGATTAAGGCAATCCAAAAGGGAGAAGTCATCTTTAATTTTTAAAAATTTATTATCTTTATTTTATGTGCATGTGTGTGCTGCCTGCATGTGTGAAAGGCCATATTGTGGAGTACCCACAGAGGTCAGAAGGCAACAGATTCCCTGGAATCTGAGTTATGGGTGGTTGTTAACCTCCAGGTGGGTTCTGAGAACCGAACTTGGGTCCTCTGCGAGAGCAGTCACTGCTTTTAACTGCTGAGCCAGCTCTTCAGCGCCCCGGAAGTGATCTTTTCAACAAATAGTGATACATCAACTGACACCCAACTGCCAAAAATATAGCTAAACACAGACTTTGCATCTTTCATGAAATTAACTCAGTTCACGGTCCTGTGTGAGAAACAAAAAGCTATAAGACTGCTAGAAAATAACATAAAATAACATGAGAAAAATCCACATGGCCCAGGGCTTGCCGATGAGTTTCTAGGTCTGACAATGGTGATTTGTGAAAGAAATATTAGCAGCTGACTTTTTTTTTAATTCTTTTTTTTTTTTTTTTTGGTCTTTTTGAGACAGGGTCTCCCTGTATCCCCAGCTGTCCTGGAACTCGCTCTGTAGACCAGGCTGGCCTTGAACTCACAAGGATCGCCTGCCTATGCCTCCCAAGTGCTAGGATTAAATTAAAATTTTATTTATTTTTGTATGTGTATGAATGTACTGTCTGCATGTAGGTTTGTGCACCCATGTCGTGCAATGCCGCAGAGGTCAGAAGAGGGTGACGGATTCCCCTGGAACTGGAGTTAAAGACGGTTCTCAGCCGCCATGTGGGTGCTGGGGATCAAATCCGGGTCTTCTGCAAGAGAAGTTGGCACTCTTAACCGCTAGGCCATCTCTCCAGCCCCAAGAAATATTAGCAGCTGACTTTTAAAAAGTTCTGTGAAAGATGCTCTGAGGAGTCACATACTACCAGAAAGAATTTATCAATGACTATTCAAAATATTCCAGGAAGACCTCAAAGATGACTAAGAAAATGGCTAAATTTCACAACTGGACCAAGAAACCTTAGCTGACAGCTCATTGAAGAAGATACAGGACTACAGGGTTGGTAGTGCAGCTCAATCAATAGAGTGCACAAAGCTCTGGTTCAATCCCCAGTGCCCCATAAACTGGAAGTGGTGGTGCATGCATGTAATCCCAACAGGAAAGGTAGATGCTCCAGATCAGCCTCAGCTCCACAGCAAATTCAAGGCCAGCCTGGGCTACACCAGACCTTGTCGAAAAACAAAACAAATCAAAGCCCCCAAACAAAATACATAGTCAATAACATGAACAGTTACTCCTACCACAGGCTGTTGGGAAATGCAGTAAACAATGAGATGTCACAGCAGGATGCCCAGGACGCCATGTGCTGGTGACGACAGAGTGGTAGGACTTCTCCCTCATTTGATGGCACTGCCATTTTGGAAATCACTTTGGCAGTTTCTTAGAAAGCTCAACACCTTGCTCTCCAGCAATCATACTCAGTGCTATTTACCCAAATGAGCTGAGCTTTTTCATCCCCAGGACAACCCTCGTCGGTTTATGGTACTTTGATTTTATTGCCTAAACTTGGAGTGACCAGATAGATGAACAGATAAAAACTGGAACATCCAGCAAACAGAACAGTGATTAGGACGCAAAGGCATGAGCTATTGAGCCACAAAAGCACGTGGAGGGAACTTAAACACCTATGATGGTGCTGGGAAGGTTCTTTGATTCCAGACGCATGGCATTTTGAGGAAGGCAAAATGGCGAAGATGGGAAAAGGATCAGTGTGTTCCTCCATCTTTGGAGTAGAAGGATAAGTAGGTGGGGCACAGAGAAACGGGGGTGGGGGGGTGGAGCTGAAATTACTCTGTCCGGAACTGTGATGGAGGCTGGGCCTGCAGGGGCTGGGGCAGGCCTGTAGTCTCGGTGACTTAGGACGATTGAAAGGGCCAGACCAGGTTGGGGAATGTAGCTGAGTGGATACGGTGCTTGCCTAGCATGTGCAGGGCTGTACAGTCAATCCCCAGCACTGAGAGAAAGAAGAGGGAAGGATAGAGGGAGGGAGAGAGGGAGGGAGGGAGGGAGGGAGGGGGTGAGGGGAGAACACTAGAAGTGAGCCCTTGGAAGCTGGAGTCTAGGGTAATCATGCTGTCCATGAGGGTAGGTTCGTCATTTGGAACAAGCGTTCCATTCTCTGAGATACTGGCAATGAGGTGGGACTACTGCGCTGGGTAGCTTCAGCTGTCAACCTGCCACGCCTGGTAGAGGGCAACTGAGAATCGCCCCCATTTGAGATTGCCTTGGCCCATGTCTGTGGAACATTTTCTTGATTGTTAAAGTGATGTGGAAGGGCCCAGCCCACTGTGGGTGCTGCCACCCCTGAGCAGGTGGACCTGTGTTGTATAAGAACAGCAGGCTGAGGCTGGAGAGATTGGCCTAACGGTTAAGGCGCCGACCCCTCTACAGGGCCCGGGTTCGATCCCCAGCATCCACATGCGGCCGAGAAAACCGTCCTGAAACTCCACATTCACAGGAGAAACTCCAGTTCAAGGGTATCACACCTCTTCTGCCCTCACTTCCGCGTCATTTGCATGACAGGTGCACAAAACTTGATGAGACAGTACATTAAGTACACATAAATAAATTAAAATTAAATTAAAAAAAAAAAAAAAGGCAGGTGGCACAGACCAAGCTAGAGCAAGCCGTAAGCAGCGGTTCCTCCATGGTGGCTGTTGACTCCAGCCCCAGGTTCCTCCTGCCCTCGAGTCCTCAGTGATGAACTGTGACCAGGACATGTAATACATGAATAACCAATGTAGTATTCGGACAAGGGGTTTATAGAAAACTTGATAGTTGTATGTTCGTTTTGTTTTTTTTTTTTTTTTGAGCAGTTCCTATGTTACTTGTTGGAACTTTGCTATGTAGACCACACTGGCCTCACACTCGGAGACCCACCTGCCTCTGCCTCCTGAGTGCTGGCGTTAGAGTATGCCACCACACCTGACCTACCTCTAATGTCTTTAATGACCCAACAACTTCCCCCCAAATAGTGTTAATAGATAAATAAGTAGCTTTGTCCCAAGCATGCTGAAGTTGAAAGGATTGTTTAGTTACTAGACTATACTTTCTCTTGCCCCCTCGGGCTTAGTGGTTTGTGACATTCAGAGCCTGGGATGAAAGGTGCGGCAGCTATCCCTACTGAATATGCATGCAACGATGAGCAGCCACAGAAGATTCTTTAAAGGTGGTAGAAAATAAGCAACAGAACTTGTAGCAATTCTCTCAATCACATGTAAGGTAGGCTGTGTGTGCCTGCATGCATGTGTGCACGTGCGTGTGAGTGGTTCTAGGATTGACAATACACATCTTTAATGGTGTAAGCCTCGTGTGGTTGTGTTTTGGTGTGTGTGTATGTGTAGGTTTCTAGGATTGACAATACACATCTTTAATGGTGTAGGCTATGTGTGTGTGTGTGTGTGTTAGTGGTTCTAGGATTGACAATACACATTAATGGTGTAGGCTGTGTGTGTGTGTGTGTTAGTGGCTCTAGGATTGACAATACACATCTTTAATGGTGTAGGCTATGTGTGTGCATGTGTGTATGTTTTAGTGGTTCTAGGATTGACACTATGCATCTGTAATGGTGTAGGATGTGTGTATTATTGGTTCTAGGATTGACATGCATCTTTAATGGTGTAGGCTATGTGTGTGTGTGTTAGTGGTGTAGGTTGTGTGTTAGTGGTATAGGCTGTGTGTGTGTGCATGTGTTAGTGTGTAGGCTGTGTGTTAGTGGTGTAGGCTGTGTTAATGGTGTAGGCTGTGTGTGTGTTTGTGGTGTAGGCTGTGTTTGTGGTGTAGGCTGTGTGTGTGTGTGTGTTAGTGGTGTAGGCTGTGTGTATGTGTGTGTGCTTGTTAGTGGTGTAGGCTGTGTGTGCGTGTTAGTGGTATAGGCTGTGTGTGTGCATGTTTATAGTGGTATAGTGTGTATGTGTTTGTGGTGTAGGCTGCTGCCTCCCAAGTGCAACACTCTTGCATTGCCTGCAC
Source organism: Rhizomys pruinosus (assembly GCA_009823505.1). NCBI lineage: Eukaryota > Metazoa > Chordata > Mammalia > Rodentia > Spalacidae > Rhizomys > Rhizomys pruinosus. Next base: position 829,949 of record VZQC01001212.1, read on the forward strand.
ACTCTTGCATTGCCTGCACATTTCCCCTTCCTGTCCTTCGTACTAGTATTGTCATATATTTTAATTTTCAGTGTAATAGGTTTTTAAATTCAATTTCCTTGTGGCCAAGTAAAATATTTGGTATGACTTAAATCTTGTTAATTTTATTGAGACTTGTTTTGTAGGCAGGCAGATGGTCTTTATTGGCAGATACTCAAGTGCCTTTCAAAAGACTGCTGGTTTGGGATGGACGAAAGTGCTACAAGCATCAGTTAAGGGAAATTGCTCGATAGTGTGGTTCATGGCGCATATACACTTATTGATGTCTCAACTCCTTATTCTGCTTACTATTGCAATAGGAGTGTCTTGGGGTTATCTGTTTCTCTTTTTAGTTCTATAACTTTTGTTCCATGTGTTTTGAAGTTTTGTATTTAGACATAATATTAAGTATTACTATGACTTCCTAAAGAATTAACTCACTCCTTTATCATGAAATAACCTTTGTCCCTGTTAATTTTTTTTAAATGTACCTGATATTACTATATCCAATCTGCCTTTCCCTTTTTTTTTTCTTTTCCCCTAGGAATGGGGGCATTGAGACAAGGTTTTATGTGGTCTGGGCTGGCTTCCGACTCACTATGTGGCAGAGGCTGGCTTTGAGCTCCTGATCTTCTTGGCTCTCTCCAATGCTAGGATTACAAATATATGCCATGATTCCTCACCTGTGTGAATGGAGTTAGGATAGGCTAAGTTAATTTAGCCTATTATTGTTTTTAAAAATACTTTTATATGTATGAGTGTATTGCCTGCATGTAAGTGCACCCATGTCATGCAATGCCTGCAGAGGTCAGAAGAGGCATCTGATTCCCCTAGAACTGGATGGCTGTTAGCTGCCACAGTATGTTTGGGAAACTGAACCTGGGTCCTCTGCAAGACCAGCCAGTGCTCTCTCTTAACTGCTGACCCAGCCCAGATTCTATTATTCTTTTTTTCTTTCTTTTTTTTTTTTTTTTTTTTTTGGTCTTTTCGAGACAGGGTCTCCCTGCAGCCCCAGATGTCCTGGAACTCACTCTGTAGTCCAGACTGGCCTTGAACTCACAAAGATCCGCCTGCCTCTGCCTCCCAAGTGCTAGGATTAAAGGCGTGCACCACCATGCCCAGCCAGATTCTATTATTCTTAACAAATGTGTACTTTACAATTACAGTGGACTTTTCTAGGCATTGCAGAATTGGGGCTTACTTTTGATCTAATCCGATGATCTCTATTTTTTTTTTCTTTATCTTTTTGAGACGGGGACTCCCTATAGCTTCAGCTGCCCTGGAACTCACTTTGTAGACTAGGCTGGCCTTGAACTCACAGAGATCTGCCTGCCTCTGCCTCCCGAGTGCTGGGATTAAAGGCATTATTTAACCACCATATACGTGTTTACCCACTGTGCTGGATGTTTTAGTGTCAACTTGACACACCTGGGTTGAGGGAGCCTCAACTGGAGAATTGGCTCCATTGGACTGGCCTGTGGCCACATCTGTGGAGTATTGTCTTGATCATCTAGCAGTGTGGGAGGACCCAGCCCACAATGAGTGGTGCCACCCTGGGCAGGTTGTTGTGTACCGTATAAGAAGGTGAGCTGGGCCTGAGCCAGGGGAGCAAGCCAGTGAACAGCATTCCTCCATGGCCTGTGCTTCAGCTCTGCCTCCAGGTTCCTGCCCTGAGTTTCTGCCTTGGGCTCCCTGAGTGATGAACTGTGACCCAGGAGATGTGAGCTGAATAAACCCTTTCCTTCCCCAAGTTGGTGTCGGTCAGAGTGTTTTGTCACCACAATGGAAAACAAACTAGAACACCCACCATATATTCATCAGTCTTGGATTCAACTAGCTTTGCTTAAAAAAAAAAAAAAACCTCAAATTTAGGGATAGGCTTAGTGGTTAAGAACACTGACTGCTCTTGTAGAGAACCTGGGTTTGATTCCTAGCACCCACACATCTGCTAACCATCCATAATTCTAGTTCCAGGGGATCCAATGCCCTCTTCTTACCTCTGTGGGCACTGCACAACACAGGCGCACTTACCTACATGCATGCAATACACTTGTACACAGAAAATAAAAATATTTTTTAAAAATCAGATTTGCTGGGCATGGTGGCACACACCTTTAATCCCAGCACTTGGGAAGCAGAAGCAGGCAGATCTCTGTGAGTTCAAGGCCAGCCTGATCTACATAGCAAGCTCCAGGCCAGTTGGAACTAAAGGAAAACCCAGTCTAAAAAAAAAAAAAAAAAAAAAAAAAAAAAAAAATCAGACATCTTCAGAAGGTGAAGCTACCCATAATTTCATCAAGCAGAGATCTCGAAAACGGCCTTCAACTCCTGAGCAGGTGTTCCAAACACTCAATGAAAACAGCAGCACTGTTAGAATGGAATTTTTAAACCAGTGGTAACAATGCACTCTGGCGATATTAGCACTCGGGGCCACGAGACCTGAGAATCACAAGCTTGAGGCCAGCCTGAGCTACACAGTGAATTTGAAGCCAGCATGGGCTTTGTAGCAAGACCCTGTCTCGACAGATTTTTTTAAATGTTTATTATAAATACTATTGATGATATTTTATGGTCCTATGATCCTGTTATGATTTGTATCCTAACTGCTCCCCTGAAAAAGAAACTCTCATTTGTCTTTAGTGACATGATTGGATCATGAGCACTCTGACCTCATGAATGGATTAAGCCACTTGTGGCTTCACAGCTCAATTTGTGAAAAGAAGCCCTTGCTATGAAAGTGAGCTCTTATGCCCAGCTTCCTGGTCACGAGGGGTAAGCAGCTTTTGCTCACCTTGGGCTCTCTCCCCTACCATGCTCTGCCTTGCTCCAGGCTGAAAGCCATGGAACCCAAAGAAATGTTCCTTTTGTGTATGTCAGGTATTTTGTCAGTAATACACATCGAACAACATTTCTATTACAAGAGGATTCACAGTGATCTTTCTTTTAAAAAATATTTCAGCTTCACAACCACAATAATGATCTTTAGATCGATTGAAAAAGGTAAGATAGTCACGTACCATCCAGACACTGGAAAATTAGTCCTGGGGCTGCAGATGTGGAGCATGAGTCAACAGCTTTAGAATCAGCAGTCAGCTTGGTGAGAACACAGGATCCCACTGTACCTACTGTACCTGAAGAGGTTCACTTGACAGAATTCCTAAATAGGGTAAAATCTGAGAACTAAGACTCTAGCTGGTCCTTGAAGACAGCATAATTGATAACGCCAACCTAACAGCTGATGAGGATTTCTTTGACAGTGACAACAAGCTCATTCCACAATTGTTTTGGAATGTAGACCCCTCCATAGTAAAATTTAGTAGGATTGGATACGAGCCCACAAGTGCTGGTCCATCCTCGAGGTGGGGGGTTGGGGGGTGTTTGCCCCAGGAACTGTAGCAGGTGGGGTGAACTTGGTCCCAGGTGGTAATCTGGGGTCCTGGTTCCGTGTCCATGGACAGGTGTTTATCCGAGGTTCATGCCCAGGTCAAGGTCCCGGTCTGGTTATCTTGTCTTTTGTGCTCTTTCTAGCCTGTTAATCAGCGGTGCACAGAAGGTTTCAGGCATCCGAGGAGCCTCTCCGTAGCTGGCTGAGTGAGTCAGTGGTTGTCTGAGTGGCCTTGGGGCATGTGGCTTCTGGTGGCCTTTAAGCCCAGAGGCAGGCAGATCTCTGTGAGTTCAAGGCCAGTCTAGTCTACAGAGGGAGCTCCAGGCCAGCTGGGACTAAGGGGAGACCAAAAACCAAAATACCAAAAAACAAAACACAAAACAAAACCTTTCTATTCTCTACAGTACTTCAAATCCACACATTTACTTAATTCTAAATAACCTCAAAATCACACATCTTTCAAAGGCTAATTATGCTCCTAACAAAAGTGTGACATAATACAGTTTAGGTCTTTGCACACATCATGGAAAGTGTGGTGGTTTGAATGAGCAACGTCCCCCATAGGCTCACACATTTGAACACTCTGTCCCTGGATGGCGACGTGTCTGTTGAGGTTTAGGAAGAGCATGTCACTGGGGCCGGGCTTTGGGCATTCACAGCTGGGACCCACTTTGCTTGCTCCCTCCGCATGCTCTGTGGGCCTGAAGGTGTGAACTCTGGACTTCCTGCTCCTGCTGCCAAGCTTCCCTCACCTGGGCCTTAAGCAAAAGAACCTCTCGCTTCCCTGAAGTGTCCTTGACCATGGTGTTTTATATCAGCAAAAGAAAAGTAATTAATACATCAAGGAACATGAACATCTAGGCTCAAAAGACTTTAATTTGGAAAAAGTCCCCAATTAATAGGTGAGTTGCTTTTCTCACACATGACGTTTACTCAGGAAAAGCAGTTCCTGAGGGACCAGGACCATCTTCGTCTCTCAGTGAATCAGACAGAGTAAACACAATGTCATAGAAATGAAATTTCTTTTTCCATAAAACCAAGTCTAGGGATGCAACTTGAAAAATGCAGATATTCAGAAGTCATACCAATCTTCAATATAAATACCTTCCAAAGTTCCATTTCAGAGGCAGAATGAGGGATTTGGGGGCAATGATCTTTGAATCAAAGTTTTACCTTCAATTCTTTGCTTCACTACTTCTGACAGTTTGGGCAAATTGGAGGTCATCAGATTTAAAAGAAATGACACCAAAGTTTGACAATAGGATCTGAGATTATATAAGCTCCAAGGACCTGTGAAATTCTCTACAGTTTCTAGCATTCTATAAGAAGTTATCAGATTTAGAATTTAGGCCTTTCTTTAGATAGCATAATTTAACAAAAGCATCATCTGGGTATGAGAGAATTAAGATCATGCTTAAAACCACATACCCTAAACTCAAACCTTATGACATTTTGTTATTCTGGATGACTTAGGGTGTAGGCATGTGTGAGTGTCGGGGGAATGAGGAAATTATGAAAATTTCCCCAAATGATCCTAAATCACTGGTTCATTAGTATACATTCAGGAACCATTTCTTCGATGTTGGATACCACTGGCCACCAAGATGCTTCACTTAAAAATAGGTGGCACAAGCACTTGGGAGGCAGAGGCAGGTGGATATCTGTGAGTTCAAGGCCATCCTGGTCTACAGAGCAAGCTTCAGGCCAGCTGGGACTAAAAGGAGACCCTGTCTCAAAAAAGCTAAAAAAAAAAAAAATTTTCTACAGTTGGCAGGCTGCTTAATGGTAGGAGCACTTTTTTGACAACCTTGATGAACTGAGCTCACCCAGATCCCATGTAGAAAAGCTGGAGACTCAAGTCTGTAACCCTAGCAGGGGGCGGAGACAGAATACTCTGAAGGAAGCTAGAACATATGGAGCAGGGGCAGAAAGAAGAGACCCTGCCTCAAAAGTTGTCCTCTGACCTCTGCACGTGGCCAGGGCGGGCCACACATCAACTTTAGGAAAAGAACCCAACAGGTTTCTAATTCTCATCCTCCACGTCTACAACATGGTGTCTTCCACAGCTTGCAGCTCAGCCACTAATTTCAGCTGATAGAGGTTCTTGGTCAAAGCTGAAAATAGATACATCATACCTTTGGTAATTTCCAGACCTTAAGAACAAGAAGGGGTCAAAGATCCATGACTGGCCGAGCATGGTGGCACATGCCTTTAATCCCAGCACTCTGGAGGCAGAGCCAGGAGGATCTCTCAAGGCCAGCCTGGTCTACATAGTGAGTTCCAAGTTCCAGGACAGCTGGGACTACCGAACCTCATTTCTATCCAATATTACTTCTGTAATTATTCTCCAACAGAAAACATTTTCCTTGAAACATTAATGTTTAAATGCTGAATACCAAAGCAAAACTTAATTTAGGAAAAACTAAAACAGAAATTTGGATAAGTAGAGCCTAGTTTTAAAAAAAGAGGACTAAGGGGCTAGAGAGCTGGCTCAGCAGTTAAGATCACTGGCTGTTCTTGAAGAGGACCCCGGTTCAGATCCCAGCCCCGACATGGCAGCTGACAACTCTCTGTAACTCCAGTTCCAAGGATCTGATACCTTCTTCTGTCCTCTGTGGGCACTTTATGACATGTGTGCACTTACATACATGCAGGCATAACACTTATACATAGAAAATTAAAAAAAAAGAGGATTGAATTCTATGTGTGTGCGTGTGAGGGTGTGCACGTTACAGCATGTGTGTGGAGGTCAGAAGGTAATTACTGTGTATGCATGTGAGAGGGTGTGCACATGCATGTGTGCAGAGGTTAGAAGGTAATTACTGTGTGTGCATGTGAGAGGGTGTGCACATGCGTGTGTGCAGAGGTCAGAAGGTAATTACTGTGTGTGCATGTGAGAGGGTGTGCACATGCGTGTGTGCAGAGGTCAGAAGGTAATTACTGTGTGTGCATGTGAGAGGGTGTGCACATGCGTGTGTGCAGAGGTCAGAAGGTAATTACTGTGTATGCATGTGAGAGGGTGTTGCACATGCATGTGTGCGGAGGTCAGAAGGTAATTACTGTGTGTGCATGTGAGAGGGTGTGCACATGCGTGTGTGCAGAGGTCAGAAGGTAATTACTGTGCGTGCATGTGAGAGGGTGTGCACATGCATGTGTGTGGAGGTCAGAAGGTAATTACTGTGTGAGCATGTGAGAGGGTGTGCACATGTGTTACAGCATGTGTGGAGGTCAGAAAGTGATCTTCAGGAGTCAGTTCTCTCTTCTAACATGTGAGTCCCAAAGACGGAACTCAGGCCTTTAGGCTTGGCAGTGAGTGACCTGATCTGCTGAGCCACCTCGCTGGCCCTGGTTTTAAAATTCTAATTTGGCTCAGTTCAGGTATGAACTCTCAATGGTGTGTCTGTGTGTGGTCAGAGGATACACCTGGGTGTCTGCCCACACCCTCAACCTTATTTGAGAGAATCTGTGTTGTTTTCCCCTGTCCATCTCCCCACACAATGGGATTACAGACCCATGATACCACACCCTTTACACAGGTTATGGAGAACTGAAGTCTTTACACTTGTGCAGCAAGTATTTTAACTCACCAAGCCATCTCCCCAGCTCCAAACTGTTTTAAACTACTTGGAGTAACTTTTTGCTGTTGTTGTTTTTGAGACATGATTGTGGGAAAACTTACTTAGATGGGCTGGATTCTAAGCCGATGGTACCTCCCTGGCCACACTCATGGGGTGGGTTCTAGGCCAATGGTACCTCCCTGGCCACACCCATGGGGTGGAGTGTAGTGACGAAAAGATTTAGCATTGGGCCCTGAGAACTGAGTCATGATGGATATTTAAAGCGGACATGTTGGAATAAACTCTCTGCGTTCGAACCTCAACCTGCCTACACGTGGTTTGCTTTCCTGCGTGGTCTTCCCACATGGGTAGTCCTAGGATTAAGTGGGCCCCGCCACAAATCCCGGTGGCGACCCCACAATGGTCTCCCTGTAGCCTTCCCTGGCCTAGAACTCCCTATGCACACCAGGTTGGCCTTGAACTCACAGAGATCTGCCTGGCTCTGCCTCCCAAGTGCTGGGATCAAAGGTGTGTGCCACATTGCCCGGCTTATTTGGAATGACTTCTAAATATCAGTTTTGAGGGTGTTTTGAAAGAGTTATTATTCTTACCTAATTGTATGAAAATTTAAAGACAATTGTGTTTAGAGGAAACTGGGTTCTAGAACTTTCCCATGTGGCACTGTCATGGCATAGTGCCATACCAACTCCAGCATCGTCTGTGTGAGCAATGACGAAAGTCATAATAACAGATGGGAGATATGTGTCTTTTGAGGCTAAGCTCCCTGGTGGTCCCTGGCAGAGTGCTCGGCCTTAGCTTCCAAGATCACAACGCATTACAAAGATGTTATGCATCTTGAGTGTTGGACTTCGCACACTGTCTTTTGACTCTTTTCCTGAGCTCAGCACAACCTCAGTCCCAGACAAGGGACAGTTAAATGTGTCTGGAAATAAATCAGGCAAACAGAAGCTTCATAAACCTAAACAAAATCATACAGAGATACAGAATCTAAAGGCTCCTTTGTCCTAGAAGCCCCCACAAAGATATTATGAATGAAAAACATTACACTGAGTGATATCATAGGTCAGTTACAAATAATAAAAGTGTTTTTCCAGATTTACTAAGAATAAAGGCTCAGTCCTTTAAGCAAGAAGCCACATCTAATAAAATTAGTAAGATAAAAGTCTTAGTTACAGTTATGCAGGCTTTCTCCTTTAAGAAAAACAGAACTAATTAAGAGGCTTTCCCAGGCTTTTGGCTTGAATTACAGCCTAGAGATAACAAGCAGCCTTGAGAAAATCGAGCCCCAGGAAGGATGAGAAACACTTCTAAACAAAGACAAACTGTTTATGGTTTGTGGTTTTAGGACTGCTGTTTTGTTGCTTATCTCCCCTGCCCAATTGATGTGTAAATTTATCTAACTTGCTGTCCTTGGAAACCCAGGTGTGAGTTCCTTTGGTAATGAGCCTTTTGTTCCTGAGAGAAGAGTGCTAACTCTTATCCCCTTTCCCTGCTTTTGTATAAAAACTTTGACTTGCTCTCAGTACAGTGCAGCAGATTCAAAGGCTGTTTCTGACTGACATCGCCTAATCCGTGCCCTCCTTCCAAGACCCTGGTTCCTGCAAATTGAGTGAGCCCTCCGGCTGGGACGGTCTGCAGCAGCATAGTAACTGGAGAGTGAACAGAGGGACAGAAGCCAAGGACAGAGTCATGGGAGGAAAACAGTCATTTTTCTCAAAGATGAGGAAACTGTAAGAACAGAGCATCAAGTTATACATACATACTGTAAATTATTACTGTGCTGGGGCTCAAGCTCAGGCCTTGTACATACTAGCTAAATGCTGTACTACTGAGTTATACCCCTAATTTTTTATCTTAAAAAATATATATATCTCCAGCCCAAAAATTTCTGTTTAAAAAATTTTACATTTTATTGCACATACTGGAGGGATGGAGCGTCTTGGAGCACGCACAGAGGTCAGAGGGCAACTTGGAGTTAGGCCTCTGGGATCAAACTTAGGTGGGCAGGCTTGGTGGCAAGTACCGTCACCCACTGGGCCACCTTGCTAGTCTGAATGTTCTATCTTAAAAATAAAACTGGATTATTTAATTTAAAATGTCTAACATTTAAGGGAATTTGAAGATAGCTTAGACTATGTAGTAAGTTCCAGGCCTGTATGAGCTACATTATATACAAAGACACTTTCTCAAAAACAAAAGGATGTCAAGCAAAATGTTCTCTACAGTGAAAAAAAAGATATAATATGGTGAATTCTCAAATTTTCTTAGCAAATGTCATTTCTGGATCAAAAACTACTTTCATAAATCCTTTAATCAGGGATTTATTTTTTGTTTCCATTACTACAGTCTGCTATGCCTCACAAACTTCCATCTCGCTACGTTTCCAGCCACTGAGCTCAGGTGCACTGTGACCTGCACTCACCAGCAGTGCCCACATGCATGTTCTCAGCGGTACCTGTACATCTTAGATGCACTCACCAACAGTGCCCACATGCATGTTCTCAATGGTACCTGTACATCCTAGACACACTCACCAGCAGCACTCACGTGCATGTTCTCAGCGGTACCCGCACATCCTAGACACACTCACCAGCAGCACTCACGTGCATGTTCTCAGCAGTACCTGCACATCCTAGACACACTCACCAGCAGTGCCCACGTACATGTTCTCAGCGGTACCTGCACATCCTAGACGCACTCACCAGCAGTGCTCACATGCATGTTCTCAGTGTTACCTGCACATCCTAGATGCACAAGTTGTTTGAGTGCAGACAGCAGCCATTTTCACTACATTTTCAGTGGCTGAAGTGATAGCTTACACTCATTAGAAAGCTATCTGCTTTTGTACTGTCTTCCAGCCAATTTGCTATACTAGGTACCCGCTTAAACTGCAAAAAGAATCACACACAATTGGCTCTGACATTATACAAAATCACAACAAAAGTATTAGTGTAAGAGATTTACTTTCTCTCTCAAAGCAAAAAATATCCCACAATTCAGATTTATATAAGTAGTGCCTTCTTTAAAATAAATTAAAAACAAAATGCTATCCTGCCTATAAAATTATAAATATTTCTAGTCCATTTTACAGACTGTTAAAACATTTACAAATGTATCATTTCCCAGTAAATAAACACTATGGCACTGAACCCAGTAAAAAAAAAAGTCATACATCTACAATTACATCTTTTAACATTGGAAAAATTAAGCCAATTTAAGAAAAAAAGTGAAAGAGAAAATTTACAAAATGGCACCTACTACACTTTAAAGGAGAGCACTGAAATGTCTTCACTCATTTGGTGACTAAGCTAGATCTGGAATGAACATCTCTGGATGATAACAGCAGGAGAATGATTCTCAGTGCTCAGGTCTAATGACAAAGTAGACAGAAATCATTTCCACATTGGGTAAGGAAAGATAGACTTAAACCGCATATCAAGATATAGCCAAAATACTCAAGATTAGAAGATTTTTGGTGGACTGAAATCTTCAGTATAAATGGAAGTTATAATTTTATGGATGTTGCTTATTTTTACCATGTTTAAGAAAGGAAACATGATTTCAAGGTACAATACGGACTGGAAAGGTGAGAAAATATTAAAGCAGCCAAAATATCCACTGAAGCACGAAAGCATGCTTAGAAGAAAGGCGTTTCAATCCTGTGGCTGTGCAGCTGCTCTTCATATGAAATACTTCATCTGTCTTGAAAACACGGCTTCTGAATGGTGCTGATGCCCCTTCTGTGAGGGAAGCTGGACACACTGGTCTCCAAGTCCCCGGCAAAGTTCCTCACTCCAGCCAGCTTACAGTATCTCCAGATCCACATGCCGGACTTCAGGATTTCGTTTCTGGAAGGAAAAAAGAAGTTTACATTATTCACAACAAAACAAAATCTTCTGCTTCTTTTCATTACTTTGGATCACTAGAGCAACTGAAAACAGTTGTTCATACTACTTTTGTTGTACACAATTGGAATCTGCGTAAGAAAAAAAATCAGTAAGTGAACAGACATGCTATAAACAGTACAGTAATAGTCCACCTCTCTTGAGTTCATTCATGTGCTAATACAAAAATGCTTTAAGGATCTAGTATACACTAAGCATCAAAACACGAAAAAAATATGAGAAATATGCTCTTTTTCATGATGAAAAGAAAATAACTGCAAAAACAGAACTAATACATTTATTTGATATACTTTAGTAGTAGTCCATATAGTCTTGGGCCAAACACTGTGCTAACAAGAACTGAAGATATTATTAAAATATTTTACTTCTGGGCATGGTGATGGATGCCTTTAATCCCAGCACTCATGAAGGCAGAGGCAGTCAGATCTCTGTGAGTTCAAGGCCAACCTAGTCTACTTAGGGAGTTCTAGGCCAGCTGGGGCTATAGGGAGACCCTGTTTCAAAAAAAGCAAAAAGTTTTATTTATTATTATTAGTATTATTTATTATGTGTCTGAGTATATTGCCTGCATGTATGTAAGTGTACCCATATCATGCAATGCCCACGGAGGTCACAAGAGGGCACTGGTTCCCCCTGGAACTGGGGTTACAGATGGTTGTTAGCTGCCATGTAGGTGCTGGGAACTGAACCCAGGTCCTCTGCAAAAGAACCCAGTGCTCTTAATTGTTGAGCCATCTCTCCAGCCCCCTAAGACTATTCTTAAATCTGAGGCTGGACTCAGACTAGCCAAGGAGAGAGGAGAAAAATACTCATCTATGTCTTAAAGTATTAAAGCTAACTACTAATTAACTTTACTGAGTACTTAACCATGTCAAACACTATGCTATGGGGCTTATGTATGCATGTGCACTGTAATTTATTTATTTATTTATTTATTTATTTATTTATTTATTTATTTATTTATTTATTTTGGTCTTTTTGAGATAGGGTCTCCCTGTAGCTCCAGCTGTCCTGGAACTCACTATGTAGACCAGGACAGGCTGGCCTTGAACTCATAGAGATCTGCTAGCCTCTCCCTCCCAAGTGCTAGGATTAAAGGCATGTGCCACCAAGCCTGACAAAAAATGGTTATCTCTGAGAAGAAGAATTAAGTAGAATGAATTCAAATGAAAACGCTTATCTTTGTTAGGAGCTTTTCAGCTGACTGTAAAAACTGAGTTATCTGGGAAAAATGGTGCAACACTGAGAAAAAAGCTGCTCCAGTCAAGGGTGATAATTTAAACAATGTAGAAGGTATGACAGGCACCTGGAGTTGTCCTCTTAGCCCCTGGCCCTAAGTACTGTGGCATGCACACATCTATACTCACACACTACACACATACCTGCACACTCATAAAATAAAATAAAAAAATATATATATTAAACTTAGATGCTAACCTTGAGATATTAAAATGAGGGAAAGGCCAATATAGGAAATTTTAATTTTCAAAAAATTAGCTTATTTTCAAAAGTAAGAGTAACTGCATTCATTGATCTCTTTGGTTTGGCACTTTGTGTGTTGTCCTGACTGCCCTGGAACCTGCTATGTAAACCAGTCTGGCCTCATACAGACATCACCTGCCTCTGCCTCCTGAGTGCTGGGATTAAAGGAGTGCCTATGGTGGTTTGAATGAGAGTGTCCCCCATAGGCTTTAAGTATTCAGACATTTTTTTCCCCCATTTTGTCCCCAGTTGGTGCCACTGTTCTGGGAGGTCTTAGAAGGTGTGGCCATGCTGGAGGATTACGTCATTGGGGGCGGGGCTTAGTGAGTTTAACAAGCCTTGCAGTTTCCAGTGTCTCTCTCTTGACTTCCTGTGCTCATTGGAAGATGTGAACCTTGGCTTGCTGCTCCAGCCCCAGCCACCATGCCTCCAGCCACAACAGACTCTAATTACCTGGAACCATTAATCGTAAGCTCAAATAAACTCTTCCTTTTATAAGTTCCCTTGGTCATGGTGGTTTTATCACAGCCAACAGAAAAGTGACTAGTACAGTGCCCCATAAGACTTTTACATTAATCATGCTTTATTCCATTAGCCAAAAATGTTTTTCTATTACTGGGTGGGTTAAACTTAGCTTCTTTTGAAAAACTCAATTCTAAACTTAATGGCTTAATAGATTCTAATTAAACTTCAAAGTTACCTAAAAAAAAAAAATCACAATCTCTGTGGAGGCCAGAAAAGGGCCTCAGATCCCTGGGAACTTGAATTGTTAGGTGCCACGTGGGTGCTGGGAACCAAACCTGGGTCCTCAGCAAGAGCAGCCAGTGCTCTTTACTGCTGAGTTAAATTTCCAGCCCCTATGGCTGATTTTAATTCACATGCTATGGTGGTTTAAATAAGTGTCCTCCATAGATGCCAAGTATTTGAACACTTTGTCTGTCACCAGTTGGTGGTGGCTGTTTTGGGAGGTTTTAGGAGGTGTGGCTATGCTGGGGGTGGGCTTTAAGAGTACCTCACTCAGCCTTGCTGGATGCCCTGTATCTGCTGGCTTCATGGAATCATTCAGCTTTCTGCTCTGCCACCTCTGCCCTCATTTCTTCCCCAGCACTGTGGACTCTAACCTCGTAATCACAAGACAAGTGAACCCTTCCTTCCATAAGGTTCAATGCTCGTAGTATCTCATACCAACGGAAGGTAACTAATACACATCCTTTCCTTATATAAACCCTAAACACGGGGTGAAGTTCACACAGCTTGTCTGACATGCAGAAAGATGAGGGAATGGTGGGGGGGAGAGTGGGAGGGAGGGAACAAGCCACCACTATAAGAATGATATGACGGCCAGGCATGGTGGCGCACGCCTTTAATCCTAGCACTTGGGAGGCAGAGGCAGGCGGATCTTTGTGAGTTCAAGGCCAGCCTGGTCTACAGAGTGAGTTCCAGGACAGCTGGGACTACAGGGAGACCCTGTCTTGAAAAGACCAAAACAAAACAAACAAACAAAAAAGAATGATACTACGCAGTTGAATTCTGGTCCCTCTTCTGAATTATCAAATGTAAGTGGGGTCTTGGCATAATCTCAGACTCACAGTTGATATAATTTTTTTTAATTTTATTTATTTTTGTATGTGTATGAATGTACTGTCTGCATGTAGGTTGGTGCACCCGTGTTGTGCAATGCCTCAGAGGTCAGAAGAGGGCGTCGGATTCCCCTGGAACTGGAGTTAAAGACAGTTCTCAGCCTCCATGTGGGTGCTGGGGATCGAACCCAGGTCCTCTGCAAGAGCAGTCAGTGCTCTTGACCACTAGGCCATCTCTCCAGCCCCACAGTTGATATTTTTGAAAGGCATTTTGTAGCCTAAGTCCCTAACTTCATGAAATAGCTTTTGCAAAGTTCTTTGAAGTCAGGTGTGGTGGCACATGCCTATAATCCTGGCCACTTGAGGCCAAGACAGGAGGACTAAAACTTCAAGGACAGCTTGGGTAACTTAGCAAACCCCTGTTTTAAAATAAAATAAAATAGCTGGGTGTGGTGGTGCATGCCTTTAATCCTAGCACTTGGGAGGCAGAAGCAGGCGGATCTTTGTGAGTTCAAGGCCAGCCTGGTCTACAGAGTGAATTCCAGGACAGCTGGAGCTACAGGGAGACCCTGTCTTGAAAAGACCAAAAAAATAAAAAAATGAAAGTAAATGAAAGAGGGGTTTTGTTTAGTGGCAGAGAGTTTGCTGAGCATTTCTAATGACCTGGGTTCAATTCCTAGTCACAAATGCATACACATGTGTACATACACATGCAATTTATACATAAATTCATTCATGAAGTTTCAGATTTCTTATTGTAAACTAGGCTTTAAGAGGCTACCAGCTGTCAGGTTAGGGTGAAGCACAATAAGGAAATAGGCCAGCTCTCTAAGAAGCTACAGAGATTCATTCATGAAGTTTCAGATTTCTTATTGTAAACTAGGCTTTAAGAGGCTACCAGCAGTCAGGTTAGGGTGAAGCACAATAAGGAAATAGGCCAGCTCTCTAAGAAGCTACAGAAATGCTCAGATCTTTAATTATTTTTTTTTTCATTTTGGAAAACAGCTATTTTACATTAAATTGTTAGTTATATTAACAAATATTTGCTTAAACGAGTATTAATGAGATGGAGAGATGGCTCAGCAGTTAAGAGGGCTGGCTGCTTTTTCATAGGACCTGAGTTCAATTCTCAGAATCTACATAGTGACTAACAACCATTTATAACTCCAGTCCCAGGGGAATTTGATTTCCTCTTCTTTTATTTTTTTTAAACTTATTTATTTATTTTCTTTTGTGTATGAATGTACTGTCTGCATGTAGGTTTGTGCACCCGTGTCGTGCAATGCCGCGGAATTGGAGTTCTCCTGGAATTGGAGTTACAGACGGTTCTCAGTCACCATGTGGGTGCTGGGGATCGAACCTGGGACCTCTGCAAGAGCAGTCGGTGCTCTTAACCGCTAGGCTATCTCTCCAGCCCCTTGATTTCCTCTTCTAACCTCTGTGGGGAACGTCACAGGTACACTTACATACATGCAGCCAGTACACTCATACACATAAAAAATAGTATAAACATAAATAATAGTATTAAATTTCTCAGTTTAACATGTGATTTGTCAAATACAAAGAACTACAACCCCAAATAAATAAAAGTTCTTTGAGTTTCTCAATAATTTTTAGGTGTGTGGATAAACTCACACTGAGGGACATCTGACTTGACTTGATAGGCTTTAACATATATGACAGAATGCATGAAATTTTTTTTTAATTTTTTTTTATTAATTTTATTGATTTCTGTATGTGTATGAATGTACTGTCTGCATGCAAGTCTGTGCACCCGTGTCGTGCAATGCCGCGGATTTCAGAAGAGGGTTTTTGATTCCCCTGGAACTGGAGTTCTCCTGGAATTGGAGTTTCAGACGGTTCTCTGCCGCCATGTGGGTGCTGGGGATCGAACCCGGGTCCTCTGTAAGAGCAGTCGGCGCTCTTAACCGCTAGGCCATCTCTCCAGCCCCGAAATTTTTTTTTTTATAGAGTTCTTTAGACTCTTTTTTAAAAAAAAATATTTATTATTTTTTATGTGTATGAGTGTACTGTCTGCATGTAGGTTGGTGCACCTGTGTCATGCAGAGGTCAGAAGAGGGCATCAGATTTCTCTGGAACTGGAGTTAGACGGTTCTTGGCTGCCATGTGGGTGCTGGGAATCGAACCTGGGTCCTCTGCAAGAGCAGTCGGTGCTCTTAACCACTTAGCCATCTCTCCAGCCCAGAATGCACGAAATCTTATGGGGGGAAATGGGGAGAAGGGGTCCAAATGTAATTAAGATGTATGAAATGCACAAAAAATTAAAAAAAAATTATTGAAAAGAACGACAGGGCTGGAGAGATGGCTAAGTGGTTAAGAGCACTGACTGCTCTTGCAGAGGACGTAGGTTCGATTCCCAGAACCCACATGGCGGCTAAGAACTGTCTTTAACTCCAGTTCCAGGGGAATCCGACGTCCTCTTCTGACCTCCATGGCATTGCACAACACGGGTGCACCAACCTACATGCAGACAGTACACTCATACACATAAAAAAGAAAAGAAAGAAAGCACTCTAACATGGAAATATCTGAGAAATGCTCATCTACAAACTTCAAAGATTATGGAAAAAGGGTACCACAATGTGTGAACTGTGCTATCAAAATTAGCAGAAGCATCTCTTTTTTTCTTTTTAGTTTTTTCCTTTTTTTGGTATTTTTGAGGCAGGGTCTCCCTTTTAATACCAGCTGTCCTGGAACTCACTCTGTAGACCAGGCTGGCCTTGAACTCACAGAAATCCGTCTACCTCTGCCTCCCGGGAAGGCACGGGCTACCATGCCCGGCTAGAATCATCTTTTTTTAAAAAATGCATTTATACACATTTCTTTAGTTATTTTATTTATTTATTTATTTATTTATTTATTTATTTATTACTTTTTATGTGTATGAATGTACTGTCTGCATGTAGGTTGGTGCACCTGTGTTGTGCAATGCTGTGGAGGTCAGAAGAGGGTGTCGGAGTCCCCTGGAACTGGAGTTAAAGACAGTTCTTAGCCGCCATGTGGGTGCTGGGAATCGCTGAGCCATCTCTCCAGCCCCAGCAGAATCATCTTACTTGAAGTACTTCTACTAATGTGATCAAACACCTAGCTTCTGAAAAGGCAAAACAGGGGAGAAAAGAACACGCTTTTCCCCTTTAATTTTTAAGAAAACTAATGGGGTTGAGAAGTCGCTCAGGAGTTGGAAGCACTGGCTGCTCTTGAGGAGGACCCGGGTTCGATTCCCAGCACCCAGATGGTGACTAATAAAAGTCTGTAACTCCAGTTCCAGGGGAATCCAGCCACCTCTTCTGGCTTCTGAGGGCATTTCATGACACATGTGTACCTACACAGACAATACACTCATACACATTAAAAAAAAATAATAATTGGGGCTGGAGAGATGGCTCAGCGGTTAAGAGCACTGACTGCTCTTGCAGATGACCCAGGTTCGATTCCCAGCACCCACATGGCGGCTATGTCTTTAAGCTGCGAGTGGTGGTGCATGCCTTTAATCCTAGCACTTGGGAGGCAGAGGCAGGTGGATCTCTGTGAGTTAAAGGCCAGCCTGGTCTACAGAGTGAGTTCCAGGCCAGCTGGGGCTATAGGGAGACCCTGTCTCAAAAAAAAAAAAAAAAAGAAAATAATAATAATTAAAAAAGAATTAGCATCAATTGAGAGAATGCTATGCCTTCAATCAGCTGCAAATTAGTGGTCATTTACCAGCCTTGTGCAAGCAAACAAAACTCAATGCCGATTAATGGCAACTTTGTAAACACTGAGACATTTCAGAGTCAACCCACTCAATATTTCAGGGCATAATAAGATGTGATTATCTCCAAGTAAATAGAAACATAAAATAATGTCAAGTTCATGTTTAGTATTATATTCTAGTTTTCTAACTTCTGACTAAAGTCTAACAGTAGTAAAAAATACAAAATTTGGAACTGAACAAGAGCTTCAAACCAGTATTTCCCTACTGAGTTACTCAACTTCTTTAATCCAATCATTTTCTTCTCTGTAAATTTCCACATGTTCTGAGGTAAATCAGAGCACATAAGTCTGCATATGATATACTTAGCACAGTGTCTAACAGGATACTGTGAACAGTTCTTATTATCAGCACATTCCTGATGAATGGTTCTTACTTTCAGTTCCTTTTCCAGTCTATCTACTTCGGCTCCTAGAGTGTCAATAATATTTTCTCCATGTTTAAGCATAAAGGCTTCTAGTTGTTCAGGAGTTTTCACCTCTTGAATTTCCTATAAAGAAAACAAAAGCAAGGTAAATAAAAAAAATTACAGTGATACATTCATGCTAAGGTATGACTACTAACTTTATACCTAAGATAAAAACCACAGAGAGGTGGGCACAGTGGCACTCATCTGTAATCCCAGCACTCGGGAGGTTATCAAAAGAATAAAGTTGGGGCTGGAGAGATGGCCTAGTGGTTAAGAGCTCCGACTGCTCTTGCAGAGGACCCGGGTTCTATCCCCAGCACCCACATGGCGGCTGAGAACCATCTTCAACTCCAATTCCAGGGGAATCCGACGCCCTCTTCTGACCTCCATGGCATTACATGACATGGGTGCAGAAACCTACATGCAGACAGTACATTCATACACACATAAAAAAAAAAAAAGAATAAAGTCAGCCTCAACTATAGACTAAGTTTGAAGCTTGCTGGGACTTTATCAGACCCTGTTTCAAAAGAGAATAAAGCACAGAGGGAAAGGGTACAAAATTCATGCTAAGGTGAAAACTATGCTTAACTTTTTTTTTTTCTTTATCTTTTTGAGACAGGGTCTCCCTGTAGCCCAGCTGTCTTGGAACTTGTTATGTAGACCAGGTTGGCCTTGAACTCACAGAGATCCACCTGCCTCTGCCTCCCAAGTGCTGGGACTAAAAGGATGTGCCACCATGCCTGGCTAACTCTTCTATATAATGGCAACTAAAGAAGGATATTTGTGGGCCGAGCATGGTGGTGCATGCCTTTAATCCCAGGATTTGGAAGGCAGAGGCAGGTGGATCTCTGTGAGTTCAAGGGCAGCCTGGTCTACAGAGTGAGCTCCAGGCCAGCTAGGACTAAAGGGAGACCCTGTCTCAAAAATACCAAAAAATAAATAAATAATAAATAAATAAATAAATAAATAAATAAATAAATAATAAAAAGAATACAAATGTTCAACTGGGAAAAGGAAATATAAATTGCAACATGTTCATTAAAGGGAACAACAATATACAACAGGAACAGTAAATTATCCAGAACTATATAAACTATCAAGGAATCTCAGAAATATGCTATTATGAAAACTATATAAAGGTTCATATAATATAAAACTATTTATACATTTACATTACACATATATTTTTTTTGAGACAGAGTACCCCTGTAGCCCCAGGCTAGTATCTAACTCATAGATTCACATGCCTCTGCCTACCAAGTGCTGGGATTAAAGGTGTGCAATACCACACCCAGCACACATTACCCATTTTAAGTATTCAAAATGTTATACATTATGATAAAAAATATGTAATATCAATCTGGGCATGGTGGCTCAGCCTTTAATCCTAGTACTTGGGAGGCAGAGGCAGGTGATCTCTGTGAGTTCAAGGCCAGCCTGATCTACATAGAGTTCCAGGACAGCTGGGGCTGCAGGGAGACCCTGTCTCAACAACAACAACAAAAATGCCATGTCTAAAAATTTTAATGGAAATGACAGGTATCAAATTCAGTATAATAGCTAACTCTAGGGATGAAATAAGGAAAATAAGATTTAGAAAAAAAATGAAGCTTGGACTATTTTTGTAATGACTTTTTTTTTTTTTCTTTTTTTAGTTTTTTTCCATTTTTTTGGTATTTTTGAGACAGGGTCTCCCTGTAGCCCCAGCTGTCCTGGAGTTTGCTCTGTAGACCAGGCTGGCCTTGAACTCACAGAGATCTACCCACCTCTTGCCCGGCCTGTAATGACTTCTTTTAAGATAAGGAAATACAGTGCATGCTGAGCACCCCTAATCTGAAAATCATGTTCTGAAATCTATGACTTTTGAAGCACTGACATGACACTCAAAAAACCCATTTATAGACGGGCCTATAGCTCAGCTGGCAGAGTGCTGGACTACCATGCTAGAAGCCCTGGGCTCAATCTCCAGCACCATATAGACTAGTGAGGTGGCACATGCCATAAATCCAGCACTACTGGAATAGCGGCAGAGCATCAGAAGCTTAAAGTCATCGTTGGGTACACAGTAAGTTTAAGGCCAGCCTGGGCAACATGAGACCTTGACTAGAAACAACCAACCAACTAAACAAACAACAAATAAACAAACAAAGTCAGGATTTTTAAGTTAAGGACACTCAATTTATAGAAACTATGCAACTATTTTAAATAAAAAAAAAACTGAATAGGATCTATTTCAGGTCCCTAAACATTTCCTTTTGAAAATTATTCAACTTATATAGCAAAATGTTAAGTGTTGACAATACCAAGTGGTAATATCTGTCCTGTTAGCTTCTGTAAATTCTCTTTTAAATGACAGCTTTCCCTCCTTTCCCTCCTTTATCTAAGGGATATGGTCCAAGAGCCCATGGCTAAATCACAATGCAGAACTCTATTTAGCTTATATTTTTCTTTTTTCAAAGCCCATTTTTAGCTTACATACTTTTCATATTACATCTGTCAAGCATATCTGTGATAATATTTACTCCATTACACATAGTATGAGATTACCAATAAAATACAACAATTGTAACAATACTGTACTAAAAGCGACATGAACACGCACCGCCCAGCCCCGAAAGGCAATTTAAAGTTTATGTTTATTTCTGGAATTTTCTGCTTTTGAATTTGGGTAATTTAAACCACAGAAAGTCAAGCAGTGAAGGGGGTGGGCATGCTGCTCTATTAATATAAAAGAATAGGCTTTTACGTGACTCTATATGCGTGGCCCTGAAACTCTACAAGTTACTTAATCTAGTGTCTAAATTTGCCTATATGGTAGACTATAAGTGTTATGTCTTACATTGGGGTTACTGAAACATTACATAAAACAGTAACAAGTATTAACAACTTAATATTGAAGTTTTCTCTTTGGCTCTCTCTGACCATAAATAAAAGATTCTCTCTCCAATTTTAGAATTAATAAGTTGATAACCAAAGTGACTTTATGACCATAAGAAAAAGTTTTAAGACTTTAAAAGTAACATTTCAACCATCATCTACAGGAGAAAATGATGAATACAATAAACTTACTTGAAGCATTTGGTCAAAATCTTGTTTTTCCAAATATGATCTTGTAACAACATGTCCATCGAAATCAACTTCTGCCTTAAATCTTACTTTACCTAATCCTAGATCTGTGGCTTTAACATCATGAATTGCTCTGAAATTAATAACAGCACATATAAGTCAATATAAATGCACACATGCATACTCTAATGGCAAACAAGTTCAATGCAGTGATGAACACGGGCTCAGATGGCTTCAGAGTACTCACCATTAAGTGTCAGTGTTCTTATCTAAGGCTGGGCATCTTCTGTGCATAATGCCACAACAAAGCATAAATTTAACAAAATCTGTTTTATGATTATATACATGAGTTATAAAGGTTGGGCATTACGAAATTCACTAACTAAACTTTCTCTAAAATGCTGTCCAGATGATTTCATAAACCTTCACCCCATTTGCCAATTTCCTAGTAACACTGACAAGAGGCATACAGAACACCAAATACACAGGACCAGAAAAGAAACTTCTCAAATCATAAAATAGTCAAAACATTAAATGTACAGAATAGAAAAGACGCTGTGAGACAGAAAGATCAAGTCACATTCAAAGGCAGGCCCATTAGAATAACAACATGCTTTTTCCGGTTTCAAAGGAGACTTTAAAAGCCAGGAATGTGGAGCTGGAGTGATGACCTAGCGGTTAAGAGCACCGACTGCTCTTGCAGAGGACCCAGGTTCGATCCCCAGCACCCACGTGGCGGCTGAGAACCGTCTGTAACTCCAATTCCAGGAGAACTCTAGTTCCAGGGAATCCAACACCCTCTTCTGACCTCCGCGGCATTGCACGACACGGGTGTACAGACCTACATGCAGACAGTACATTCATACACATAGAAAATAAATAAAATTAAAAAAAAAAAAGCCAGGAATGTGTTGACTGATGTTTTATAAGTCCCGAAAGAACATAGATGCCACCTCAGACTACTATATCCAGTAAAACTACCAGCTATAATCAAAGAACAACTTTCCATGATAAAAAGCAGATTTAGGGAACTTATGACCATTAAACTATCTCTACAGAAGATACTGGAAGGAATACATAGGTCTGAAGAGAAGATTAAATACACCCAAGAATGCACAGGGAATAAACAAACATCTCCAGAATAGTTACTCAAAATAGCCCTAAGGAAAAAAGCATCAAAAATAACAAAATGACAGGAATTAATGCACACTGTTCAATAACGACTCAATATCAAAGTCTCAATTCCTCAATAATAAAAAATAGACTGGGGCTGGAGAGATGGTTCAGCAGTTGAGAGCGCTGACTGCTTTTGCAGAGGACCCAGATTTGATTCCCAGCACCCACATGGTGGCTAAGAATGGTCTTTAGTGCCAGGCATGGTGGCACATGCCTTTAATTCTAGAACTTGGGAGGCAGAGGCAGGTGGATCTCTGTGAGTTCAAGGACGGCCTGGTCTACAGAGTGAGTTCCAGGCCAGCTGGAGCTATAGGGAGACCCTATCTCCAAAAAACAAAAAAAACAAAAACAAACAAAAAAACCAGACTAACAGTCTGGACTAAAAACAAGATCTGAGGTTGAAGAGATGGCCCTGTGGTTAAGAGCACTGGCTACTCTTACAGAGGAGCCAGGTTAGGTTCCCAGCACTGACATGGAGGCTAACAACCATCTATAAATCCAGTTCCAGGGGATCCAACACTCTTCTTACCTCTGTTGGCATTGTATAACATGGATGCTTTTTACATACCACAGGCAATACACTTATACACATAAAATAATAAACATAAATCAATAAATAAAAAACAGAATCTGACTAGCTGTGGTGGTGCAAGTCTTTAATCCCAGCACTTGGAATGCAGAGGCAGGTGGATCTCTGTCAGTTCAAAGCTAGATAGGTCTACGTACTGAGTTCTGGGACAGCCAGGGAAACAGTGAGATCCTGTTTAAAAAAAACAACACCGCCCCCCCTGCAAGCCACAAAACAAAACAAAAAAACCCTCCCACTCTATAGGATCCATCTTTTTGTTGTCTCCAAAAAACATACTTCACCATCAACAACAGATACCATCTTAGGGTAAAAGGATAGAAAAAGACATTCTAGGGGAATGGGACTAAGAAGCAAGCAGGTGTAGGAATCATCTCTAAGACAGGCAGGAAAGACTGTGAGGCCAGAGGCAGCAGAGGACCACAACAAAACTGTTCCAGATACAACAGATCAAGCCGGCCAAAATCACAGCATGGAGCAGGGAGGCAGTCAGAAAGCTCAGGAGCTGCTGGCAACTGATGACTGCTGTGGAGGGAGAGGGAGTTCTCCTCAGGGAGGGGGGACGGACATGAGAGGCTACTCATGCACAGTCCTAAACCCAGTCACATACCAAGCACTAAGTGGGCTCAGTTGGTTAAAAAAAAAAAAAAAACAGAGCACATGAAGTCAGGAGGGAAAAGTGGTGGTGGGGGGATAGGAAAGGAATCGTGGGGGAAAGAAAAGGGGTGGGTTAGCTCAAAACATTATATGCATGTATGAAATTCTCAAACAACAGAAAAGGAGGAAAACCACCAAAGAGTCATATGAAAAAAGTTCATTTTCAGATGGCTTCACCACTAAATTTTACCAAACATTAAAAAAAGAAATTACTATAAATTCTTCACAAACCCTCCCAAAAATCAAGAATGGATGACTTCCCACTTACTCTACGAAGTCAGTATTATTAAGGATATTGATATGGCTTCTGTCACATAATGAAGTTTAATATTGATTTTAAGATATTCAATTTCTGAGCTGGAGAGATAGCCTAGCGGTTAAGAGCACCAACTGCTCTTGCAGAGGACCCAGGTTCGATCCCCAGCACCCACATGGCGGCTGAGAACCGTCTGTAACTCCAATTCCAGGAGAACTCCAGTTCCAGGGGAATCCAAGACCCTCTTCTGACCTCCACGGCATTGCATGACACAGGTGCACAAACCTACATGCAGACAGTACATTCATACACATACAGAAATAAATAAAATAAAAAAAAAGATATTCGATTTCTATTTAATATTAAATAATTATTTTACAAACTTAAACATACTAGTTTTAGAATATAAATAAAATAATTGCTTTCATGCTTACTAATTCATATATACAGGACACTTTGAAAACCTCAGAGGTTTCAATTACAGAACTCCATTCAAACTCATGCTGAGGTGTAATTCCTCAGTACGGCAGTGTTGGGAGGTGGGGATTAAGGAGTGGTTTTGGGGTCATGGGGTGGAATCTCAACAATAGATCAGGGCCATCTCCTCAGATTCAATGAATTCCTGCTCTTGCAGGACTTCACTAGTTTCAAGAGCCAGCTGCTATAGCACAGCTACCCCTCTTATTTTAACTTTTCTAAATGTGCCTATGTCTCTTCCTATTTCCACCCTGAGTTGAAGCAGCATGAGACTCCTGCAGGACTGTCAACTTCCCTTCCTTTAGAACTAATTACCTAGTCTCTGGTGTTCTATGATAGCAACAGAAAACAAAGAGAGCAGACTAAACACCTTCCTGTTTTAAATGTTGAAAAAATTATTATACTTAAGTACTAGTCATCACTGTGGCCAAATATCTGAGATAATAACTGAAGGGAGGAAAAAATTTGTTTTAGTTCATGGTTTTGGAGGTTTCAAAATAGGGTTGACTGGAGCCACTGCTTCAGATCTGAAGCCAAGCAGACCATCAAGAGGGGGAGAGCATATGGGAGCTGAGCCTTCGGCTCCATTACAGCCAGGAAGCAGGGACAGGAGACCAAGCCCCAAGTATCCTCCAAAGGCATCTCCTGTAGTGACCTACCTTCTCCAACCAACGCAGTGCCACCTCCTAACAGCCCATTTTAGCTCTGAGTTCAACAGAGTAACCCATGAAGTTAGCACTCTTTATAACTCAATCACTTCTCAACAGCTCCACAACTTAAGGACCAAACCTTCATCACATGACACATGGGGACATGATATTTCTACTTATTTGTTTGTTTGTTTGTTTGTTTATTTATTTATTTATTTATGTGTATGAATGTACTGTCTGCATGTAGGTCTGTGCACCCGTGTCGTGCAATGCCGTGGAGGTCAGAAGAGGGTCTCAGATTCCCCTGGAACTGGAGTTCTCCTGGAATTGGAATTTCAGACAGTTCTCAGCTGCCATGTGGGTGCTGGGGATCGAACCTGGGCACTCTTAACTGCTAGGCCATCTCTCCAGCCCCATGATATTTCATATCTAAATAGGTTAGTGGAGACTAAAATTTGTTGTTGCTAGCATGGTGTTAAGAGACTGAACCCTAGGTCTCATGCATGCTAGCAAGTACTCTACCAATAAGCGTAGCCCCAGGATCAAAATTAAGACTTTACTTGTGCTTTCACCTCATTATGAAGCCACACTGCCAACACTTTAAGTAGCCTACTTTAAGTAGCCAACACTACTTAAAGTCACCATCAGAGCCCTGTATCTCTTCTGCTGATTATCTCATGAGTCTTCAATTCTTTAGTTTTACACAATTTAAAAGAAAGGGGAAGGCTGTAGAGCTCATCAGTATAGCACTTGCCTAGTCAGTCCTGGGTTCAACAGTCAGCACCACCACCAACAATGATAAAAAGTGTGTGTGTGTGTGTGTGTGTGTGTATAGGGGTGTTGGACTTGGGTTCAATTCCCAGCACTCACATGGTGGCTAAAAACCATCCATAATTCCAGTTCCAGGGGCTACAACACCCTCTTCTGACCTCCATGGGCATTTCATGTCACAGATGCACATACACACAGCACACATGTAGGCAGTACACTCATAAACATAAAATAAAAATAATATTAAAAAGCAAAAACCAGAAACAACTCAGGTGTGATGGTACACACTTTTAATCCCAGTACTCAGGAGGCAGAGGCAGGTGGATCTCTGTGAGTTCAAGGCCAGCCCAGTCTACATACTGAGGTCCAGGCCAGGTGGGGCTGCAGGGAAACCTAGTCTCAAAAAGTCCAAAACAAGCTGGGCGTGGTGGCACACACCTTAATCCTAGCATGTGGGAGGCAGAGGCAGAGGCAGAGGCAGGTAGATCTCTGTGAGTTCAAGGCCAGCCTGGTCTACATAGGGAACTCCAGGCCAGCTGGGACTAAAGGGAGACCCTGTTTCAAATAGACCAAAAAAAAAAAAAGTCCAAAACAAAATAAAACAACCCCAAAGCCCCCAAAACAACAACAACAATTCAAAACAAAAACAAAAAATAGCAAGGCTGACCGTACTGATGGGTCATTTTCCAGGAGTTCAGTAAGCCGCTGTACTTCTTCTGGTTGTATGGATCGTCCCAAGAGTGCTTCTGTGTTAGTGTAGATGAGAAACGTCGAGACCACACCTAGTAGGGTGCCCACACCCAAGGAACCTAGGCTGTCATACAATGGATTACCTAAATGAACACACAAGAAATCAAGGAATTAACATTTTCTACATTTTCAAGGAGGTTTAGAGAGCAAACCACCAGGCTAATAAACCAAGATACTTGAAGTTAACTCCTAATTCTTTGGTTATTTCCTTTAATGACTAATAGCTTTACTACACCTCAAAATGGGGACAAATTTAAGTTTCTTCATATTTACACAAGAATGTTACATGAATTATTTAACAGCTGTTTTTCTCTCTTGTTTGTTTTTTGGTCTTTTTGAGACAAGGTCTCCCTGTAGCCCCAGCTAGCCTGGAACTCATTATGTAGACCACACTAGCTTTGAATTCACAGAGATCCACCTGCCTCTGGCTCCTAAGTGCTGGGTTTAAGGCCTGTACTACCACACCTGGGTCAAGAGCTGTTTCTTACACTTGATCATTACCTAGGCAAGAGTTCAAAGCATTTTCTGATCGATCGCAAATACAAAATGTACACTAACGTAATGGAAAGTTGTCCTAGTTTGCTTTCCATTGCTGTGACAAAACACTAATCAAGACCACCCGAGGAGGAAAGGGTTAATTTGGCTTACATCTCTCAGGTCACAGTTCTTCACTGAGGGAGCCCCAGGCAGGAACTCAGGGCAGGAACCTGGAGGCAGGAGCTGAAGCACAAGCCATGGAGGAATGCTGCTGAGTGGGTTACTCCCCTGCCCCATGCTCAGCCTGCTTTCTTACACAATACAGAACAACCTGCCCAGGGGTGGCACCACCCTCACTGGGCTGGGTTCTACCATAGCACTCAATAAACAAGATGTTGTCCCACAGACATGGTCACAGGCCAATCCAATGGGGGCAGCTTCCTAATTGTGGCTCCTTCAACCCAGGTGTGTTGACAACTGAAGTTATCCAGCACAAAAGTCAATTTCTTTTAAGCACATCAACATTTTTGCAATCAAAAAGTTGTTACATTTAACTCTTTTTGTTTGTTTCTTTGGAGACAGGGTCTCCTAGCATGGCCTTAAATTCATTTGTCTCAGACTCACAAGTGTTGAGATTATGGGCATGAGAAATCACAAGCAGCTTATTTAAACTTTTGAAACATTAAAAAAATTAGCCAGGTGTGGTGGTATTTTGCCTTTAATTGCAGCAACCTAGAGACAGAGGCAAGTAGATTTCTGTGAATTTGACACCAGCCTGGTCTACATAGAGAGCACCAGGCTAGCTAGAGCTACATACTGAGTCTCTGCCTCAATAAAAAAAAAATTAAGACTTATTTACTGTGCTTGGGTGTGCCAGTCTACACACCATGATATACATGTGTGAATGCCGGTCTACACACCACGACACACACGTGTGAATGCCAGTATACACACCATGACACACATGTGGAGGCCAGACACAACTTTTGGGAATTGGTTTTCTTTCTACTATGTGGATCCTGGAGACTGAACTCAAGTCATTGAGCTCAGCTTACCCACTGAGCCATCTCACCAGCCTTTATTTAATGTTAAAAATTGATAAAATATTTATTTTACTAAAAATCTTAATTATGCACTAGTTTTATTAACATAGTCAAAATGAAATACAAACTTATTTATCTCTATAAATTGATCCATTTGTAAAGCATAATCCATCACAAGATTTATTTTTTCTTTCTACAATATTTATGGCTATAGAATTCAAAATTAAATATTGCTCTATAGAATACAAAGCCAATGGGGCTGGACAGATGGCTCAGAGGTTAAGAGCACTGGCTGCTTTAGCAGAGGACCCAGGTTCAATTCTCAATAACCACATGGTGGCTCACAACCATCTGTGCCTCCAGTTCCAGGAGAGCCAATGGCCTCTTCTGACCTCCATGGGCATTGTATAACATGGGTACACTTATACACATGCAGGCAATATACCCATACACATAAAATAAATGAGTAAATAAATAAATAAATAAATAAATAGCTGGACAGATGGCTCAGTGAGAAAGAGTATTGGCTGCACTTATAGTAGGAACTGGGTTCAATTCCCAGCACCCACATGGCAGCTAACAACTGTCCTAAACTCCAGCTCCAGGGGAATCTGATGCCCTCTTTTGACTTCTGCAGGCATTACATGACATGGATGTACTTACATACATGCAAGCAAAACACTCATACACATAAAATAAAAATAGTAAATTAAGTATTTAAAATAAATAAGAAACTGGAGGCTGGAGAGATGGCTCAGTGGTTAAAAGTACTGGCTGCTCTTGCAGAGGACCCAAGTTTGATTCCCAGCACCCACATGGCACCTAAAAACTGTCCATTAAAAAAAAAAAACTGTCCGTAACCCCAGTTCCAGGGGATCCAATGCCTTCTTCTAACCTCTGAGAGCACTGTATGACACAGGTACACCTACCCACATGCAGGCAATACATTCATACACACAAAGTAACAATAAAAAGAAATAAAAATAACTAAGAGCATTAAAAAAAGAAATACAAAGCCAAAGAACTGTTCATTAATAATTTCTGTTCAAAATAGGGTAAAGACCAATCAGAGCATCTGTCAATACTTTCAGAATATTTCAAGGCACAGTTAACACAAGAGAATGCTTCTCTAGTCTTTACATGTCCATTCAAAAAAGGGGCTGGAGAGATGGCCTAGCGGTTAAGAGTGCCAACTGCTCTTGCGGAGGATCTGGGTTTGATCCCCAGCACCCACATGGCGGCTGAGAACCGTCTGTAACTCCAATTCCAGGAGAACTCCAGTTCCAGGGGAATCTGACGCCCTCTTTTGAACTCTGCAGCACTGCATGACATGGGTGCACAAAGCTGCATGCAGAAGATACATTCATACACATAAATAAATAAAAATTAAAAAAAATTTAAAATGAGGAAGAATGATTTGTATTTCAGACCAGTTGAAGAAACACTGTAGAACTATATCAATTTATTTATCATTCATTCATTCATTCATTCATTCATTCATTCATTTATCTTTTTGAAACAGGGTCTCCCTATATCCCTAGCTGGCCTGGAACTTGCTATGTAGACCAGGCTGTCCTTGAACTCACAGAGCTCCGCCTGCCTCTGCCTCCCAAGTGCTAGGATTAAAGGCTGAGCCACCACACCTGGCCCAGAAATTTTTTAAATTTACTTTTACTATATGTGTAATGAGTGTTATGCCAGATATATGTAAGTGCACCTGTGTCATGCAATGCCCAAGGCAGTCAGAAGAGGGAGCCATATCCCCTGGACATGGAGTTAAGATGTGTTAGTTGCCATGTGGGTGCTAGGAATTGAACCCTGGTCTTCTGCAAGAGCAGTACATGCTCTTAACCCCTGAGCCATCGCTCCCAGTCCGCAGAAATTTTTTTTAAGTTTTTTTTTTGGTCTTTTCAAGACATGGGTCTCCTTGTAGCCCAAGCTTGTCCTGGAATTCGCTCTGTAGACCAGGCTGGCCTTGAACTCACAAAGATCTGCCTGCCTCTGCCTCCCAAGTGCTAGGATTAAAGGCGTGCACCACCATGCCCAGCCCAGAAATTATTTTAAATGAGAAAACCAGGAAGAAGTTCCATTTCCAGAGAATCCAATCTCACAATCTGAGTAAACATTCAAACTAAATACTTCTTATTTTAGAAAATAAAATAAGCTGTTTTCTTATTTACATGCATTGTATTGGCCCTCAAAACACACAACTACCTACCAAAATGAGGAGAAACCAAAAGTGAATTAAGAACTAATAAGGGAACAGAGGTCATTATTGACACTAAGAGCAGAAAGAGAGAAGTGAATCACAGCTGCACTCTGTAAAGTGCCCTCTTATATTACCCAAGACTTATGAAGTTATGAGGTAAATCTTCCTCACGCTGTCACAGATGGAGAACTTAAAGCTCAGAGTAACTGTAGAATTAATCTGAACACGTTTACTGACCAAATATCTTTTTATAAATTAATTTTTAATTTTTTTAAATTTTATTTATTTCTGTATGTGTATGAATGTACTGTCTGCATGCAGGTTTGTGCACCCGTGTCGTGCAATGCCACGGAGGTCAGAAGAGGGTCTCGGATTCCCCTGGAACTAGAGTTCTCCTGGAATTTGAGTTACAAATGGTTCTTAGCCACCATGTGGGTGCTGGGGATCGAACCCGGGTCCTCTGTAAGAGCAGTCGGCGCTCTTAACCGCTAGGCCATCTCTCCAGCCCCTTATATAATTAATTTTTAAAGTTAGACTACAAAGTACCAGGTTCCATTATGGCATTTTCTTTTCTTTTCTTTTCTTTTTTTTTTTTTGTCTTTTTGAGACAGGGTCTCCCTGCTCCCCCAGCTGTCCTGAAACCCACTCTGTAGACCAGGCTGGCCTTGAACTCACAGAGATCCACCTGCCTCTGCCTCCCAAGTACTAGGATTAAAGACATGCGCCACCACGCCCAGCTGGAGTTTTCATACACATTATACGCTTTCCTTATTCACTCCCCTAACCCACTTGCTGCCCCCTTCCTCCTGCCAAATAGTCTTCTCTTTTGCTTTCATGTCACAGGCATTCCATTACCTGCTGTTTCCTGTTCTCTTTCTTCCATAGTCCCTCCTCTGTCACACATGCATATGAGAGGAAATATGCAGTATCAGTGTCTGGCTTATTTCGCTAAACATAATGAGAGCCAGTTACACTGATTTTCCTCCAAATATAAAATAATTAGTATAGTATACTTAATAATCCACTGGTTTAAAATGAATGATATGACAAACTATCTGTGTATTAAGGAATTAAATAGTACAAATAAATCACCTGTAATTTAAGAAATGCTTACCTGTTACAGAAGTAAGGCCCATGCAACTGGCTGCTATTATCACTCCTAGGACGGCTGCAGTGTCCTCCAGTAGTATAACATTTGAACTAGGATCATGACTTTCCATGACTTAATCATTGAGGGAAAAGACAAGAAAATTTCTGAATCTTAATTTGACACTATTAGAAGACATTTCAATAAGCACCCATTTAAAATCAAGCTATAAATTAAGACAAAAATGTATGAAAGATTAGTTTTACAAACCTTATTTCTTGTATTAGATGCCAATAACTGTTATATAAAGTCAAATTACTTTTCTGTTATATAGGTATTTGCAAAAACAAAGAAGCTCACTTAAGTGTCAACAGAAAGTATCCCTATGCTCAAATCACACTGCTTTTCTCTTTAAAAAATTATTACTTTTTATTTTATGTGTATGAGTGTGCTGCCTACATGTATGTAAGTGCATCCATGTCATGCAATGACTGAGGAGGTCAGAAGAGGATGTCATATCTCCTGGAAATGGAGGACAAATACAGGCAGTTGTTAGCTGCCATGTGGATACTAGGAATTGAACCCAGGTCCTCTGTAAGAGCAGTCAGTGCTCTTAACCACTGAGCCATCTATGCAGCCCTTACTTTTCTCTTTATGACAGACCTGATTTGTTTTTAGAAAAGCCATAGAGAGAAGACACTGAGATACTGTGGTGGTTTGAATGAGAATGTACCCCATAGGCTCCAAGTATCCAGACATTTTCTCCCCATTTGGTGGCGCTGTTCTGAGAGTTCTTAGAAGGTGTGACCATGCTGGAGAAAGCATGTCACTGGGGGGCAGGCTTAGAGAGTTCAAAAAGCCTTGCCAGTCTCCAGTTGTTCTCCGCTTCCTGTGCCTGCTTGAAGAACCTTGGTTCTGCTTTGGCACCTCCAGCACCACCATGCCTCCCTGCCATGATGGACTCTAATTCCCTGGAACTGTCAATCATAAGCTCAAATAAACTCTTCCTTTTATAAGTTCTCTTGGTCATAGTGGTTCTATCACAGCAACAGAAAAGAGACTAATACAGGTATATTTTATGTAATTTGTTAGTAACAAAGCAGTAGTACTAAATTGTTTGTTTGTTTGGTCTTTTTGAAAAAGAGTCTCCCTTTAGTCTGAGCTGGCCTGGAGCTCAATATGTAGACCAGGCTGGCCTTGAACTCACAGAGATCCACCTGCCTCTGCCTCCTGAGTGCTGGGATTAAAGGCATGTGCCACCATGCCTGGCACTAAATAGTTTTAAGCAAGTAAAAAGGAGATAATCAATACTTGGCTTTAAAAATACATACCGTACTTATAAAATGACATTCCTTTTGCCTGAGCACTCCTGCGAAGTTCATTTATGGCAACAAGAAGTGTTGCTGAAAGAAAAGTATCATATTAGCAAGGAAGAAACTTTAAGGATGGCATGTCCAAGATTAGTAAATAAGCACAATACTTCAACAATGTAGTTGGCAATAAGAAAGGGTCTGTATTAACAGTTCCCATGAAGGCCCTAATTAAGCAGTATAGTAAAATGGATCTCCTATTTCTAAACCATAATTTTAAAACATAATTACTAAAGCAATAGCCTTAGTCCACCAAGCAACCACTGTCTGGCAGGCACTCACTAAGCATAATCGTTTTTGAACCTCCCAACTTTTCAGGTATTATCATCATTTTATATTCTATCAGTGAGGGAAGACCCCATAAATATGTATGATTATCATTTGCCAATTAAAACTGTATTAATGTAAAAGAGTGGATGAGGTACTAGAGAGGTGGCTCTGTAGGTGTGCCATCACCAGGACTGGAGTTCAGATCCCAGCACCCATGTAACAAGCCAGGAATGCTGGAAACACCTATACCTTGAGCTTTGAGCATGCCCTCTTCTGGGCTTTGTATGTTGATAGGCACTCACTCCCATACATACATACACATGTGCATATACTCGCACAGATAACAGATACCCACATAAACAAATAAAACAGAGCTTTAAAAAAACAGATGATGAAAATACCAAGCGCACACAATGAAAATCTTTCATACAGAGGAGGGAATCAAGCAGTTTCATATTGATATTAGCAACTAAGTAATAATATTGCTATAACCATATATTTCAGAATTCATGAAATTCTGTCCTGGAACTCACTATGTAGGCCAGGCTGGCCTCAAACTCAGAGATCTTCCTGCCTCTGTTTCCCAAGAGATGGGATTAAAGGCATGAGCTACCATGCCTGGCTTGGGGCTACAGGGAGACCCTGTCTCAAAAAGACCAAAAAAAAAAAAACAATCGTAAAAAGTGACATCTTTCTTCCAATTAGCACTACTAAAGCCTGCTTCTCAAACTTGGTATAGTTATATGTTTCAGACTATTTCCAATATTCTGAGTACTCTATGACACACCTAAAGAGAACACACCTTCCCCTCTGCATTCATCCACTATAGCAGCAACCACAGCACTTTATGTAGAGTTTCTTTTCAAATGCCACGCATTAACAGAATTTAGCAAACTACAATTAATGGGTTGCCAAATATTATCACTAAATTGAAAATAAAGGAATATTTGTTCCAGTACATACCTCCTTCAGACACCAAAGATCCTGCTAAAATACAATACGCCTAGAAAATGAGCATGAAAATAAGTCATAAGTTAAATATTTGTCCAAAGAATCACAGGTGTTCATGTGTAAAAATCTTAATATGTAAAATATAAACAAACCCAAATTCAAGACAGATACTAAGGAGCATGTTAACAACTCAGACGAGAACAATAAAATATGGAGACAGCTGGATGTGGTGGCTCACACCTTTACTTCCAGCACTGGGGCAGCAGTGGCAGAGGCAGGCTGATCTCTGTAAGATGGAGACCAGTGTGGTCTACACAGTGATTTCCAGGCCAGCTAGAGCTACAGGGAGACCCTGTCTCAAAAAATAGTATAATACCACTACTAGTAATAGTAATAATAATAACGAAATAAAAAATGGAGACAAACATTTTAAATCTCGAGTTGGGAAATGGATGCAGTAAAGATGAATAACCAGACTCAAGTAACTTATGGGTTTTGTTTGAATGTCCAGTACAAAGAGAACCCTGACTCAGAAGATCAGCTACCAAGTATTTATTTCTGGTATTGCCACTTCATGAAGTCCCAGGACTTCTTGAATTAAATAAAGATGGCAAAAGCAGCTTTAGGTCAATGTGTACAATTATTTAGTGATACAAACTTCCCTAAAATGTTCACATAAAATTTACCCCAAACGTCTACAGAATGTTAGTATACTTTTCATAACCCTAGGCTTTCTCAAAACAAAAGGTATAAAAATTTCAAGGCTAGTTCAATACTGTCATAACTCTGTTACAGAATCCAAGATCTTAAAAGGTGGAGTGAGTTGAGTAACATAAAAATGATAGCAAAGAGCTAGAATACAGGTTTTTCAGTCTCAGTTCTAGGCTCTTTCCACTAAATCTCATTGCTAACCTGAAACACAATTACCATACTAACTAAATGTCCCAATAATTTTGTAAATAACTTCATCTCCTTTCTGACTGAATGCACACTTAAGCAATAAAAGCATAACTACTTGGGGCTGGAGAGATGGCTCAGTGGTTAAGAGTGCCGACTGCTCTTGCAGAGGACCTGGGTTCAATTCCCAGCACCCACTTGTCGGCTAAGAACTGTCTTTAAGCTGGGCATGGTGGTACATGCCTTTAATCCTAAAATAAATAAATAAATAAATAAATAAATAACTATTCACAATAGCTAAGAAATGAAACCATCCTACTATCCATCAACAGATGAAAAATTACCATGTACAGGAAAACTGGGAATTATCATGTTAAATGAAACAAGTCAGGCTCAGAAAGAAAAATAAATGTTTACTCTTGGATGTGGAATCTAGAATTAAACTTGTGTGTGTCTGTAGGTCACAAAGGCTTTGAGAGGGCAGGAAGAGATCTTAAGTCATTAAGGGGATACATGCTACATGAAAAGAGACTGTGGACTATCTGGGCAAAGAAGGGGAGCAGCAAGTGATCCAAAGGGGATTAGGCAGAGCAGTGTGGAAAAGGGATGGCTAGGAGCAGAGTATGTCTGTGTATGAAACTGTCATAGTGAAATGCAGCATTTTATATGCTAACTTAAGAGAAGTTTTAAAAGATGTAACAAAAGAAAAGTTCTATTAAAAAAAATGACAGCTGGGCATAGTGGCACATGCCTTTAATCCTAGCACTTGGGAGGTAGAGGCAGGCGGACCTTTGTGAGTTCAAGGCCAGCCTGATCTACAGAGTGAGTTCCAGGACAGCTGGGGCTACAGGGAGACCCTGTCTCGAAAAGACCAAAAAAAAAAAAAAGACAAAACATGTATCAAAGCCAAGGACTCTAAAATATCTATTAAGCACAGTTTATTGTGTGTTGAATCCACTATTTATTTAACAAAGGGCCATGCCAATCGAACCCTACTCAGTTATTAAAAGACATACTAGGTGCTTTAAAGTACAAATATAATTAAAAAAATTTACTCAATCGCTAACTTCAGAGACTATGTGCCCAGGTAAAGTGATGCTGCTCAAATCAGAGGAGCAGTAGCACAGTCAGGGACTGTCTATAAGGGGGTAAGCCTTTCAGAGCAGAAGAATATGTTTGCCTATTTTATTTATGATGAACGTGCTGAGCTGCTGAGATTGTTCAGAAAGCTTGATGCATATCCCCCCAGGAGTTTGGAGATCAGAGCAAACTGTCTGATACACTCTTGAATAATTATCTGTAGGGAAGGCCACTGATGGTGAAGGCACAGTAGATAACCGTGTTTGGGAAAAACCCATAGTCCCACAGAAAATAATGTCTTATGCATAGGTCTTAGCCATGGAGCCTGGAGTCTTTTGGAAAGAGATCAACTGTCAAAAGGCCATTCTTCCCAAATTCAGGCCAATCTCATATATGCCTGAAATCACAGCATTAGACACAAAAGTTGAAGGGAGTAGTGTGTGAGCAATTTGTGGTCATCAAAGCAAAGCAGCTAAGCAGCCTACTCTAAGAATTTCCCATGAAAGACAAAGACAGCTTAAACACCTACAAAGGCCAAAGACCACCAATGCAAAATAGCAATTACATTGGTACTTTTTTTCCCTGCCTCAATGATGAGTATGGCCTACTGAGTACAAGAGCAGAGCAAGAAGCCTTAGGTCTGGTAAAACAGAAGGTGACTAACTTCTCCTCTTCCCGTTCTTCCAGCACTGGGCTCCTACCTGATGGACCCCTCAGATAGGAAAAGAAAGCACTGGGGCTGGAGATAAGGCTCAGCGGTTAAGAGCACTGACTGCTCTTGCAGAGGACCCAGGTTTGATTCCCAGCACCCTTATGGCAGCTAATAACTGTCTATAACTCCAGTCAGTTCTAGGGGATCCAATGCCCTCTTCTGACCTCCATATGCATTGCAAGACATTGGATGCACACATGCAGGCAATACACTTATACACATAAAATAAAAAAGTAGTAAATCAGGCTGGAGAGATGGCTCAGCAGTTAAGAGCACCAACTGCTCTTACAGAGGACCCAGGTTCGATTCCCAGCACCCACATGGCAGCTAAGAACCATCTTTAAGTCCAGTTCCAGGGGAATCCGACGCCTTCTTCTAACCTCTGCAGCACTGCACGACATGGGTGCACCAACCTACATGCAGACAGTACACTCATATACATAAAAAAATAATAAATAGGGCTGGAGAGATGGCCTAGTGGTTAAGTGCGCCGACCGCTCTTACAGAGGACCCGGGTTCGATCCCCAGCACCCACATGGCGGCCGAGAACCGTCTGAAACTCCAGTTCCAGGAGGACTCCAGTTCCAGGGGAATCCGACACCCTCTTCTGACCTCCGCAGCATTGCACAACACGGGTGCACAGACTTGCATGCAGACAGTACATTCATACACATACAGAAATAAATAAAATTAATGAAAAAAAATTAAAAATAAAAAATATTTAAAAAATAAATCAAATATTTAAGAAAAGAAAGCACTTTAAATACAGTTCTAGTTTATGAAAAGTAACATGGGAACTAGAAACTTTAGTAAGTGTGATAATGAGACCACTCTTAGAGCTAAAAGTGTAGAGTTCTTTTTGTTCTTCAATATTATCTCAGAAAATTCATAGAACTGCCTAAGATTTTAATCAAAGAAGATGATCAATCATTACACCTACAGAGATTCTATTTAACATCACCGAATTATATGGATCCAGAGGACCTGGCTACTCATTTCTGAAAAACAAAATCACAAATGCATAACCCTATATTATAGTCAATAAGCATACTATCCCTGTTTTTTAATACCAACGTGGCAAAGGTATTCCATCAATCACTAGGTCACATTACCCCAGAGTGAGAGTGGAAAAAAAAAGAGGATCACCCATAGAAGGGATTCCATTGGCTGAGGATGAAGCAATCCCATGACTCCATGATACCAAGAGAGTCCTGCACCCATCATGAAAATACCAACACCACTAATCAGTGATACGATGTAGCGCATATTTGAAAATCCATATCTGAAAAATAAAAAGAAAATACAGTTGGCAAAAATAAAAGTTACCTTTCAAAATGTTTACTAAGTCAATGAAAAAGAAAACAAAATGTTCTTAGACTATTAAGATTGTACAGTATATAATTATATAATTTGAACTGTGTGTTGAAAGTTCAAATTTCATGAAAAAAATACCACAGAGCCAGGTGTGGTGGTGCGCGCCTTTAATCCCAGCACTCTGGAGGTAGAGGTAGGTGGATCTCTGTGA
Source organism: Rhizomys pruinosus (assembly GCA_009823505.1). Taxonomy (NCBI): domain Eukaryota; kingdom Metazoa; phylum Chordata; class Mammalia; order Rodentia; family Spalacidae; genus Rhizomys; species Rhizomys pruinosus. The sequence continues at coordinate 868,088 of VZQC01001212.1, forward strand.
GTTCACGGCCAGCCTGGTTTACAGAGTGAGCTCCAGGACAGCTGGTACTAAAAGGGAGACCCTGCTTCAAAAATACCAAAAAAAAAAAAAAAAGAGGAAAAAAAAAAATACCACATAGGAAATCACTTAAATTCACATACTTTCTAATCTTCATTTCATATAGTCTATT
>VZQC01001212.1:868795-895029 GCA_009823505.1 Rhizomys pruinosus
TTTTTTTTTGGTCTTTTTGAGACAGGGTCTCCCTGCAGCCCCAGCTGTCCTGGAACTTGCTATGTAGACCAGGCTGGTCTTGAATTCACAGAGATCCACCTGCCTCTGCCTCCCAAGTTCTGGAATGAAGGCGTGTGCCACCAAGCTCAGCTGGTGCGAGTAAACTTTTAATTTGTATTATTTTAAGTAGTAATGCAACACTGTTAGGGGACTTAAAAACTATGACATATGTATGGTAAATTATTCATTCATAGAGATTAGTGATTATAATTTTCTTTCTTCTTTTTTTTTTTTTTTTTGAGACAGGGTCTCCCTTTAATCCCAGCTGGTCTGAAACTTGCTGTGTAGACCAGGCTAGCTTTGAACTCACAGAGATCCACTTGTCTCTGCCTCCTAGTGTGGGGATCAAAGTCATGAGCCACCACGCCTGGCTTTACTGACTATAATTTAAGGAGCAAACTTCACAATATAAAATTTAAACATTTTACTCTCTGATTTAAAATTTGTGATATATAAAATTGATGAGGAAAATATTTTTCAAGAGATGCATAATAAACAGACTAGAGATATATTTGTTCTCTATACTACTGATAATTACAGGATAATATAATAACAACAATTATATTATTATTATTAAGACAAGAGTACTCTTGGTTTTCAAGTAAGGAAAGATATTTTATAGAGCATAAAGATGGACACCTTCAGAGAGAAAAGTGCATTTTTTTACCTTAAGATTGATCAAACTATTAATGAAGCTACTTAAAATAATGTTGCATATGGAATTCAAACATTTGGGTGACTATTAATAGTTGCAAGAAAAATAAATATCCATATCAAATAACAGACGTGATTCAAAAGAATATATTCTAAAATAAACTCATTTTTACAAATATCTAATTTTGAACTTTTTTGGTCTTTCTGAGACAGGGTCTCCCTATAGTCCCAGCTGGCCTGGAACTCATTAGGTAGATGAGGCTAGCCTTGAACTCACAGAGATCCACCTGCCTCTGCTAAGATGTAAGCCATGTGTCACCATGCCCAGCACAAATATCTAATTTTGAAAAGTTATCAAACTATTTCCCAATCGCAACGAGACCATTAAAATCAAATAAAAATAAGAATGCGATTGATAAGGTTATCAAAATTTTAGATGAGGTAGTCAGTCTCAGACTGAAATCTGTATTCCTGAACCAAAATAAAAGAGAACTCTAGGATTTTAAAAAGGTGCTTTATTACCAAATTTAGAGAAGACCTCCATGCTGTTTTGTAAATTATAAAAATAATTTAAACTCCATTTTCATCTTCTTGAATTTCCTCTGACACAGCAGTGAGCCCTGCATTTAGATATCAACAGAAGAAATGACCAAGTCTCTTGCAAACTGAAATTATATACATTTCAGATTGCTGAAATTTCATTTGTTTTTATCTCAATAACTTATAGGAAAAACACAATAGGCAATATTCTTACGGATGAGTAGGATCTGGTGTCTGAACAGACTTGCTGATGCCCAATGCTAGTAAACCCTATGGAGAAGAAAAAATAGAAAGCAATCAATCATTAGCAAGATGTGATAAAACGTAAGCGAGCCAGCGAGGAAGAAATAAAGGACAATAATAAAAAGCAATTCATGTACGCAGACAAAACACTCATACACCAAAACAAATCAATCAATCAAAAATTTTGATGAAGAACTTATTAACTAAGATCTTGTTTCTTGGCTAGGTGTGTAGTTCAGTGGTAGAGTGCTGGCCTACACACAGTGATCTGGGTTTGATTCATAACATCCATTCCCCACTGAAAGAATTAGTTTGTTTTTTTAATTTTGGTCTCTCTCTCTCTCTTTCTCTCTCTCTCTCTCTCTGTCTATCTGTCTCTCTCTCTCTCTCTCTCTGAAACAAGTCTCCTTATAACCCCACCTGGTCTGGAATTCACCGAGAATCACTTGCCTCTGCTGGGACTAAAGGTGTATGCCATCATGCCCAGTGAGTTTATGGTTTTCTTAAAAATCTAAAATAGGGGCTGGAGAGATGGCCTAGCGGTTAAGAGCGCCGACCGCTCTTGCAGAGGACCCGGGTTCGATCCCCAGCACCCACATGGCGGCTGAGAACCGTCTGTAACTCCAATTCCAGGAGAACTCCAGTTCCAGGGGAATCCGAGACCCTCTTCTGACCTCCGCGGCATCGCACGACATGGGTGCACAGACCTACATGCAGACAGTACATTCATACACACAAATAAAAAAAAAAAAAAATCTAAAATAAAGCTGGGCGTGGTGGCACATGCCTTTAATCCCAGCACTCGGGAGACAGAGGCAGGAGGATCTCTGTGAGTTCAAGGACAGCCTGGTCTACAGAGTGAGCTCCAGGCCAGCTGGGACTAAGAAGGGAGACCCTGTCTCAAAAAGACCAAGAAATCTTAAAATAAGTGTGGCAAGTTGCTAATGTCTTTAATCGTAGTTGCCAGATTCCCAGAACTTCTTTCCTTTACTGTGTTTTCACATGCCTTCATCTTTAATTTCTAAATTTTATTTGATTCTTTGTTAAAAGAATTACCTAATAGAAACTCTTGATATTAATGTAAGACCCCAGTCAATTTGGACCTGGAAACCCCAAGAAGTGTTCACCATGAACCACCATCCTACACTGGGGGGTGGGGGTGGGGAATGATGTCCAGTGTTTCTCAAGTGGTTTGTCCTGATACCACAAAGCACCCACACCCTACTGCCTACTCCCCCTTATGAACCCATACCCCACTGCCTACTCCCCCCTATGAACCCACATCCTACTGCCTACTCCCCCTATGAACCCACACCCTACTGCCTACTCCCCCTATGAACCCATGTCCTACTGCCTACTCCCCCTATGAACCCACACCCTACTGCCTACTCCCCCTATGAACCCACACCCTACTGTTAACTCCCCCCATGAACCCATGCCCTACTGCCTACTCCCCCTATGAACCCACACCCTACTGTTAACTCCCCCCATGAACCCATGCCCTACTGCCTACTCCCTACTCCCCCTATGAACCCACGCCTTATTGCCTACTCCCCCTAGAACCCATGGCCTAGTGCCTCTCCCCCCATGAACCCATGCCTTATTGCCTACTCCCCCTAGAACCCACCTCTACTGCCTACTCCCCCCTAGGCAATAGGATGTGGGTTCGTAATCCCAGCCCTTGGCCAAAATGGCATGGGTGGCTCTGTGCTCAACTATGAGGCCATGCCACAATACATAAGGTAGAGAGTGACTGAGGAAGGCATGTGATATCAAGCTCCGGCCTCCTCACATGCACCAACATATATGCAAGCAAACACACACACACACACACACACACACACACACACACACACACACACACCACTTACCATATAAGCAAAATAAATCAAAATTCAAGGTAAAGACTACCAGCATCTTTTTGAGATGGAGTCTCCCTGCAGCCCAAGCTGTCCTAGAACTCTCTATGTAGGCCAGGCAGGGCATGAAATCACAGAGATCTGCCTACCTCTGCCTCCCAAGTGCTGGGATTAAAGGTGTGAGGCACCATGCCCGGCCCTGTTCTTCACTTTTACAGTGGGTTTTAATATATTTGACAATGAATTTGACATTTTCTCAGATTTAATTTGTAATTAATATTGCTCTGCTTGTTATTTATTTAATTATTAAAACTTAATGTCTTGAATACTCCTTCTGTGCTTGGCAGTGCTAGGAATCAAATGAGAACCTCCCATATGCTAAGCAAGCACTTAACCAGCTACTGAGCTATAGCACACCAGACTAAATATTCCTATACCTGCATCTTTCACTGAAAATTCTCTCAAATCTATCTCCACATAGCCAGGTATGGTGGCACACGCCTTTAATCCCAACACTTGGGAGGCAGAGGCAGGTGAATCTCTGTGAGTTCAAGGCCAGCCTGGTCTACATAGTGAGGTCCAGGCCAGCTGGGACTAAAGGGAGACCCTGTCTAAAAAACAAAGAAAAAAAATCCATCTCAACATAAAAACATAAATGGAGTATAAATACTGAAAAGATACCATACCCTTTAAAATGTGAAATGATATAGAAGACATTTTATAGGATTATTTAAAAAGGCTTGGGTATTTAGTATTCACAATTAAGGCAAAAGAAAATTTAAGAGATTATAGTTTTTAAAATTCACCTGCAAATTCAAGGGAGATAATTCAAGATATCAGTGTAATGTGAAATTAACCTACATGGTGGTGACTAACTGTCCATAACTCTAGTTCTAGGGATTCACTGCCCTTGTCTGGCCTCCATAGGCACTGTACACACTTACACACATGCTGGCAAAACACTTGTAAACATAAAAAAAATAAGAAGTTGAGGAGTGGAGCAAGGAGGAGTTAGTGGGGGATGGGAGAGGTGGGATACAGACAACATTCATGCAGGAAATCTTCAAAAATAAAACATATTTAAAAAGAATTTATATTTCTATAAAAAAAGATTTATATTTAGAACCCAAGTCCCTCTGACTCCAAGAATCTCTTCTACGAAAGACTATAGGCAAGCATTTTTTTTTTTTTTTGTCTTTTTGAGACAGGGTCGCCTTTTACTCTCAGCTGGCCTGAAGCTTGCTATGTAGACCAAGCTGGCCTTGAACTCACAGAGATCCACCTGCCTTTGCCTCCCAAATGAGTAAGCACTTTTTAAATGATTACTCTTTTCTTTCCATTGTTGGAAGTTCTTAAAGCATAACAACCTGCTTTAAAATATTATGATCATATTTCTGGTTTGTTTGTTTGTTTGATCTCTCTCTCTCTCTCTCTCTCTCTCTGTCATTTTGATCTTCTTGAGACAGGGTCTCCCTTTGGTCCCAGCTGGCCTGGGGCTCACTCTGTAGACCAGGCTAGCTTTGAACTCACAGAGATCCTCTTGCCTCTGCCTCCCAAATGCTAGGATTAAAGGCATGCACCACTACGCCCAGTCGTATTTCTGCTTTTTTTGAGACAGCTTCTCATGTAGTCCAGTCTGGCCTTGTATTCACTATGAAGTCAAGAATGATCCTGAACTACTGATCTACTACTGACATCACCCTCGTTTGTGCTAACGTAACAGGTGTGCACCAGCACAGTAGTCTCAGATCACATTCTGTACACTGTTGTGCCTCAGTATCACTGAAAGATTAGTTCCAGAACCCCTTGAGGAACCTTAAAATGTTCAATGTTCAAGTCTTGGATAAAATAGCATAGTATTTGCGGGGCTGGAGAGATGATCATCAGTTAAGAGCACCATCTGCTCTTGCAGAAGACCCGGGTTCAACTCTCAGCACCCACATGGAGGCTAAGAACCGTCTTTAAGCCGGGCGTGGTGGTGCACGCCTTTAATCCTAGCAGAGGCAGGTGGATCTCTGTGAGTTCAAGGCCAGCCTGATTTACAGAGTGAGTTTCAGGCCAGCTGGGGCTATAGGGAGACCGTGTCTAAAAAAATAAATAAAATAAAAACAAAATAATTTCAAAAAAGCAGCATAGTATTTGCATATAATCTACAAATATCCTCTCCTATTTTAAATCATATCTCCATTACTTTTCATCCCTAATACAATGTAAATGGCATCCACATAATTGTTCAACTCTATTTTTTAAGGAATTAAGACAAGGGAAGAATTTATTCATATTAAGTATGGACATAATTTTCTTTCTCATACTGTTGATCCACAGTTAATGGAATCTGAAAATATGATACAGGTCACTGCTTTTGTTTTGATATCTATGAGTGTTTTGCTGCATCTATTACATGCCTGCAGAGGCCAGCTCTGAACTGGAATCAAGGATGGTTACTGGGTATCATGTGGGTGCTAGGAACTCATAGGCAAATCTAATTTGACCTTAGGTGTGCATGAGCTAACATTCCAGCCAGTACCTCCCAGAGGCAAGCAAGAGAGTCACAGGACCTCTTTGGCTATGCCCACGAATTGGGATGTAATGACACAAAGATGTGGGATTGGTTCCTGGGAGGTGACGTCACGCTGCCTATTTAATGATCTGATACATTTGAATAAAGCGCCAATCTGTATTTGGATTTATACCTTACCACATGTTCGTGTGCTATGCTTTCCCTCGCATCCTTTCTGCATGGCCCACCATGGAAGTGACCAGGCCGAACCTCAGGAACTGAAGCCAGGTCCTCTGGAAAAGCAGCTAGTGTTCTTAACTGCTGAGCCATCTCTCAAGCCCTCAGAAGGTCATTGTTCTTCAATGCTCAGAAGCAACACAATTTTCTTCCCCACCCCCCAAAAGCCAAATGAAGATATTATTCGGTTTTTGAATAGATCAATTTTTAATTTAATTTTATTTGGGGGGGTCTTTTTGAGACAGGGTCTCCCTGCAGCCGCAGCTGTCCTGGAATTCTCTATGTAGACCAGGCTGGCCTTGAACTCTCAGAGATCTGCCTGCCTCTGCTTCCCAAATGCTGGGATAAAAGACATATGCCACCATACCCAACTTTTGATTAAAGCCTATTAATAATATGAAATATTTTCTCCTTACCTGATTACAAGTATCAGATAATGAGTGTATAGCTTCTGAGAACATACTTGCTGAGCCAGTATAAATCCAGGCAAGAAATTTAAAGAAACAGTTTAAACCATTGCTGCAGAGATAAGAAAAAAAAATTTAGCATGTTTGTATTAAGATTTTTCATCAAAAGCTTATTTAACTGACTTTATACTAGCTCCTGTTAAAAGTAAATTTAAAAGAATCTGCTGCAGTTTAGGTATAAATGTGAAAAATACAGATTATAATATTAAGTACTCAAAAAGACAATGTTATATGTTGAAGGCTTTTTCTTCCTAATACTATATATACTATCCCTGAGGTAATCTTACCTACTTCTTTGGGTTTAATTATCACCTGTAGACTGGACATGTGCCACCATGCTCAGCCCTGATGTGTATTTTTATGAGAATTACAGAATCAATGTGTTTATATAGTGTAAGAAGCCAGAAAAAAAAGGGTAAGTTACAAAAACATCAAGTATGTTCTCCCAAAATAGGAGAAAAATACAACCACAAATATATTATTCAGTAATTTAACTTAATGTTGGCCTAGGTAACATTGACCATTGTGACTTTTTGTAAAAAATCAATTTGATAAACTTAAACCGCATCAAAAATACAGAGTCGAAATATGAATGCCTATATGGACTCATACACTTCTATCACTTCACTGACCATAATACAGATTCAACTCGTTCCTAAAACAATAAAAGCTTTATGTGTCTAACTCTGCAGCTAATTAACCAAGTAATAAATTAACATATTCAAAGGTCAAACATATTAAAATGCCTATGTATCTAGGGCTGGAGAGATGGCTCAGTGGTTAAGAGCACCGACTGCTCTTGCAGAGGACCCGGGTTCGATTCTCAGCACCCACAAGGCGGCTAAGAACCATCTTTAACTCCAGTTCCAGGGGAATCCTACACCCTCTTCTGACCTCCGCGGCATTGCATGACATGGGTGCACCAACCTACACTCAGACAATACACTCATACACATAAAAAATAATAATACAGGGGCTGGAGAGATAGCCTAGCGGTTGAGAGCACTGACTGCTCTTGCAGAGGACCCGGGTTCAATCCCCAGCACCCACATGGCAGCTGAGAACCATCTGTAACTCCAATTCCAGGAGAACTCCAGTTCCAGGGGAATCCGAGACCCTCTTCTGACCTCCGCGGCATTGCACGACACGGGTGCACAGACCTACATGCAGACAGTACATTCATACACATACAAAAGTAAATAAAATTTAAAAAATAAATAAATTAAAAAAATAATAATAATACAAAAAAAAAAGAGCACTTGCTACTCTTGCAAAGAATCTGGGTTCAATTCCCAGCATTCACATGTAAGTTCACATTATGTAACTCCAGTTCCAGGGGGTCTGATGCCCTCTTTGGGCCACCAGCACCAGCACCACAAGCATGTAGTGCACGTAATAAATATATGATTTTTTTTTTTTAAAGACAGGGTCTCCCTATAGCCCCAGCTGGCCTGGAACTCACTCTGTAGACCAGGCTGGCCTTGAACTCACAGAATTCTGCCTCTGCCTCCCAAGTGCTGGGATTAAAGGCGTGCGCCACCACGCCCCGCTTAAAGACAGTTCTTAGCCACCATGTGGGTGCTGGGAATCAAACCCGGGTCCTCTGCAAGAGCAGTCGGCACTCTTAACTGCTGAGCCATCTCTCCAGCCCATGAGATATTTTTAACACACACAGACAGACAGAGGTTTTGTTTTTCAAAACTTACATGCAAATGGCAACCATTACCACCTTTCCTGGTCCCTTAAGGAACATTGATACTGTCCTGGAGCGTGGCTGTAAGATTAAAAAAAACAAACTTGCAGTATTTCCCAGAGAAGCACTATAACTAATGACCCTGACACAGCAGATTTCCCCTGTATCAAAGCCTCTGAATAATTATGCTTCCCTTTAAATCTTTTTTTTTTTAATTTATTTTAGCATATGTTTTTTTTCTTTTTGGTCTTTTTTGAGACAGGGTTTCCTTGTAGACCTTAGCTGGCCTAGAACTCAATATGTAGACCAGGCTGGCCTTGAACTCAGAGACCCTCCTGTCTCTGCCTCCCAAGTGCTCGGATTCATGGAAAATGCATTTGGATATTCTTTCAAAATCTCAAATGTTTATTTAGTCCCTTGTAATTCATGTCCTCTCTACTTCCAGAAAAGATCTGAGATGGCTACATAAAAACTAACAAGAAACTAATAAAAATATTCTGCTCTGAAAGTTATAGACTTTAAAATTTTCCAGTTTTTGAACAACTTAATTTTAAAAAATGGAATACTCAAAGGTAACAAGTTTGCTACTCTAGTTTATCTCACTGTTCTCTCAAGACCGAACATGAAAATGATGTGTTTTCAGTCCCAGAAAAACAAACGATGAACGGTATCCCTCATCTATAGATGCTAGCGCCAATTACCTAATTTTATGGCAAACTAAGCAACGCTAATGTGATCTGAAAACAACTGTGCTCTTATATTGTGAATCCCTTAAAAAAATAAATAAGTATTAAAAAATGGTGTGTTTAATCTCATAACGGATCAGAATAAGAAACAAGCAGGGAAACACACAGGAGCAATATTTTCTTGAGAAATTTTATTGTGCTGCTCCTTATGATTTTTTTTGGGGGGGGGGTCTTTTCGAGACAGGGTCTCCCTGTAGCCCTAGCTGTTCTGGAATTTGCTCTGTAGACCAGGCTGGCCTTGAACTCACAAAGATCTGCCTGCCTCTGCCTCCCAAGCGCTAGGATTAAAGGCATGCGCCACTATGCTCAGCTCTCCTTATGTTTTTATCTCATACTTTTTCTTCTCCCTGAAAAGTTATCACATTCTAGTGCAAACTAAGTTTCACTCATTCTCATCCACATCTACTCAAGCATCACCTTCTATATAAAGGTTTTCTGAACAACCCAGAGACAGCCTGCTACAAATCTATTATTGCACTTTACATCTCTATTAAATTTATAGCTATTTTTTTAAAAGATCCGTCCCAGGTTTTTTTTTTAATTAATTAATTTATTATTTTACATGTGTATGAATGTACTGTCTGCATGCAAGTCTGTGCACCTGTGTCGTGCAATGCTGCAAAGGTCAGAAGAGGGCATTGGATTCCCCTGGAGCTGGAGTTAAAGATGGTTCTCAGCCGCCATGTGGGTGCTGGGGATCGAACCCAGGTCCTCTGCAAGAGCAGTCAGAGCTCTCAACCGCTAGGCCATCTCTCCAGCCCCTAAATTTATAGCTATTATATTTGCCTTAATGTCATTTATTCAGGAAATATTTATTGTGCAAGTACTGTATGTCTGATGCAGTTCTAGATGCTAGGACAGGAGGGCAATCAAGATGGAATCCCTAGCTTCATAGATCTCACAGTCTAGGAGGACAGAGAAACCTGCACAGAAATGTCTAACATCAGATAGTGACAAATATAACAAAACTGAGAGATGGTGGTAGCAGAGAGAATGTTATTTTGGCTAGAGTAGTCAGGGAAAGAAGCTCAATGAGGAGAAGCAATCATGAAAAATCTGAAGAAGCATGTTTGAGCCAGATTGTACTTCAAGTTCAAAGAATCTGAATCAGTGATGTAGATAAACTGGAAAACTTGTAAGGATGTTGGGCATGCCCAGTCCAAGAGTTGGATATGGAAATGAGTAAGTCCAAATAAGAAGCCACTGGGGCAGGCAAGAGTTGAGTCAGGGTCTTGCTATGTGGCTCAGGCCGGCCTGAAGCCTGCCATCTTTCTGCCTAAACCTCCCAAATATTGGAACCTTGTGACATGGCATTTATACTCTCATGCGATAGGTGAAAAAAAATGAGTGAAATTCGAGGTTTTTAGTGGGATATCAAATGAGACTTTGTTCTTGGTAAATTACCATGGTCGATGGCAATTTTCATCTTGCTTAGATATAAGACCTATGGTCTTCAAGAGCTGAAGTGTTCCTTGATGAAAGTGCAAGCATTATAAGACTGATTACTGTTATTTGAACTTGCATTTTACACATACAACTTGGCCTAATAATGAAAAAAAAAAAAAAGCTGATGTGATATTTTCAGTTTAAGTGGTAGGAAAGCAAAACAGTGCAATTCTGCTTGTTTATCTTTGTGGGTTTTTTTTTTTTTTACCTATTTTTCTGGTGTTTTATTTTGCTTCAAGCTAACTCTATGACCAAGAAAGTTAAACACCTCCTAAATTCTGTATGGATCACAGAGATCAAAAGTGAGCTTCTACCTTCAAAGGCTAGGCCTTGAAATACAGTTCGAAGTCAGTTGCCCCTAGCTTTATCCCAAACAGCCTTTGGGGCAAGAGAAACAGCCTTTGGGGCAAGAGAAACAGCCTTTGGGGCAAGAGAAACAGCCTTTGGGGCAGGAACAAGTCTGGTCCCTGTGGCTTCAATTTGAAATTAAATTTGTAAGTTATAAAATCTGACCATGTGTCTAGATTTCTGAGAGATCCTGCTTACTGATGAATACAGAGCCTACATAGCTTATTATACTGAGAATACAGAGCCTACATAGCTTATTATACTGAGAATACAGAGCCTACATAGCTTATTATACTGAGAATACAGAGCCTACATAGCTTATTATACTGAGAATACAGAGCCTACATAGCTTATTATACTGAGAATACAGAGCCTACATAGCTTATTATACTGAGAATACAGAGCCTACATAGCTTATTATACTGAGAATACAGAGCCTACATAGCTTATTATACTGAGAATACAGAGCCTACATAGCTTATTATACTGAGAATACAGAGCCTACATAGCTTATTATACTGAGAATACAGAGCCTACATAGCTTATTATACTGAGAATACAGAGCCTACATAGCTTATTATACTGAGAATACAGAGCCTACATAGCTTATTATACTGAGAATACAGAGCCTACATAGCTTATTATACTGAGAATACAGAGCCTACATAGCTTATTATACTGAGAATACAGAGCCTACATAGCTTATTATACTGAGAATACAGAGCCTACATAGCTTATTATACTGAGAATACAGAGCCTACATAGCTTATTATACTGAGAATACAGAGCCTACATAGCTTATTATACTGAGAATACAGAGCCTACATAGCTTATTATACTGAGAATACAGAGCCTACATAGCTTATTATACTGAGAATACAGAGCCTACATAGCTTATTATACTGAGAATACAGAGCCTACATAGCTTATTATACTGAGAATACAGAGCCTACATAGCTTATTATACTGAGAATACAGAGCCTACATAGCTTATTATACTGAGAATACAGAGCCTACATAGCTTATTATACTGAGAATACAGAGCCTACATAGCTTATTATACTGAGAATACAGAGCCTACATAGCTTATTATACTGAGAATACAGAGCCTACATAGCTTATTATACTGAGAATACAGAGCCTACATAGCTTATTATACTGAGAATACAGAGCCTACATAGCTTATTATACTGAGAATACAGAGCCTACATAGCTTATTATACTGAGAATACAGAGCCTACATAGCTTATTATACTGAGAATACAGAGCCTACATAGCTTATTATACTGAGAATACAGAGCCTACATAGCTTATTATACTGAGAATACAGAGCCTACATAGCTTATTATACTGAGAATACAGAGCCTACATAGCTTATTATACTGAGAATACAGAGCCTACATAGCTTATTATACTGAGAATACAGAGCCTACATAGCTTATTATACTGAGAATACAGAGCCTACATAGCTTATTATACTGAGAATACAGAGCCTACATAGCTTATTATACTGAGAATACAGAGCCTACATAGCTTATTATACTGAGAATACAGAGCCTACATAGCTTATTATACTGAGAATACAGAGCCTACATAGCTTATTATACTGAGAATACAGAGCCTACATAGCTTATTATACTGAGAATACAGAGCCTACATAGCTTATTATACTGAGAATACAGAGCCTACATAGCTTATTATACTGAGAATACAGAGCCTACATAGCTTATTATACTGAGAATACAGAGCCTACATAGCTTATTATACTGAGAATACAGAGCCTACATAGCTTATTATACTGAGAATACAGAGCCTACATAGCTTATTATACTGAGAATACAGAGCCTACATAGCTTATTATACTGAGAATACAGAGCCTACATAGCTTATTATACTGAGAATACAGAGCCTACATAGCTTATTATACTGAGAATACAGAGCCTACATAGCTTATTATACTGAGAATACAGAGCCTACATAGCTTATTATACTGAGAATACAGAGCCTACATAGCTTATTATACTGAGAATACAGAGCCTACATAGCTTATTATACTGAGAATACAGAGCCTACATAGCTTATTATACTGAGAATACAGAGCCTACATAGCTTATTATACTGAGAATACAGAGCCTACATAGCTTATTATACTGAGAATACAGAGCCTACATAGCTTATTATACTGAGAATACAGAGCCTACATAGCTTATTATACTGAGAATACAGAGCCTACATAGCTTATTATACTGAGAATACAGAGCCTACATAGCTTATTATACTGAGAATACAGAGCCTACATAGCTTATTATACTGAGAATACAGAGCCTACATAGCTTATTATACTGAGAATACAGAGCCTACATAGCTTATTATACTGAGAATACAGAGCCTACATAGCTTATTATACTGAGAATACAGAGCCTACATAGCTTATTATACTGAGAATACAGAGCCTACATAGCTTATTATACTGAGAATACAGAGCCTACATAGCTTATTATACTGAGAATACAGAGCCTACATAGCTTATTATACTGAGAATACAGAGCCTACATAGCTTATTATACTGAGAATACAGAGCCTACATAGCTTATTATACTGAGAATACAGAGCCTACATAGCTTATTATACTGAGAATACAGAGCCTACATAGCTTATTATACTGAGAATACAGAGCCTACATAGCTTATTATACTGAGAATACAGAGCCTACATAGCTTATTATACTGAGAATACAGAGCCTACATAGCTTATTATACTGAGAATACAGAGCCTACATAGCTTATTATACTGAGAATACAGAGCCTACATAGCTTATTATACTGAGAATACAGAGCCTACATAGCTTATTATACTGAGAATACAGAGCCTACATAGCTTATTATACTGAGAATACAGAGCCTACATAGCTTATTATACTGAGAATACAGAGCCTACATAGCTTATTATACTGAGAATACAGAGCCTACATAGCTTATTATACTGAGAATACAGAGCCTACATAGCTTATTATACTGAGAATACAGAGCCTACATAGCTTATTATACTGAGAATACAGAGCCTACATAGCTTATTATACTGAGAATACAGAGCCTACATAGCTTATTATACTGAGAATACAGAGCCTACATAGCTTATTATACTGAGAATACAGAGCCTACATAGCTTATTATACTGAGAATACAGAGCCTACATAGCTTATTATACTGAGAATACAGAGCCTACATAGCTTATTATACTGAGAATACAGAGCCTACATAGCTTATTATACTGAGAATACAGAGCCTACATAGCTTATTATACTGAGAATACAGAGCCTACATAGCTTATTATACTGAGAATACAGAGCCTACATAGCTTATTATACTGAGAATACAGAGCCTACATAGCTTATTATACTGAGAATACAGAGCCTACATAGCTTATTATACTGAGAATACAGAGCCTACATAGCTTATTATACTGAGAATACAGAGCCTACATAGCTTATTATACTGAGAATACAGAGCCTACATAGCTTATTATACTGAGAATACAGAGCCTACATAGCTTATTATACTGAGAATACAGAGCCTACATAGCTTATTATACTGAGAATACAGAGCCTACATAGCTTATTATACTGAGAATACAGAGCCTACATAGCTTATTATACTGAGAATACAGAGCCTACATAGCTTATTATACTGAGAATACAGAGCCTACATAGCTTATTATACTGAGAATACAGAGCCTACATAGCTTATTATACTGAGAATACAGAGCCTACATAGCTTATTATACTGAGAATACAGAGCCTACATAGCTTATTATACTGAGAATACAGAGCCTACATAGCTTATTATACTGAGAATACAGAGCCTACATAGCTTATTATACTGAGAATACAGAGCCTACATAGCTTATTATACTGAGAATACAGAGCCTACATAGCTTATTATACTGAGAATACAGAGCCTACATAGCTTATTATACTGAGAATACAGAGCCTACATAGCTTATTATACTGAGAATACAGAGCCTACATAGCTTATTATACTGAGAATACAGAGCCTACATAGCTTATTATACTGAGAATACAGAGCCTACATAGCTTATTATACTGAGAATACAGAGCCTACATAGCTTATTATACTGAGAATACAGAGCCTACATAGCTTATTATACTGAGAATACAGAGCCTACATAGCTTATTATACTGAGAATACAGAGCCTACATAGCTTATTATACTGAGAATACAGAGCCTACATAGCTTATTATACTGAGAATACAGAGCCTACATAGCTTATTATACTGAGAATACAGAGCCTACATAGCTTATTATACTGAGAATACAGAGCCTACATAGCTTATTATACTGAGAATACAGAGCCTACATAGCTTATTATACTGAGAATACAGAGCCTACATAGCTTATTATACTGAGAATACAGAGCCTACATAGCTTATTATACTGAGAATACAGAGCCTACATAGCTTATTATACTGAGAATACAGAACCTACATAGCTTATTATACTGAGAATACAGAACCTACATAGCTTATTATACTGAGAATACGGAGCCTACATAGCTTATTATACTGAGAATACGGAGCCTATATAGTTTATTATACTGAGAATATGTCAAATTCTTTGTGAAGAGAAGGAAACAGTAAATAAAACAAGTACAAGTAGTGAAAACACACTGCTTAAGGTGGAAAATAAAGATTCCTTTAGAAGAAAGGTTTGAGAATTTCTAAGAAAGTTGAGATGCAGAGGGAAAGGAAATAAGACCTTTTCACAGTTAAGTCTGTTTTACATTGGTACAACTATAAAAAATTATGACAGAGGAGCAATGAGACGGCTGTGCAGAGACGTGCTTGCTGCCGAGCCTCACAGCCCAAGTTGGATTCCCCAGAACCCACGTGGTGGAAGGAGAGGACAGACACCTGTCCTTTGACTTTCACAGAAGCACACGGCACGTGTGTGTGCACACATGCACACACACACACACACACTCACTCACTCACTCCCTAGATAAATACATGTAAAAAACAGATGTCAGAGAGGACTACCAGGAAAAGCAGCATAAATTACTCAAAGCACTGCTGGTTGACTTCAATGTAATACTAAAGTTATACTAAAGTTGCTCAGTAGAGAAAGGCAGGTCTAGAGTTCAAAATGCCTGTCCTAGGACGTTCACAGAATCAGGACCCTAAGGGAAAGCACAGGAAGTTGAAATATTAAGGTGGAAATACATTAAATGGACACTGCAAAATCAGATTATCAGAGGATGAATTATTGTCTGATGAAAGAATATTTTTGGCAAACCAAGGACATTGTGATTTCCTAACTCACTGCCAGAGTTCCTACAAGACAAAAAGAATTTAAGAGAAAAAAGTCAGAAGTAAAAGAGAAAATTCTAGCAAGCAAGACTAAGACTAATCCTCTATGCTTTTAAAAAATTATTTTTATTTTACATGTATCAGTGTTTTGCTTCCATGTATGCAACTGCATTGTACATGCAATGGCTACGGACGCAGAAGAGGGCATCAAATCCACGGACCTGGATCTCCTAGCCTCCATGTGGGTGCTGGGAACTGAACCTGGGTCCTCAGCAAGAGCAGCCGGTGCTCTTACCTGCTGGGCCATCTCTCCAGCCCCCAGTCCTATATGTCTTAAAAAAAGAAAACTGCCTTCAGTGGGAAAGTAAGCATTCCTAAAAGGAACAGAACAGCAGAGAGAAATAAAATATTGGTTTTATTCTATTACCATACAAATAAAGGACAGAAACATAATAGAAAGACTTCCTACCTAAAGCTTAGACTATTCCAAAGCTGAGGCATATTAAATCTTCCAAAGTCCCCGATTTCAGAAGCTGTCCACTAGTAACATCTGGTGAGATGATTGTCCATAAGAATAGATACAAGGGTTAGGAATCACTTCCCAGGAGGCAAAATGTCACAGGCCTAAGTTATTATACACCAAAGGCAGTAACAGTCAGCCTTTCCAGCTCAGAGGAAATTCTAGCTCACAGGACATGAGAAGACTCTACCACCTGCAAACCACAGCTTCGAAGAAGAACCAGCCGAATTGGGGGGGGGGGGGGAATGAGGAGCATCTCAAATATAATTTAACTGCAAATTATCAACTCTGGATAGCTCTAGTGTCAACTTGACACACCTGGGTTAAGAGAGCCTCAATTGAGGAAGTACCTCCATTGGACTGGCCTGTGGCCATGTCTGTGGGATATATTCTTGATTTCTGAGTGATATGGAAGGGCCCAGACCATTACGGGTGGTACCATCCCAGGCAGGTTATTCTGTGTTGTATAAGAAAGCAGGCTGAGCACGGGCCAGAGGAACAAGCCAATAAGCAGCATTCTTCTATGGCCTGTGCTTTAGTTCCTGCTTCCAGGTTCCTGTCCTGAGTTTCTGCTTTGAGCTCCCCAAGTGATGAACTGTGACCTGGGAAATATAAACCCTTTCCTCCCTAAGTTGGTAGTGGTCAGAATGTTTTTGTCACAGCAATGGAAAAGCAAGCTTGAACATCTGCCTAATTCTAAACTATGTGAAAAGGAAGTGAAGTTTCAGATGCTACCAAGAGAAATGACAATATGCATAGGTTGCCTTTGACCCTGACCTGGCATAACTTTGGAGAAAAGGTTTCACTTTGTAGCCCCTGGCTGGTTCTAATTTGTGGTAATCCTCCTGCCTCATCCTCTCAAGTGCTGGGATTACAAATGTGAATTACTATACTCAGCAATTAACACCCCCCAACCCCAGTGTGTGTGTGTGTGTGTGTGTGTGTGTGTGTGTGTGTGTGTGTGTGTTTGTCTTTTGAGATAGGGTCTCCCTTTACTCCCAGCTGGCCTGGAGTTCACTATGTAGACCAGGCCAGCCTTGAACTCACAGAGATCTGCCTGCCTCTGCCTCCCAAGTGCTGGGATTAAAGGTGTTCGCCACCATGCCCGGCTATTCTTTTGGCCTTTACCACCACACCCAGCCAGGAACCATTTTTATTTTTCATTGAAGTGTAAAGTAAGGTTAATAGTTGAGAGGTTAAAAAATAAAGTATAGAAGTTTGGGAATAAAAGGAAAGGTATACAAGAGCTATTTACACACTGCGAGAACACACTATGGTTTAAGAAGACCATTAAGACTCAACAATAATGAATGTCTACTGATTTTATACTGCCAAATAATGAAGGAACAATCAAAGTGGCTGTGTAATTTTCTCTTCTGAGGGATGGGCTTCTTGTGTAAAAGCAGCAAGCCAACAGTCTCAGTGTTTAATCAGAATTAGAGGAGTAAAGACAGAAAATCTTGATAAAACCTCATAAAATATTTCTATGTGCTTAAGAATCCTAGGAAACTCATGTCACAATTTTGTTTTTAATTTCAAAAAGTAGACAGAAATGAATAGATGATGATTTGGTAAATTATAACATACTCAAGAAAAATCCTGAATTAGAACACAGGCATGCTAGAATTTCACAAAGTACTAAGGAACCTGTCAAGTAACACATACACATATATTACACATATTACTTAAAAGATATCCTTACCTTGGTGTTTCCCAAGAAATCACCATACTCTCTTAATATCTTTTGGTTTCTAAATAGCCCTATAGGAATTAGAAGATAAATTTGGGTCGTATATACTCTTAGCAGTCGGTTTACAATAACAGCACTATTCTCTTTAAGACTATGTTAAATGGCCAAGGATGCATCTCAATTGGTACGATGTTTGCTACCATGCACAAAGTTCAATTTGCAGCATCAGATACATCAGGCAAAGTAGCACACACTGGTTTGTAATCTCAGCATTTGGAGAGGTGAAGAAGCAGGATCAGTAGTTCAAGGTCACCCTCAACTACATAGCAAGTTTGAGGCTAGCTTGGAGTACATGAGACCTTGTCTCAAAAAAAAAAAAAAGGATTCATTAGATTTTTATTTAGAGACAGAAAAATAGAAATAGGACTGATATAGATGAACAGTAAGATGTACAAATATATATAATATATATATATATATATATACACACACATATATATGTAGTGTCTTCCTATTAAGTTAAAACTTGTGAGTGCTGTAGTCTAGAGAGAGATGGCTCAACAGTTAATAAAGCCAGCAGCTCAATCATGAAGCTCAGAGTTCAATCCCAGCACCATCACCTACATCAGGCAGGTGCCCAACACCTGTGACTCCAGCTCCATAGGACCTGCTGCTTTCTTCTGCCCTCCATGGGAACCCACAAATGTGTGCATACACTCAAACAAATGCACACATTTACATGTAAATATAAATCTTTAAAAATTATGTGTATATAAATTTTAAAATGTACTAGATATATACCAAACTATCAACAACAAAACAGCATTACAGAAAATGAAAGGAAAATTATTATTACTCTTTATATTTCTGTATTCTTTGTGTTGTTGTAATGGAGATCAAGTCCTTTTTTTTTTTTTTTTTTTCTTTTTGAGACAGGGTCTTTCTGTAGCCCCAGCTGGGACTCACTATGTAGACAAGGCTGGCCTTGAACTGAACTAACAGCCACCTGACTCTGCCTCCCAAGTGCTGGGACTAAGGGTGTGTGCCACCACATCCCGCAAATTACATTCTTTTTAAAATCACTAATACATACAACACTTTTGGCATAAAATGTAAAACACATTTCATATTACCCTAAGACTACTAACTCTAAATTATTGAACTCAGTTCTCTGAGAGAGTTTGATAAATGAAGGTGGTGGCTAAATTTACAGCTTTTCTATAACAAAGCAGTAGCTGTCCAATACTTTTGTAATAATTACAATCTTTAAATCAGGTTCCAAGGGTTAATAATGTACGTCTCACAGAAACAACAAACTGGTTTTTCTTTTCTTCCTCTTAACCTTCCCCCTTTGCCCCCCTATATTTTTGAGACAGGGTCTTCCTTTAGCCCTAGCTGTCCTGGAACTCGCTCTGTAGACCAAGCCGGCCTTGAACTCACAGAGATCCACCTGCCTCTGCCTCCCAAGTGCTGGGATTAAAGGCATGTGCCTCCATGCCTAGCCCTCTTAACATTTTAGAAAGTTATCAAGGAGAAAAAAAAAAAATCATACAAATTAATCCTGTTTTTTAAATAAAATAATGCCCAAAGTAAAAACAGGTGTTTGCTGGAAGCAACAGAGCTTACCCACTGGGCACGCAAGCATGAGGGCTGCAGGGCTGCTGGACATGGTTTTTATCTACATGTTATCTTCCAATGAACTCAGCTTTAAATTAAAAATACTTACGTTCTCTGTATTCTATTTCTGCTTCTTTACGCAATTTTTTCTCTCTGGCAAGAGCTTCGAGGCTTCCCCAAACTTCCAGAGCTCTGTACGTACATAAACATATGCATAGTCACCACCAATGAACAAGTTTAATTACTTTCTTATAATTACACTTAAATATAAATCAACTATAACTACACGAGAATCTTACAAAAAAGTGTAAGGTCTTTTCAGAGAAATAAAAGCACTTGGAAACTTCTGAATTAAATCTAAGCAATATGAAAGAGGAAACTCATCAGCAAATTTTCTTATAAATGATGCATTTGGCTACCAAGTACATATGAGAACAGACTGCGTTTTATGTTTTAGAAATATGTCATTTGAAGATTTTAAGGTTTTTTTTTTTTTTTTTTTTTTTTTTTTTTTTTTTTTTTTGGGGGTGGGGGCCCATGGTTTTTTGTTTGTTTTTTTTTTTTTTTGGTCTTTTCAAGACAGGGTCTCCCTGTAGCCCCAGCTGTCCTGGAACTTGCTCCGTAAACCAGACTGGCCTTGAACTCACAAAGATCCGCCTGCCTCTGTTAAACTCAGTACATGTTTCAACTGTGAAATAATTATGTTCTTACTTTGCTTCCACATCTGATCTTAAGAACACAGTAAAGGACTCAGTATCATCATGAGGACTCCGTCGTCTGATTTTTCGAAGTTGTTCTAGATCACTGGAGATATAAAGCATACATCATCTAGATTAAGGGCAGTACACAACTACACTGATTCCCTATCTTTAAAAGAATATATCTGTATAGCTTCTAAAGATCAGTTTAAAGATGACTTTTTTAATGGAAAAATACAGTCTAGATCAGTGAAAAGAAATGAGCATTGATGATGAGCACCATACTACTTAGAGAGATATCCAACTCCCTGTGGCCATGGCCACCTTGAATGTGCCAGATCTCCTCTGATCTCTGACACTAAGCAGGGATGGGAGATTCAATTTCCTCACTGGTACATGCTACGGGCACAACCACTGTTATTTTTCATATATGAAAAAAGTAAAAATTAGAATATAAGAATATCATTATTTATTTAAATTAAATTAATTAAATTAAGCCAGCAAGATGGCTCAGCAGATAAAGGAATGCTATCATACCATTACATGCTATTTATTTTGTTTTCTCTTAAATTCTTAAGGGTTTATAGTACTCATCAAGTCACCATCAAATATTTTCTATTTAATCATTGTTTTCTCTATGCAATTCTGTCATAGCAACGGAAAGCTACTTTTATACTAACTTTAAAAATTAATAAAAAAGATCAAGGGCCACATTATCTACTTGGTATATTACTACAGTTTTAAAAATTACTGTACCTGGATTTAAGACAGAACTCGTTTATCGCTCTTACTCCAGTGATGAAATTATTCTTCGTGTATTTTGATCCATACTCTCTTTTCTTAAGGACTGCTTTGACTAAGCCAAAAACATAAGGAATATGTAAGTACGCAGACGGAAAGTCAGATGTACAGGTGAACATGCCGAATTCCACAGAAGGTGATCTTTTTTCCCCAACACATAAAATGGTATCAGGGGAAAGGAAATGTCTTTCCAAGCACTGAACAGGAGGAATCACACTTAGAATCATCTAACTTTTACCTCCAGCTCATCTATACTTGGTGCTAACCTGCCAACCTTTTACCTAATGGGTATCTTGTGTCAGTATTACTGTTTTTTCTCAATTATAACAATTTTAAATTCTTTTTTTAATTTATTTATTTATGTATGTGTATGAATGTACTGTCTGCATGCAAGTTTGTGCACCCGTGTCGTGCAATGCCGCGGAGGTCAGGAGAGGGTCTCGGATTCCCCTGGAACTGGAGTTCTCCTGGAATTGGAGTTTCAGATGGTTCTCGGCCGCCATGTGGGTGCTGGGGATCGATCCTGGGTGCTCTGTAAGAGCAGTCGGCGCTCTTAACCACTAGGCCATCTCTCCAGCCCCTCAATTATAACAATTTAAGTTGCTTAGGGTCTAACTGAAAACTAAATTAAAAAGTATAATACAACGTTTTACCAAGTATGCAGTGAAACCAGCGATTTCTAAAAGTCAAAACAGGAAGTAATCAAAGAATGCTGAATGGGGCTTGAGAGATCGCTCAGTGGTTAAGAGCACTG
The DNA here is from genome assembly GCA_009823505.1 of Rhizomys pruinosus. Classification (NCBI taxonomy): domain Eukaryota; kingdom Metazoa; phylum Chordata; class Mammalia; order Rodentia; family Spalacidae; genus Rhizomys; species Rhizomys pruinosus. The sequence continues at coordinate 890,995 of VZQC01001212.1, forward strand.
GTTGCTCTTGCACAAGAGCTGGTTTTGGGTGCCAGCAACCACAGGATGGCTAACAAACATTAGTAACTCCAGTTCCAGAGGATCCGACACCCTCTTTTGACCTCCACAGGCATTGCATGCACATGGTGTACTTACATCATGCAGGCAAAACATTCATACACATAAAATAAAATAAAACGTTTTTAAACAGAATCCTGAATACAGAGTAAGTACTTTCAGGAATTTTTTGATTCCCTTATATATAATAACATTTCTTCTAGGTCATTAACTAACATTTCAGGACTCTAGTTAAAAAAGTGTAAGGCCACTGGATTATTTCACATTACATAACAAAACTGTAGAAACTCAGGAGTATTTCTAGTAATCAAGTTACAGGAAATTTATAGCTTATAAGAAAATATTGTCTTTTATTACATTATTCTTTTACTATCAATCATCAAACTGGTCAATAACAGGAAAAACTGCCAGACACAACAAATGTACCACCACACCTGGCTTATTTATTTATTTATTTATTTATTTGGTCTTACTAAGTTTACAGCCCAGGTTGACCATGAACTTGACATCCTTCTACCTCAGCCTCCTAAGGGTTGCAATCTTAAAGGCACATGTCAGGATAAACAGCCCAATATTAATTATTCTTAATTATTTCACTAACTGCTATGTATAATCTTCAAAACTGCTCTAGTAAATTGGTCTCATTTTCTACCATCTTATAGAGAAGTACTAAAGCTCAGAGGAGTTAAACTGCCCAAGGTCAGGCAACTGGTAAGTCTGAGAGCCACTAACTGAACCCTGTTTTGTCTGACACCAGAGCCATGATGCTTCTAATAACATAGGGCTACTGCTGTCATACAATAGCTGCCTTGGAGAAAATCAGAAACAGCCAAACTCTACCCAAATTTGAAGAAGTTATAACTGAAAGTATTGGCCTCTTATTTAATAACATTACTTTTCTAAACTGATGATTTGGGTTCTTTAGGCTTTTAAAATACTTGTGATTAGAATGTAAAATGCATTTTAGAAGAAAATTAGCTTATAAAGAGATTAAAATTTTATGGTTAACCATTTAAATAAAAGCAATCTTTTAAAATATTTATTATTTTTATTTTATGTATACGAGTGTCTTGCATTAAGTACACCCATGTCATGCAATGCCCATGGAGGGTGTCATATTCCCTTAGAACTGGATTTAACAGATGGTTGTTAGCTGCCATATAGGTGCTGGGAATTGAACTCTGGTCTTCTGCAAGAGTAGCCAGTGCTCTTAACCTCTGAGCCATCTCTTCAGCCTCCTAGGACTATACTCTTACAACAAAATAGAACTATATCCTTCACATAAACTTTATATATTTATATGTAGCCATAAAATAAAAATTGAATAAAATATATTTACCTCTTACTTGGAGAGGGTCTGGCTTAAGTGGAGCTTTGAGTTCCGCACCTATATTTTCTGCTGCAAAGTTATTAAATATGTTTAGATTAAAGAGCTGCTTTCAAACAAACATCTAACTTGACATTAGTCAATTTAATCAAGCAATGGCATAAAAATGATCATATAATAAACTATTTATTCATTCTAAAAACATACAAATAAACCTTATAAAACTTATTTATCTTCTTTAATAAATTAAAGGAGAAAAACTATAAAATTATTTCAAGAACTAAAGACAAAGCATTTAATAAAATTCAAAAATTCAGCATCTAGGTGAATGAAGCCTAATGACATTCACTGTATTTAATGGTGAATGTTTAGATGCTTTTTTTTTTTTTGGTCTTTTTGAGACAGGGTCTCCCTGTAGCCCCAGCTGTCCTGGAATACATCTGTACACCAGGCTAGCCTTGAACTCACAGAGATCCACCTGCCTCTGCCTCCCAAGTGCTGGCATTAAAGGTGTGCATCACCACACCGGCTAGATGCATTTTTAAACACAGAAACAAAGATGCACAGAGTTCTTGCACTTACAACTATTTTAGAGACAATATTCAATGAAGAAAAGATGACTATTACATTGCACTGAGACATTTGTACCTCCATTTATTCCCCCTCAGAACCTCTTATAAAGTCAAAAGATAAAAAGAATTTGGAATCTACTTCCCATTATAATCAAAAGAAATAACCAGATAAATTGCTTAAACATTAATTCCTCATTGTAGACCATATAAAATACTATTATGAAAACAAAGATTTCAGCCTCTTAAGTGATAGAATTTCATAGGATTACAGATAGAATTATACCACTATGTCCATCAAGAACGAGTTTGTTTGTAAGCAGGATATAAACAGCACAAGGGAGGAAAATGGGTAAATTCTTCTAAATCAAAATTCAGAACATCTATTCACCAAAATCCCATTGGAAAAAAGGAACAAGGGCTGGAGAGATGGCTCAGCAGTTAATCTTGGGAGGAGCAGGTTCAGCTCCCTGCATCAACATCAAGCAGCTCAGAAGCGCCTGTAACTATAACTCCAGTTGGAGCTGATCTGAAATGCTTTGGGTTCTGAAGGTACCTGGACTGTGGGCGTGTGTGCACACACGCTAAAATCTTTTTAAAAGGAAGAAGATTCTCAAACTAGGAGACGATATTTCCAACAAATAGAATCAACAAAGGATTATTTTTGAGAATGTTTTTTAAATTCCTCCAGATCAAAAAGAAAGTGTTCATTAAAATGTGTTCTATGTGTATATGTGTGCATATGTCAATGTGTGTGGGGAGAGGCTGTTCCTATACTAACATTACAATTACCTAAATAAAAAAGCCTGACTCTTGAATTTAGGGGTTTTCTTGTATTTATTTATTTATTTATTTATTTATTTATTTATTTATTTATTTATTTATTTATTTATTGTCTTTTTGAGACAGGGTCTCCCTGTAGCCTCAGCTGGCCTGGAACTCATTCTGTAGACCAGGCTGGCCTTGAACTCACAGAGATCCGCCTGCCTCTGCCTCCTGAGTGCTGGAATTAAAGGCACGCACCACCACACCCAGCTGTTTTTGGTTTTTGAGACAGCATCTCATACTGTGTACACCAGGATAGTCTTGGACTCACAGAAATTCCCGTCTGAGCAGCTCAAGTGCTAGTTCACAGCCATCTAGCTTGTCATGTCTCTTTTTCTGAAAGATCCCTTTTTGAAAGGCATTTAGCTTTTTTTTTTTCTTCCCTTCATGTTTTTGAGACAAACAGGGTCTCCCTGTAGCCCAAGCTGGCCTGGAACTCGCTATGTAGACCAGGCTGGCCTTGAACTCACAGAGCTCCACCTGTCTCTGCCCGGCACTAAAGATGGTTCTTAGCTGCCATATGGGTGGCTGGGAATCGAACCCAGGTGCTCTGCAAGTGGAGTACTCTTAACCTCTGAGTCATCTCTCCAGTCCCCAGCATTTAGCTTTCTTAGGTACCTTTAAAGTTGATTATGAATAGGGAATAATTCTTTTCACAGTTCCTATGTCTATTTGTCAATTAAAGAAGGCAGTTTTACCAGTTTTATAAGAAATTACCTCTGTAACAGTTGGCTCCAATTTACAGTTAGAGAATGACCTCATCATCATCATATTTCTCCTTGTTCTATGGAGGGGAGGTAAGAAAGTCTCTCATATTAAAACTCTGTGGCACCTAGAAGGATTATTCTCTATTCAGAACCAAATATAATACTAAAGTCTCCTTAAGCTATGCATTTAAGCAAAATAGATTAATACAGGAGAGCTCTGACATCAGCAATGGATTATTTTAACAAGGAGATGTTGGCCAGGGGATCAAAGCCCCACTCCCCCCAAAGGAAAAGGCTTCTTGCCTATAAACTGGGATACCTGCAAGAAGAGAGGCGATAAGGCCCTGCTGTCGAAGACCTGATGTAAGCATGGGAAAGATGCATTGAGACCACACTTGCAAGTGTACAGTTGGTCTCTGGAATACCACAGAGTGTTACCAAAGGCCACTAAACCAATAAAGCAAATATAGGTCTCCTTGAGTCAAGCAAGACTCCTCCATCAGCACCAGCTACACCTCACCTGCCTGGAAATACTGTGCAGCAGTGGCAG